>PVKZ01001173.1:0-462475 GCA_004027375.1 Macroglossus sobrinus
TCTTACTTATAATGTATTTAACCACTCATTAATTAAAGCAACCTAGAATTTCATCTAATTCCTTCATCTAATTCAAATTCAAGAATTCTGAGAGGTTATAAATTTTATCTGTTTTATTGTCTGTATAAGTTTTAACACACCAATATCATAGAACAAACATTAGTATTTGGTATATAATATATCATCTAGTTTTGGTTTTCACAAACAAAATTCAGTTAAGTATTTTCCACGTAAACTTTAGAATCATCATGTCAATTTCAACAAAAATCTCCTGTGGTTTTAATTAGGATTGTTTTAGTTTATAGATTTATTTGGAAAGAAATAAAATGTTAACAATATTGAGTCTGACAATCCATTATCTAATTCATGATGATCAGGTGATATCATTTAATTGACTCTGGGCTCAATTTAATTTCTCTCAGCAATGATTTGTAATTTTTAATGTAAAACTCTTGTACTTTTTTTTAGATGTAGTCTTATATAATTAATATGTATGGTAATATTTAAAATTTTTTGTCCTCAAATTGTTAATACTCCATAGAAATACAATTAATTTTGTTTTTAAGCTTGTATCTAGCAATATATCAAAAAATTTTCTTAATCACTTCAATATCTGTAGATTGTTTTTATTATATTTATCTAACATTTTTGGAATAAATATATCATAGATTTTTAGCTTTTCTCAATTTTGATATGTCATATTTTCCCTATATTTTTTAGTATTCTGATTTTCTTTGTTTCATAGTCTATTTTAAAATGTATTGATTAGTTTTTAAACATATAAATTTCTAAGTAATTTTCTGTTGATTAACACCTTATTTTTATTCTATTCAGAGAAAATCTTTAATTCATTTCAAGATTTTAAGCATTTGAGACTTACTTTATGAACTATTGCATCTTTAGATGTGAATTATTTTTACAAAACATTTGCAAAATTGGGCTAGTAATAACTTTCCTTAACAAGATATCTATTTAAAAAACCACAAAATACCATATTTAATAGAGAATTAATTAAAAGCATTTGCACTAAAGAAAAAGATAAACTGCTACTATTTCCTATTAGTATTCAAGTATTCGTATTAGTAGAAGTTCCAGGAAATATCAAGAGAAACAAAAATTATAGATATTTAAAAGGAAAAAAACTTATTTTATGTTATTTAAATGTAAATTTAACAAGTAATCTGATAAGCTTTTTCTAATAAGTTTAGTGAGTATGAAAAATGCAAATTTTACACAAAAAAGTCAATACATTTTGATACCTTAGCAATAAAAAATGTAAAATATAATGAAAGCAGAATCTACCTTACTGTGTAAAAGTAAAATTGATCTCTGTGTATTTTTATGGAAAGTTTTTCTATACATATTGTTATGTAAAACAAAACAAAATAAAAATAAATGTTTAAACAGAAAGTAATCTAAATTGCTGAATAGTTCATTTGAGCATAATCCTGTTTATTTAAAATATACACACAGTCAGAAGCAAACTCTGTAGTTTTCTGTGCACACACATTTATAGAAAACACTGAAATTATGAACAACAATTAATTGTATTTTGAACTGAGTATGAAGGTGGGATTTGGGGGAGAAATTAGATCAAGATTCATTTGCCTTTTCTCTATTTTTTAATATTTATGAAAATATAATCTTGAAATTAAAATTATTCTTAGGGCATATTTAAGTATAGTTGTTTTGGTAACATTAATAGAAGGTGGAACTTTCTATTAAAAACATTCTGACCACTTAACAACTAGATATATTCACCAGCCAAATTTATCTTCTGTTAACTTTATTATAATATATTTCTCCACCAATCAATAAAGGCTCACCACTCTTCTTCTACCAAATTCTTGTCCTTCATACAGATTATTTTAGTTATTCTTGATTCTTCCTTTGAGTTTCAGGTGTTCCATCTACTAGTTCTTGGCTGGCATAAATTTGTAGCATGTGCAAATAATTTTTCTTTTTTTTAGTGATTCAATTTGGCAATATTTTCTATGGATAGAAATCATTTAAGCTAAAATTTTATGGTACTTTTGTACAAAAATAAACTTCACATCCAAGGTATAAAAGAAATATTTTTATTCTGCTTATATAATTAAACAGGAAACTGTGAACAAACATTTACTGTTATAATAATCTAGCTCATCTTGTCCCTACTGGACACTAAAATGTGATTGATAAGGAAATTAGCTACTAAAATCTTGATCAGCTCTTGAAAACCTATGTGTTTCTATTAGTTAAACCATCACTTAGAGTCTTTTTCTTTTGTAGGTAACATATTTACTGAGATGCCTTACTGTGATTTGCTTTTTTTTTTAACATGAATTTATAATATTTTTAAATTGGTGGGTTTTATAAACATATTAATATTAACATTTTAATTTTTCACAAAGGGAGCTAGTCATAGGATAAGCAACTTGCCCATGATAAAATCGCCAGTTAATTATGTGCATTTACTTGAATGCAGTTCATTTGCCTAGTACTAATAAAATACCTCCATTTTCTTTCTTTATTTATTTTTAATTTTACTATGGCTGGGTGTATGTTACTTTGAAAAGAAAATGTTCTAATTTTGAAAATTATCATATAACCTACATAAATCATTTATGATAAAGGAATCGGAATATAGCAGTACACATAGTCCTACTTAAGACCATTCATTTTGAAATTCAATGCATTGAAATGACTCACTGAAAAGTCAATTAAATTTATCCAAATCACAAATCTTCCCAAAAGTGCAATACAACAAATCATTTACATGTTCACAGGCCAGTTCTATAAAAGCCTAAAGAGTCTGTAACTTGTCTAATTCTGAATTTTAGAGTCTGCAAAAGGATAGATTGGATAAAAAATACAATCCAGTGAAATCAGTGGGTGGCTTACAGCCACAAATAGATTCATGATTTTGGAAAACAACTTTAGGTGAGAAATTGGTGGAGATCTTTATTATAAATGGATCAGGCTAACAATGCCTGCATCCACTTGTATTAGTTTTCTTCTGTTTATGACATAACAAACACCACAACTTTGGCGACTTAACACAAATTTAATATCTCACAGTTCTTTAAGTGAACAGTCCAAGTTAGCTTTACTAGTTTTTTTGCTCCAAATATCAGAAGGCAAAAATGAAGATGCAGCCAGCCTGGACTCTTATTGGGAAGCTTTGGGGAAAATCTGCTTCACATTCATACAGGTTATTGACAAAATCAAGCTTCTTATAGTGGTAAAACTGAAGTCCCTTTCCTTTGTTGGCTGTCAGCTAGGTACTGTCAGATCTTAGAGGCCATAATTACCAACCAATTATTAAACACATGATGCAAACATCTTTAGGCTTTTAGTGAGAAGAGATTGTTTTCTGTTTAATTAGGATGATAAAATAAATATTGAAATAGCAGAATAGAATAAAAATTTTAGTAAATATTGCTTAGAAGATAAATTCTTATGACAGTTCAGAGGAAAGAGTGTTATTTTCAAGATTCATTTTGTTAATGGCCAAATAGTAAAAGTTTTAGGCTTTTAGAGCCAAGAGGCAAAATTGAGACTAATATGCCGGTACTTATATATAATTTTAAAAGAAGTTCACAAACATTTTATTGTTAAAATTTAAAGACATAATTGTAGTAGTAAGTTTGGGCTTCTATAACAAATAGCACAGACTGGATGGCTTAAACAACAGAATTTTTTTTTTTTTTCATAATTCTGGTAGCTTGGTGTCTAAGATCATGGTGCTGGCAGGTTTTGTTTCTCCTGAGGCCTCACTACTTGACTTGCAGATAGTTAGCCGCTTTCTTATTGGGCCCACAAATTCCTGGTGTCTCTTCCTCTTCTTCTAAGGACACCTGTTCTGTCAGATTAGAGCCCTGCCCTGATGACCATATTTAACCTTAATTACCACCTTAAAAGCCCTATTTTGAAATACTTTGAAAGTTAGGGCTTCAACATACAGATTTTGGTGGAATACAATTCAGTATATAACAACAGTAAAACAATATCAATAGTAATTGAGTAAAACTTTTGTAATATAGGTCTACTAATGAGAAGAATGGGAGTTTTTTGTATGTGGGGGGAGAGGAATGACATTTCGCTTAATTCAGTTTCAAAGTTAGTGCTTCCTACATCCGAATCTATTATAAAAGTTTATCTGTAATGGTCATCAGTATGAGATTTTATATTTTTTATTTTAAAAAATATCCTTTCATAGAGATAGGTGATACATATAATCCTTGAAATTTTGTCAAATTATTACTTTATTACTGAGATTTATGATGTAGGAAGGCAGGCAGGCAGGCATAGGAACAGAACAAAAAGTGGTGTTTTTTATCAAAAGATTTTCCTCCTGTCTCCTTTGCAAGCACCATTGAGTCTGCATTGTTAGAACCACTAGCAGAATAATGAAAAGTGAATATATTATCTAATATAATTAAATTCCTACAAGTTAAATGGATGCTCTGTATCCAAATGTATTATAAGTATAAATTAAGGCAGGTAATATGCAATAAAATTGATTAGAGTTAGAATCTGAATTAATAGAAAGATATATTTCTAGTCAGATCTTAAATGTATCTCCATACACTGTTTCATCTAAGTGATCATCCTCATGAACATACCTTGTTAAATTAATGTTTAAATGTTCTTCAATTCTTTTTCTTTTAATCCCATTCCCTTTTATTTCTATGCTTAAAAAACTCTAACTTGCTTTTTATTATTATCTCATTTTTATTTTTATCCACAATAGGTAGTATTTTTTTTTAATTTGATATTTTTTTTTAGTCTGACTCTACTTTTCAACCTCCACAGAATTCAGAAAGTTATGTAAACTGCAATGTTTATCACAAGCACATTTAACGTTAGGGAGATGATAAAATGCAAGAAATAATGTGGCTAAATATTCCATGAATGGATCATTTAGCCTTGAGTTTTATAAAAAGAAAATTCATTGGAAAAGTAGAGCAAAGAAAATGTGCTGCATTAGGACCCAATATAGTTAATTTATACTTTTAGTCAAACAAACCTGTATAATGCTCCAAATGTTTAATGACTAATAATTAAAAAATGTTAGAATAAAAGTAATAAAACATAGAGCATTAGAACATTGCCATTAGAACATTTTCAAAGTATACTTTTTTGTTTTCAAAATTGCAGTCAGTTTTTCAAAACCATATACATTTTTTAAAAATTTATATTTGCATGTCAACATAATAATATTTTTGTTGGTTTTTTGGATCATGCCGATAAGAAAGCCAAAGTTATTTAATCAATATTTTATTGTTTGAACTTTTGATACCATTTTGAAAGAAATTATAATTAGATATTTGATAACATTATTTTAAATGTTCCCACCTATTTAAATGTATAATATCACTTAAAACATGAAGCATAAATAAAATGATTTTTTAATAAAGCAACTGTACTGAAGTGAAGTGATAATATATTTGATAATTCAGTGTAACACATGAATTTTCTTGAAGGTTTATTTTATAGATTACAATAAAATTGTGAAACTATTTAGATACAGAGTTAGAAAAAATAATTATATATAATACTTTTTTATTTCAACAAGAGGCATACAGAAGCTTCTGACCATTGTCAACATTTATCTTTTTATGATATTTCATGGAGAACCTCTCTTCATTAGAGATAAAATTTGTTATATTATTTTGAATTATGTTGTTGAAATTTTAAAATGTAGACAGTTGCTTTATAAAAATAGGTAGATAGGATAAAGGCGGTCATATATAGGAGGGTACGGGGAAGGTGAAGTGGATAAAAAGGATCAAATATTTGGTAGCTGAAGGAAACTGGACTTTGAGTGGTAATTACACAATAGAATATATAAATGTCAAATTATAATGTACACCTAAAATTATATAATTATATTAACCAATGTTACCCCAATAAACTTAATTAAAAAAAGAAAAAGAAAATGTGATTATGAATGTACTAGAGTGTAGTCCTTTGAAACTTGAAACACAGAAATTTTTCATTTCATAGAAGAAAAAAATTACTGTACAATACAGGAAACAGTTTGACAGAATTTCACATTTCTGAACTACAAAACATAACTAACATTTAATAAAAATTATATTTATACTATATCTATGTATCAGCCATTTAAAGCCATTTAAAACCATTTAATCAAGATGTAACATGATCATTATATATTCTATATATTGTTTTAGCCAAGTGATTATCCCAATGACTACATAGAGTGATAAAAATATCTGATAAGACATTGCATTCTATCTTTGAAAAACATAATATTACAAAGTATTTGTCATTGGGGAAAAATAAAGAAAATAGTAATTTGAAAATCTAGAAAAGAATGCAATTTTTTTATAGTAGTAATATTGTAAGAATTATGTATGATGTCAGATGGGTACTGAATTTATCTGGGTGTTTACTTCACAAGTTATGTGAATGTCTTATCATTGTGTTTACACCTGAAACTAATGTAATATTGTATGTCAACTAGTTGAATAAAAAAATTTAATACAAGTTTTCTATTTATAACAACTATAACAATTTGAAATCATAAGTGCTTTATTTTTATCTTATTTAGTCTCTCTTACATAGTCAACGGATATATAAATGAAAATAATGCTCAGTATCACAGTATGTTAGCATATTTATTTATTGAAGGAATAATATTATTCTTTCATTTCTGTGTTCAGTTGGATAAACATGTAAAACTTTTTTTTATTAAATTATTTCACACACCTAAGTATGCAGTGTTGATAGTTTATGCTATAAGTAAATGTTTATTTCTTTTAAAGTTCAATTTAGTATTTAATTATATTTTTTATACTAACCTGACATGGTACACAATAGGCATACAATGAACAGTTGTTGAAAAATAAACGCCAAACAAATCATTTCAATTGTTCTATTTATTTTTATTTATTTATTTATTTTTTAGGCGAGACAACCTTTAGTTGAATCCACGGATTGCAAAGACCTTGTCAGTTTACAATTCCTTATTTTTTATTTTATTTTTTATGCCTGAAGTACCTGGTCTTCCTAGGTGGTCTCCCATCCAAGTATTAACAAGGCCTGACCCAGCTTAGCTTCCGAGATCAGACAGGATCGGGTTTGTTCAGGGTAGCATGGCTGTAGACTGTTCTATTCATTTATTCTCATTAATTATATAATTTTTTAAAAAAGTTTAGTGTAATATGAATTACTTAGCTTTTCAGTGGCATTTAAGCATATTTTATTCTTATAGAAGTAATACATGCTAATTATAGAAAATTGTAATTTATACAAAGTACACAAAAACATTTCTCCTAAATGGAATCACTACTAATATTGTTTTATGTTTGAATTTTAAGTTAAACCACACAGGTTTTTGACAATTTATATATGTATATTTGTATCACTTTTTCTTTCTAATAGAAAACTATTAGACAAAATATTACTTTTAATTTTGCTCTACTTGGTGCTGTTTGGTGAGTGCTATACAATACACTCAATTCTCAAGTTATGTTCTAGTTTTTATTTTTGATCTTATTCCTCAGTATTCTGTTCATGTATATAGTTCTCCATGTTAATTAGAACTTGTGCTTCAGCCAGTTTTAAATATTCCCTATGCAAAATTTCTAAACCAAGATCCATTTTTTGTTTTTAACATATATGTGTTATAAAAAGCAATAATTATCATTATAATGTGGAATTTTATATAATTCTACAACATATAATCCCACAAAGAACAGTAGTTATTCATTCAGAAGACTGCACAGGTTGTGTGCTGTAGTGCAAGAGTTGCTGAGAATCACTGTCCTATAGTACTGTTTTTTATTTTCTTATATGAACACAACATTCAAAATAAAACACATTAATTCAGCCCTTACTCAAGTCCAGCTATATGCCAAGCATTTTATAAACATTATATAGTTGAATCCTTTCAAACACCTCAATAAAGATAGATTGTTAAATTACATCAGAAAAAGAGTCTGAAGCCCCTTTTATTAGTACTATTAAAGTTGTTTAATACTTTTCTAGAAGTGTCAAAGCTTGTAAAAACTGGGCTATGAACTAAAAAAAAAAATTTTCAGTTTTCTTAACTGAGAAACATATTCCTTCATGAATACTTGCCTATAAAACAGCTTTCTTATTCAAAGAGCTGGAATCATATATTCATCTAACTATATAATTCATGCTACTGCAAAAAGGTTTCTCTTCCTTCAAAACTTTTTTAAATGAATGTGAACAAAACAGAAATGAATATATGAAAGAGTAGCCAAAATGATTAATGCTTCAGAAGGTAGATATAATAAGTCAAGAGAAAGAAAGGAGATCAATAGCCTAGATAACTTATGAACTAAAATTTTTTAAAATTTCTTTTGCTGCCTAATGGCTAATTGATTGACAAGTTTGAGCATATAGGACTGGAATTACCATAAAAATTGCTGATATTTACATCTATGTATTCAAGTAGAGCCACATAAAATGAATTATTATTTAATGAAAAGATACTGAGTTAGACATTTATAACTATCTTGAGATTGAAAACAATAGTGAGATAAGTAAATGTCCTATTTTTTAAAAAACAGTCAAGAAAAAAATTTTTTTAATTACTTGTAGTAAGCATAATTAATGACTCCTTCAAAGATGTCCACATCTTAATCATCAGAATCTGTAGATACATTAGGTCACATTGAAAAATAAAATTAAGATTGCAGATGGAATTTAAGTTTCAAATCAGCTGATTTTAAAACAGATGGATAGCAATGAATTAGCCAGATTGGCACAATGAAATTACAAGTATAAGCCAGACAGAAAGAAGTTAAAAATCACAAGATATCACTTATATGTGGGATATAAAACTAAAAGCAAGAAATAAAACAGGACAGAGACTCATGGACATAGATAATAGATTAGTGATTACCAGAGGGTAGAGTGGAGGCAGGAGGAGATAGGTAGATGGAAAAAAAAATTAAAATAATTTCTTTAAATAAATAAAAGTTTTTAAAAATAAAAACAGATGGATAACAATGAATTAGCCAGATTGGCACAATGAAATTACAAGTATGCGTAGAATTAGAAGAAGGAGGCAGAATAGAGGATAATGATGAAATGTGAAACGTATTCGGCTCTGTGTTGATGACTTTGAAGATGGAGATATAGGGTCATGAGCCAAGGAATGGCATGGAAACAGATTCTCCCATAGAGCTTCCAAAAGGGAACATAATTCTCTCTAGACAGCTTGGTTTTAGCCCTGTGAAGCTCGTACAGGACTTTTGACCTCCATAGCTATTTGACACTAAATTTGTGTTGTTTTAAGCCACTAAATTTGTAGGGTTTTTTTTTTTCACAGTAACAATATGAAACTAATACAATGCCTTAGGAAAACAATAAGTTCTATTATAATGAATTTTTTTGCCATTTCATAATATATTTTATTCTAAAATGATTTTTGAAAATACTTTAGAAGTAAAACTTTTTAATCAAAAATATCTAAACTTATTCAGAAAATAAACCAATTATTATAATAGTCATCTTATTTTAAGTTTAGAGATTATCTAGTTTTCCTAGTTATACAGGTATATAGACTAATAGACATAAGAGGAAGAGGGGTCAAATATATGGTGAGGGAAGGAGATTTGACTTTGAGTGATAAACACACTTCAACATACATAATGGTGTGTTGAACTGTACACTTGAAACCTATATAATTTTATTAACAAATGCCATCCCAATAAATTTAATAAAAAATAAAAAAGATACTATATATACATTATCTTCTTGAAAATACTCTTTTTCTAGATTATTTTATAATATTCTATTTCTTTCTGCTAATGTAAATTTAGTATTTATCATGATTAAGATTTATTGTTTTCTTAAATGTGTGGAATAAAGTATTGTATCACTTTCAGAATACTGTTAGCTTTTGTTTATTTTTTTCTATTTTCTTTCTCCTCTCTTTCTAGAAATCAAATTTAAAATATATCAGATATTCTATTTTTCATTATTTTGCCTCTCCAACTTATTTTTAAAACTTTTTAAAACTAATTATTAGTTCTCTAATTTTTTCTTTATCTGCATTTAATCTGCAGCTAAACATGTCTAATGATTTATTAATTTTAATTTTTCTATTGCTCAGTTCTATAGTTATATTAGATTAAATTTTCTTTAGTCTGCTATAATTTCTAGTACTTTGCTAACATTTTTAACCTTTTCTTTTATCACCTTGAACATGATATCAAATTCCTTTTAAAATATTTAATAATAATATCTGGACTCATATTACTCTATTTTCTTGTGTTTCTGCTGCTTCTCATTTATGATAGTATTGTCCTCATGATTCTGATTACCTTCTATTGTGTGTTTTTAATCACTTTTTTTGTGGAAATGAACTGAGGCCTAGGTTCGTTATATCACATTCCTAATAATCATTTCTTGATTCCCTTCTGCTACTGACACTCACCTGCTGACACATGCAGTTCTATTCCTACACACAAAAACACTTGAGACAATCTCTTAGGGCCACACACGTATGTTTAAACTAAACTGCACTCCATATGAGAACTTGTTTACTTTTAATTGAACTGTACGCTACACTATAATTCTACAGTATAGCTCACTGGTGTCCCAATACGTAGCACAAGAAATTTACCGGCACCTTAATTCTAGGCAAGCTGTGCATTGTATTTCCCCCTATCTTTCAAGGCTTTGTGATGTAGGGAACTAGAAGAATAACTTATACAGAGGTAGCTTTGCAAACAAGAAAAGTTTAGAGGCAAGTAAAAAATTTACTGATTGATTAAATGAATCTTTGAGAAAATAAAAAATATTGCAATTATGTAGTTACAAGAGTAAAATTTAAAGAATATTTAATGAAGTTTTAAATATATAAAAAATCACATATGTATGCATAGCTGTTAGCCTCTTTCTGTAGAATAAAGGGCAATAAAGTGAAATCAAATCATTTAGGCAAAAAACATATATAATAAAAAGTGGAAATTCTAAAACAGAAAAAAAGATAATATACATAGATTCAAATAAACAGGAACTTGTGCATATGTTTGGGTCCACAGAGAAATGGTGTAGAAAAACTTTTTCTATATTGGACCCCAAGGAACCATTTTTGAAAATTGGTTGAAAAAAATACAATTTTATATCATTAATCACTTATTTTCTGTACATTTTATAATTGAAACTTTGGAGCTATCAAAGGACAATAATCCATTTCAGTAATGCAGCTATTTTGAAATGATTTTAAAAAATCATCTATAAAACTAACTAAACTATTTTGAGTGCATTGTATAGGCACAGATTTATGATCAGTGCCATACAGAGAATGTGCAAATAATAAAAAAAAGTAAATAGGTAAGTTATATTGGTAATCCCACTTCAATAGAATTGCATATAATCAGAAGTTATCAAAGAATACTCTTGAATCTTCATTCTTTAACTGTTTGACCATTTAGAGAAGTGGTTACTGATGCTCACTTATTATAAAAATTATTATAAAATATTTATAGCTAATTCCCCTATGTAACTATCAATTTATATTTTTTGTGTGGTTTGCATTGATGAGTTGCTTTAAATTGGGTGAATCTATCCTTAGGTGGTCAAAGAATTGAACAGAATTTCACTATAATGTTGAAGGCCAAGAAAAAAAAAATAAGTCCTGTTGAAAATCTAGCTAATAGACAAAAAAAAAATCTAAAAATATATAAAGAAAAATAAATAAAAATTAGGTAATATGAAATTTATATTTTAATTTTCATTGAGAGATAATGGTAGCAAACAAATCATCCCCCCTATTGTTCCCATACTCAAGATTTTTACTGAAGATGAAGGTCACACCTTGAAAACCTTCGAAGGCTGGAAAACATTATTTTTATGTTTTGTATATTGATGTGTGCTGTTCTAAGCCTTTGGACCATATTTTCATTAGAAATGTTAAATGATATCTTGCAGTGTTTAAAATATTGTGTTGGGTGAATAATGGGAATACGAAGCTAAATATGACACACTCCCTGACCTCAGGGTTTGTAGTGTTGCAGAAAAACTAAGACATAAACATGAGTAACGTTGTAAACTTTTTAAAAATATAGACTATTATAATGATAAGTGCAACAATCAGAATGTAGAAGTCAACTATGTAGATCCAGGAGACCTTAGTAAATCATAAAAGATGAATACATTATTTTTCTGGTAGTTTTCAACAAAATAATTTGTGTATATGTGTTCACTATGCATTTTAATATTTCTATTTTAATATTTCTCAATTTACTTTTTTATTTTCCAAACTGCATTTATGGACCTATAGATCTTTATACTTAAATCAATTCAAAATTCACATCCTAAAAACTTTAAAAAATCTAAAAATTTATATAAAACGGAGCTGGAAATAAAAAACAAACTTTTAGGAGAGATAAGAATAAAGTATAAGTAAATATATTATGATGATAAAAGATGTCACAACAATTTTATTAAAGTGATATTTCTGTATGAAAATTAGATCAATTAACAAAAAGCCAGAAACTCAATATAACCAATAAATAATATTTTTTGTAAAGATAATTGACCAATTTGACTAAATTAGTACATCAAAGAGTATTGAGCATGTATATATAGCCTAAAGTAGGTGATCCTATTTTCGATAAGCTTTTTAAAATTTATTTCTTTAATATGAGGTGCAAATGTCAAATCAAATCAAGTTTCTGACTCCAGTCTTCTGCATCTACCTTGTCCCCATCAAGCTGCACTGACATAGCTTAGAACTTTCAGCACATCGCATGGACATCACAGTTCAATTTAATCCTGTTACTCAGACTGGTTCTAGCTTAAAATTATTGTGATTATTTAGAAATTTTAGACTAGTAGAGTCCAAATTGTTCTAATGCTTAGTGAGTCCTTAGCAACTTTTTTTTTAATTTTTATTTTATTAGTTTCAAATGTAAGGTACGGTGGTTAAACATTTGTATAGTTTATAAAACAATCCCCCTAATTACTCCTTCTCTCCTCTGGCTCTACAACTAACCATTACATTAATGCTAACTGCGTTCCCTATGCTATGTTCCCCATCCCCGTGGCCATCTATCAACTACTAATTTGCATTTCTTTAACCCTTTACCCTTTTATCTCAGATCCCCAACCCCCATCCCCTCTGGCTATCACCAGATTGTCTTCTATATTTGTGAGTGTGTTTTCGATTAGGTGTTCTTTATGTTCCTTAGATTCCTCATATAAGTGAAATCGTATGGTATTTATCTTTCTCTGCCTGACTTATTTCACTCAGTATAATAACCTCTAGGTCCACCGATGTCAATGAAAATGGTAGGACTTCATTTTTTTAATGGCTGAGCACTATTCCATTGTATATATTAACCATAACTTCTTTATCTAATCATCTGTGGATGGACATTTAGGTTGTTTCCATATCTTGGCTATTGGAAATTGTAACAATCAAGCCTCAGAGTTCTTCTAGAAGTCAAAACAGTCTATTCCAGTAAAGGAGCACTATAATTAATCAAGAACATCTGGGAGAACACACTTGAATTCTAGAAACAAACAGTTAATTTATCCCTATTGAATAGAATGCTTCGTATTTGTTTAAAGCAGTTCACCAAATCACAAAATGGAACCTCTCAGCACCACACTATACCTTTATGCTTCTATATGCTATTTATTTGCATCTTATATTCCAGACAAAGGCTCCCCAAAGGTCTTACTCTTGCAATTAGTTTCATAAAACTTTTTTACTCTATGAAGTTTTATATAAATTAAACAAAAATGAATTATATAAAAAAATTCATTATTTATTACACACACACACACATATTTTGGAGGTCAAATTTACATAAAGTAAAGCCATATATCTTAAACATATAACATGATGAGTTTTAAAAAATTTATTGCCTCAGGCAACCTGAATGCCAATCAATATATGACTCCAAAAAGTTCCTTTATACTTTCTTTAAGTCAAGCTCAGCCATTCCTAAGGCAGTTATAATATTACAATCTCTAGCACCATAGATGAATTATGCTTGATATTTAACTTCATATAGGTAGACTATTTTAGTATGAAATCTTTTGTGCCTGTCCTCTTTGCTCTAATTTTTATAAGATTCATCTATATATCAGTAGATAGTTCCTTTTTATCACTGTGTAGTATGAATATTCCAAAATGTATTTATTTATTGTGATATTATTGTGATACAGTTTTGGGTTATTGTGAAAGGAATTTTCATGAAATTTCTTGTGCATGTATTTTAATGGAAATGTATTTCCATTTCTCTTGGGTAAATAACTAGGAATAGAATTACTGAAATATAGGGTAAAAGTATGGTAAATTTATAAGAATCTGCCAGGCTTCTGGTTCCAGCCATGATGGAGTAACAGGCTAAACTTATCTCCACAAATAATTCATAACATAGACATTTTGCATGAAAAAAGAGTTTTTAGATATTGAAAAAGTACAGAAGGCTTTTAGCTCAGAAGAGGCCAAGGTACAATTTCTTCAGTAATCCTGCATCTGGGTTCATCCAACAAGAGCTGTCTCCTCTATGCTGCCTAAGTTCAACTCAACAAGATCCAAATCATATAACCAATGTGCGCTCATGGGGAAGTAGGTGCAATGTCTTCCCTGGATCTCTATCCAAAAAGAGTTGATGGTGACATTGCCCAGGCAACTGGTGGCAGGAAGGGTCTAAAGATTATAGTAAAACTGACCATTCAGAACAGACTGGCCTGTATTGAGGTGATGCCTTCCCCCTCTTTCCTAATCATCAAAGTCCTCAAGTAACCACCCAGAGACAGAAAGAAACAAAGAAAAAGAATTAAGCAAAGTGGAAATATCACTTTTGATAAAATTGTCAACATTGCCCAAAAGATGCACCACTGATCTTATGGAACGATTAAAGAGATTTTAGGGACCACTCATCCTGTGGACTACTGTGTCGATGGCCACTACCTTCTTGACATCACAGATGACATTAACAGTGGTAAGGTGGAATGCCCAGCTCTAAAAGCAAACAAACAACCAAACATTTCAATAAAGAATAATTTGAATCATAAACCAAACAAACAAAACTACCTCCCTGTGAAGATAAACAAAGAAGGAAAAACCACATGATCTCCTATGCCTGATAATAATGGCACATGTTAAATTGTAGTTCAGGGATGAAGATCTTTAGCAGAGCATGATGGTGTCCCTTATATGAGAATCTAGAAAGTAGAGTTAAGTCTGAGGCACACAGATATCAGAAGCTGAGTCCTGGAAAAGAGGAGCCACTTAGAAAAGAATCTTCAGAAATCTACATAGAATTTTTTAGTCTTTGCTGAATACCAATTTGCATATGTGTCTGAGAAACTCTTTCAAGCATTATTATATTGGAACTATCTTATAGTAAATTAATATTTACTATGAATCTCATGAAATAATATCCTGTGGAATCTAAATATAACCATCTATCATCATGTAAGTGCAAAGAAGATGGGTAGTATTAATATTAGTGCCCAAATATCAATATCTTGGTAGCACTCACCTTCATAACTTCTCATTTTACTAGAATTCAGAATGAAGTATACGAAATTTGGTAGAAAAACCAGTGTCATTATAGCTTAACCTACCTTATTTTTCTCTTCCAATAGTCCCTATAAACCTTTTACTTTTTCTTTCTGATTTCGGCCAAAAAGGAATATTTGTCAGTCTTACTAACTAATGCAAATAGAGTTGGATAATCCATCAACCTTATTCTGTTGATGGGGAAGTTCACATTTAATTGAAGCACTCTACTATACAGTGTTTGAAAAGTAACAATGTCTTGCTCAAGTCAAAGAAGAGGGGCAAATCTGCAAAGCATTGAAGCTGAACTCTTAGGATTTGTGATAGCACCATGAACAGGTGATGTAGGACACAAAAGGGAGTTCTAAATTTCCCCCTGAGGACCCTATGAAAGCTTTATAAAAAATGTGTCATTGCACTGTCTTGAAAAATGGTCATTTTTTTCCTTCAAGTAAACAAGTTGGAGGACATGAAAAATGTTTTTCCAGGGATAAGAATAGTATGGATGAAGATACTAACATTTATAAAACAAAAATAAAAACAAAAAGTCTTGTGAATTTAGTGAATTAAGAAATGCTAACTCAACTAGAACACCCAATCGCATCGAAGAAAGTAAAAATAAAATGCTCATTTGACAGTATTTAAATTAGTGAGAGAGGCTGGTGGAGATAAGGCCAGAATTAAGACTTGAGCTAGGCTGCAAACAAATGGAGCCTCTGTTGTTCCTGATGGCCCTCTGTGTACCTGGAGGTGCAAAGCATGTTGAATAATGACTGAATAAATATCTTATCCACAGAATAATTCTCCTCTTGTTCTACTGTAAAGGAACCACTTTGATAATGGATAGGTACTTAACTACCTACCAGTTCAATGCAGGATTCACTTCTTTTATTTCACTTTTTTATTAAAACTTATTTGAGTGACACTGATTAATAAAATCAAATAAGTTTCATGTGTATTATTCAACAGTAAGTTGTATATATATTGCATTGCATGTCCACCACCTAGAGCTAGATTTTCTTCTGTCACAAATATATAACCCCTTTATACCCTTATGTATAGCTCCCCTCCTCCGTTTCTCTCTGGTAACCACTAAATCCACTGTCACGAGTCTCTGTTTGTCATGTTTGTTTGGTGCTTTCAGTTTTATATCCCACATATGAAGTGATCTCATATAATTTCCAGCTCTTTCTGTCTGACTTACTTTGCATAGCAGGATTCACTTTAAAAAGACATTTTACCATTTACAGCTGCTTTACATTTTCATTCATTTTATACTTAAATAGGGCTTATCTTCTTGCTGCTCCCATATCATGAATCCCTTGTCATGATTAACACAGCAATGTGATAAATGAAATATAGTATGATCTATATACACAATAATTAAAATAATAGGATTACTATGTCACATGTTTGTTTAAGTGGAGCATTGTATTACATTATATATTGGAAATTCTACTTATCTGATGGTGCACTGGGAGATGGTGTCAAAGTAATCAGGTAGAGACAAACACATAGTTCTATAGCTATAGAAGTGTAAGATGATAGGTTTTTCTCCACAAGAGCTTCATGAAATGCAGTATCAGCTAATGAAGCATCATTTTAGAAAGACCCTTCTAAATTATACAATCCGGGCTAACCTAACTGATAATTACATTTGAACTGGCAGAAGAAGGACATGGAATACCACCTAGGGAAGGGGGCTGAAAAAATATGAAAGAATTATAGTGAGAAAAAGATTTCAAATAATTACTAAAGGAAAAAACAAGGCTTCTCTTATTTATGAACCTTGTTCCAACAAATATTTTTGTCCACTGATTGATAGCATTAGTATTTTTATTTTATTGAGATATAATTGATATATATCAGTTTTAAGTGTATAACATAATTTTTGATGTAAGTATATATTGTGAAACAATTTCCTCTAGTTAACATCCATCACCACACACAGTTACAAATTTTTGTTGTTGTGATAACTTTTAAGATTTAATCTTTTTGCAGTTTTCAAACATATAATAGAGTGTATCATTAACTTTAGTTATCATGCTGTGCATTACATCCCCAGCGGTTATGTATAACTAGAATTTATAAAATAACTTCTTTATCTATACACCATCCTGTCCTCTGACAACCATCAATCTGTTCACTCTCTTTATGGGTTTGTTTGTTTGTTTGTTTGTTTACTTTCCACATATAAGTGAAATCATACATTATTTGTTTTCATTGTCTGACTGTAAAGCATCAGTCTTGACAAATTGATTCTGGATTCAGAAAATGGAGATTATTTCTGGTCCTGTCATTCACCATATGAGAACTTCTTCAAGTTATGTAAACTTTCCAATCCTCTGTTCTCTGTACTTTACCATAGGAATGATGCTATTCACATTACAGATTGTTTTTAGGATAGATTTATATGTGTAAATATCTAAGATTACATGCTAAAAACAGGTTTCAAACAACATCTTTTCCTCTCAAATAGCTTTTTAATTTTGATTTTTAGCCATATCCATGCCTTTTTTTCATTCTGAAGATGTTTTCTTTAGTCCATGATTTCTCCATGAGCTATTCATTTTTTTTATTATTCTATTAATTACTGAAATGTTCACAGGATTGATCTACCTTTATTTCCTTACCATCTTCTGACTCCTTATCCCTTAGAAATCTTTATCTTAACTCCTGTCACCCTATGGAACCTGTTAGGGGTCTGTTTGCCATGCTTAGTCACCCATTTTTCAGTTCTTATACCATTTTCTTCCCAAAGCCTCGCCACTTTTGGCTTTCCTAACTTAATTTTTTCCTTGATTTTCTAAAGTCCTAACTGCACCTGCTAAATCCTCACACCAGACTCTTTTCCATCTCGTTAACCTTAAGAATCTCATTTCTTAACATTATGCACTGTTTTTCAATTTTCTTTAGCGCTCTCTTTTTGAATTAACCTATACCCGCGATGTCAGATAACCTGTTTATAAATCACTTCTAAAGGCTAGCTTTGATTTATTGAATTTAAATGTTTATTTCAGGCAGGACTGACCACATATTGTGGATGTTCCGATATCATATATTCAATATATTAAAAATCAAATGTCACTAGCTATCAAACCTGATCCTCTCCTTGAATTCCCTTTCATGAGTTAAGGTCTCATCATCCTTTTAATTTTCCTAAATAGAATATTCAGTAATTTTCAACATATCTATATTCTCAAAAGAAATTTCATAAATTTTTACTATTTCTTAGCTTTGAACTGGTTCCTCTGTTTATAGTCCATGACAGTTCCATACTGTTCTTCAAAATGAGATCGAACTTCTCTGGTTAGAAGGATTTAGAGTTGCCCAAATAAACTCTTTATTAACACATAAAATATCTTCTATAATCTGATTTTGCCAGTCTCATGTGCAAAATTTTACCCAGGCATCCTGTATACCAGTTACATGGAAATAATGTTCATTCTCCCAACTAATTTATCTACTTCTCATTCTCATTCTTTTAACACTATTTGTGATGCTAGCTCTTCTCTTTCATTTTCCAGCTATTGAAATAGAAACACCTCCAGAAATCATTCAGGGAATTGCTTGGCCTTCATAAAATACTCAATTATGATTAGTTGACATTTTTTAAGTAGTCAGTATGCATATTGATGTTTTAAATCATTTTATTTTTTTGTGTTAACTTATTTGGTACTTTATTTGATTAATTATTTGCAACTTCCATCTACCATACCATAAAGTCAGAAAGTTTCATTTCATTCCTTTTTTCAATACACCATGCAATACTTGCACACCACATTAAAAAAAATCTTTAATGAAGTATATACAATCAGAAAAAAATCAGTAGACTTAATTATAAAATTTAATGGAAGTAAATATAAATCTCTTACAATTTATGAGAGACACATCTGAAGCCATAAGAAAGGAGGAGAATATCTGTCTAGGAAGGTGAAGAACTTAATAATATTTGGTAATCAATAGGGTGACAAATGTTGCAACATAATTACCTTTCTATTTTAGAAAAAGTTTATGTTCATGATATTCCCGTAATAATTAAAAAAGGTAAGTCAATGATACTTTTCTATCAAAGTCATGCAAAAAGTTGTTACAATATGAACACAGAATCTAATTAATTTTTTATTTTTCAATTGTAAAGAAATCCAATATCAATTTTTAAATATCATCAAGTAGATAACATGAAGATGATATCTACTTTTGGGGATTGTGTAACTAGGAATGCTTATAATAGCTTACAATTATATTTTGATTTATATTAAAAAAATCAGTCAGTGCATTAGACTGAAGTGCTTTGGTTCCAATGTGCACATTTTATGGAAACTAAGGTTCACAAAATCTTTTTTGAAATTATGGAAATTAAAAAAGATCATTTTTACTCTAATTAACAGTAGACTATTATTAGTATTCTATTTTATTTCAGCATAAACAATCAAGTCCTCAAAGTTATAAACATCCTCCAAGTAAAATAATTTAAAATGAATAAGTAATAAATTGTTTATAATTTCATGTATATTTAATTCTTATTAACTATACTATATTTTTTCCTTTTTTTTTCAAAACACTAGGGATATTAGCCTTCATTTTTTTTCAAGCATATTATCTCCTATCCCCTTAAAATATAGAGCTCCTCAATGTGACTTTGATAAGAATCATGAGCCTTATTACATTCAGGAAAAAAAGAAAAGAGTGTTAGCCCTTGTTCCGTGAGTATTATCAACATTGCTTTTGCTTCTTCCAATACACAATGCATAATGGATTCTGGAGTCCTTTCTATGTCTTCTGGTCAGGTTTCTATTAAGCTCACAAGTGGGCTCATAAACTGGCATCAGGCTCTTTGATTTTGTTTCAAGTATCAATTTACTTGTTTTCCCTTTGTCTCTACAAATGAACCCATGTTGTTACATTAGAGTTTAGCAACACTTCCATGGTAGGTGGCAGATTATAACGGTGGTTCCATCAAGAATTTACACTTCTCTACTTATGTGTGGCAATTATTATTCTACTCCTTTCAGACTCTAACTAGGCCCTTTTGTTTGCCCCACTTATGTTTTGCAACAGCAAACAGGTACAGACAGGTAAGTCTAATCAGATGGACCATTATGGTTTCTCTGCTCTCCATACCTTTTCAAAATTCAATTTTCAAGCCTGAGCTTTTGAATTAGATACTATGGGATTTTTTCCTTAAATAATGTCTGCTGGAAATATTGCCTTTTCTTAATTAGCCAACCAAATGGGAAGCGACAGTAGCTTGGTTTTTGTCTCAGTTGTATCTTATGAACTGTTCCACCCTTCCCAATTGAGCGGTGTCCCTCTCATTTTCATTATGAGTCTGAGCTCCCTCCTATACTCAGGTTTTCTGTAGGTGCCCAGCTCATCACGTCAGTGGTACCTTAAGGGGGGATACTAGATTCCTCTTGCCTCAGCAGCTCCCTTTTAGGGAGCCATTGGAAGGGTATACTTCCTGAATGTCCGGAAAGGCAATAAATAGAAATCGGGCCATTAAGCACCTTAATATGTTCCCATTTTCCCTAGGTAGCAAGGACATCATCCCTTCACTATTATTCCCTTCATTTGTGAAGGTTAGAAGTTATTTCTTATTACTCTAGATTTTCTCAACTTAATAAGTAGATTATGTTGAGGGGAAAATATTTAGAGTAAAGTAGTGTTTGTACTTAATTCTTGGGCAAACTTCAAGTCAAATATTGCTCTTAAATCAGCCAGTGCCCATCCTGCTCTAAATTATACACTAACTGGGACTGGGGATCCTCTTCCCATATTCTCGGAATCTTCTTTACATTTTAAGCATCATCAACACACTTGCAGCTGTTCTCTGATGAGTGTTCAGAAAGCTGACTCTCACATATCTGGGGTTCTCACTTTTCCAATTCCCTGGTTTAAAGTGCTTAGGCATTCAGACAAATCTATTAGTCATCAAATAAATTTGGAAAACATCACATATAAGATATCTTCCTTTGGAGATTTGTGTGGCACATTAACATCATAAATTCTCTAAAAAAAACTGTAGTAGGGAATTCTGCTTAACTTTGTTTAAACAGCCTTTCTCAAAGTTATTTGATGCTAGAATCTTCTGTTTTCTAATTCATAGAACTAGGATTCTATGGAATAAATTCTAAGAAATGCTGCTTTCTATTAATAACCTGAGAGGCTTATTTTAAGAGAAAAAAAAAACTTGGAACACAGGAAAATTAAGACTATGAAAGAGTAACATTACTAGCTGAAAAAAAATATACTTTTTAAATTAAATTTTTGGGGTGACATTGGTTAATAAAATTATATAGGTTTCAAGTGAACAATTCAATAATACATCATTTATATATTGCATTGTGTATTCACTCCAAAGTCAAATCTCCTTCTGCCACCATATATTTGACCCCTTTACCTTTAACTACCTTTTCCCCCACTCCCTTTCCCTCTGGTAACCACTGAACTGTCATCTGTGTCCGTGAGTCTCTATGTTTGCCTTATTTGTTTATTGCTTCCAGTTTTATATCCCACATATGAGTAAAATTATAGGATCCTCATTTTTTTGTCAACTTTTTCTGACCTATTTCATTTAGCATGATAATTTCAAACCATGTTGTTGCAAATGGCAGTGTTTCATCTTTTCTTATGGCTGAGTGTCATTCCAGTGTGTATAGGGACCATATTTTCTTTATCCAATCATTTATTGAAGGACACCAGTTATTTCCATGTCTTTATCACTGTGAATAATGCTGCAGTGAACATCATGGTACATATATATTTATAGATAAATGTTTTCAAATATTTAGGGTAGATACCCAAAAGAGGGATCGCTGGGTCATAGGATAATTCTATTCTTAATATTCTGAGGAAACTTCATACTGTTTTCCATAGTGACTCTACCAATTTACAGGTAGAAATGTAAATTAAAATGTAAATTGGTTCATACATTTCTTATTTTTCTCTCCTTTTTTATTTTCTTGCTGGTATTACCCTTGCTACTACCCAGTGTCAATGATTAAAAAAAAAAAAAAAACTACACTAGGAAGCAGGAGCTTCCCCAAACCTAGATTGGGGTTATTATGAACAAAATAAAAATTTTTAAGTTTGCTTTTTATTTTTTTATTTTTAAAATATATAGCATCTATATTTTTAAATCCTTGCTATCTTTATGTGAAACACACAAGTAAAAGTACAATTTATAAAATATTGTTTTTACAGATTATTTTATCTTTTAATTATAATTTTATTTTTCGGAACAATTTAAATTTCACAGCAACATTAAGGGGAAGGTACAGAGATTTCTCATAACCAGCTGCCTTACATATACATAGCCTCCCAGTTATCAGCATTTTTCACCATAGCAGTACATTTATTACAAATGATGAATCTGCATTAACACATTATAATTACCCAAAGTTCACAGTTCATACTACAGTTCACACTCAGTGTTATATATTCTATGGGTTTGTACAAATGCATAATGACATGTATCCTATTTTGTATTTTAAATAAAAACTTGAAGTGAAATATTTACTTCACTTACGTATTTATCCCATATACTACTGCCATGGTTGCTAATCAATAATAGCATGATATTTTATTAACTAAGTTACTCTGTGAAAATATAAAATGCATAACTAAGATGTTAAATTTACAAGACAAAAGAACAAGCAATTTATTAGTTTTAATATAATAATTTAAATGTTTTCTAAACTCCTTTATCTCAAATAGCAAAGTTACTCTTATAGAGCTTCTAAGCTATTGGTCTGCAGCCTTCAAATTTTATTTCATTATGTAATCTTAAACATTTCACATTACATGATCATCTTTTCTGGTGATGTCTATTAGGTTCATGTATTTATGGAACAACACACTGTCATGAATTAATGCTCCCTTTTCACTTCCAACCCATAAGGACTTTCTGCTTTATGAACTCTGCTTTGAAGCTAACACCTTTATTTTTTTTTCAGTTTTTTTTTTCCCTGATCAAATTCTACACCTTATTTAAGGTAAGAAAAACTAAAATATTTGCATTTTAATTGCAATTTTCATTAATCTTTTTGTTTTTAAAATAGTTACTCTTTCAAAGTAACAAATTTTAAACTATTACAATCTTTTGGAGTGTGAATTTATACTTTTCTATTAATTTCAATTTTCATCTCTGTCTTTTCAGACTTATTCCACATCTATTTGCTATTTCATTTTTATGCAGTCTGCCTTGCCATATTATAGCTAACATGCAGTAAAGTGTGTGTTATGAAAGACCAGTATAAAAGTGACCTTTAAATTTTTATTAAAATATATACTGTCATGTAACATTTAAGGATTTCCAAAAGTATACTTTGCAAGTTTTTCCTCAAATCACCACATCCACATTAAGATTTTAAAATAAATTTCTTCTCCCAGCCCACACATTTTAATTCAATTCAATCCGTGAAACATATGATAAAATCACCTGTATTTGTCATACACTTCAATGGGTGCTGGGATTATCAGAACTGATTAAATTTCTTTGCTGCCTCTAAGGTCCTCCAAGTTATGAAAAATAGATGTGTAAATAAATAATCATAATTTTATTATACGATTGCTAAATTAAATGTGTGAACTTATAGGGATTACAGAATAGGAAAATCTAATATCTCGTTTCTTCAGAAATACCAAGAACAGGTCGCATTAGACTTAGGCCTTGAAGAAAGTTTTTTATTTGCAAAATTCTACTTCATTTGATAAACTTTGCAAAGTGTAAACCCACGATAATACTAGTATTGGTAAAACAGATGGCATTCAACAGAAACCCTAGATTATGTTTATGAAGAACAGCTACAGATAATAAAAGAGGACTCATATGAAGCACAGGAGCAAACCACTTATGAAACTAGTAAGATCAGAAAAAAATTGGTTCCTTGTAAATATGTAAAAGAAAAATACCAGTTTTATACTTCACATTTTGAAATAATAACTATCTCCTCAGTGCTTTTAAACGTTATACCCGAGTTACTTTATTTTTTTTAATTAGAGAAAAATTTTAATTTTCTGAATCATCAGCATTATCAACATTACAATCTCAAAATAAGTACCTACCATTGTTCACTTTATATTTGATTGGATGATAATGTAATTTTGATATTGTCATAGCTTCATAAATATGTATAAAGCCTTTAAAAATAATATTCTATTCGAAAAGAATATTACTGTTTTATTGGTAAAATAAAATATATCTTATAATTTAAATAACTAAAAGAAAATTAACACAATATATCTTTCATAACATTAGACTTTGGAAACAATACATTTAAGTAAATTTCTGGAATTTTGTTTCACATTCAATTATGTATTGTTCCTGGACATATTATGCTGATTGATTCATGAATTCTTAGTATCTTTAGGGATTTTCTTCCATCTTCTGGAAAGTTCTCGCCATTAATCCATCAGCTGAAGCCATGTCTATCTTCTAAGCCCTGATTGAATAAAAGCTCATTTGAAAGACCAAACACTTGAGCTTCTACTCTCTACAGTGTTAATCACTGCCTCCACAATACTGACTCTGACTCTCATTTGTATTTCACATTTCTCTCTGCTCATACTTTGTACTGAAATTTACTTACATGTCTACCTTACCTTTTTTTTTTTTTGTATTTCTATGTCCATTAACTGGCACAACATTGTTATAGAACAGGTGCATCAAAAAGGTAGTCAATATGAACAGTCTAATTCAAAGTATATGCAAAATCATAATCTATCTTTATAATAACTCGGGTCTCTTATATTGGGAGAAATAAGTGTGTTCCAGCATTCCTTCCAGATAAATGACTATATATCAGCCTATTTTCCTTCAGTATTCTGGGGAGTACTCACCTGTGTCAATGTTGGAAGGGAATGACCAAGAATTTTTGTATTTGGGGAAGTGGGGGAAGGGAAGAATACAAAGTACAGAGTTCAAAGAATAGAAGTCAAATATCAAAAGTATTAATCTAAGGATTGTTTAGATAAGAGGATTCTCGAACTCGACCAGACTGTTATAAATGCCAGTTGCTAATATATATCTATTTTTAACATCATATATCACCTTACTCGAGCTTTATGCTTTTCACCTTTTGAATCATAGAACTTACTTTTCTTATTCTAATTTCATGCTTATTGTATCTTTTGACTATTATGAAAAATATATATATATATACTAGCTTGACAAGCTGACTCTAGTTCCATAAACATAGATTTTATAATAAATTAATCTGGTTATATTCTGTTTTATTAGAAATGAAACGAAATTCTTGCTTGTGTGGTATGTGTCTATTGGAAACATGCAATTGCTCTCCTACATTTTGAGAAAGTGTTGTTATTTATAGGTGCTGTATAAAAGAGTGTAATATAATAGAACTTAGAGTTTTAGTTCTCCATTGCCTAAGAACATTTGATATCTTTATGTTTTCTCCATCTTTAAGTCTTACCCAAATTAATGCCAAATTGCCAGCAGAGCAGGATCCAGAAAAGCAAGGACTTTGGAGGATATCCTCACTTACTTGTACCTTAGTGTTACCCCACTCACTCATTCACTCATTCATCTATTCACTTATTATTAAATATTTACTACAATGTGCCAGTGCTAATGAAAGAGATACAAAGAAAAAGGATTCCATCACTATGTCCAAGAGGTTACAGTCCAGTTTAATAAGGAACTAAAATGTGTTGAATGCCACATTAGATGTAAATATGAGGTATAATAAAGGCGCAAGAGAGAGTGTAATCATTTCTATTTGTTGATGGTAGAGTAAATATAAGTAAATTATTCATAGTGATGACAGTTTGATATTGTTTAAAAGGAGGTAAATGAACAAACTGAGGAGTCCCATCATAGGGTATAATCTGCATATATAATCTGCATGCCATAACTCCACTACTTTAGAAAACTCATTGTAGAATAAATCACATATTTCCCACTATATTTCAAGATAATGTTGCTGAAACTATACTCACCAATCTCCAGCAGTGCTCTAATGGTCTTGGTTCTTCAGGTCTAAACATAGAAAAATGTTTTTTCTCTTTGTCTTTATTTTATGGGATGATAAAATAGAATTTTCAAAATGAACTCTACTTAGAAATTAAGGAAGAACAAAAACAGTACTAATGCATACACCTACCCACACAATAAGTAAACGATTTTTTTATATTGGTATATGTAACTACTTAACAGTTCCACTTGGTTGTCTAGTAATAATTTTAAACCATAAATTTCCAAAGCAAAAACTTTAATTTTCAAATTGTTCTTTTTAAGTAAAAAATCTAGGAATTATTCTTGATTCACTCTTTTCCAGGGCTTACATAAATTTATCAATATACACACCAGCACTTCCTCCAAAACATATTCCTTTTACTCTCTCAATTTCTGTTGCCCTCACCTTAGCTAAATGTCATCTTGATTACTGCAGCAGCCTCCTGATTGGTTGCATGGATTCAACTTCTATTCACCATTCCTAAAATTTATTCTGTACACAGGAGTTAAAGATTAGTTTTTAAAAATTAGGTCAAGTTCTAGAAAGAAAAGGAGAGGGGTGTGAGAGGGGAGGGGAGTGGAGAGGAGAGGAAAGGAGGGAAGAGGGGAAGGAAAGGGACGGGGAGGAGGGACAGTGGGCGAGAGAGTTTAAGAGGGGAAAGGAGGGGAGAGAAAAAAAAAGGAAAAGGAAGGTAAGAAAGGCAAGGAAGAAAAGGAAAACATTCCAAGGTTTTTTCATTGCCCTTTGAATTTAATTTAAACATATTATCTGAGCTTGTAAATTCTTTTACCTATAGTCCCTGCTAATCTCTCCAGATGTAATTAGGGATAGCATCCAGTATCCACTCACTATGTTCCAGCCACACTGATTTCTCCAGGTTCCTCTCATAGCTAAGCACTTTCATATCTGTGATACTGACATTTGTTATTTTGAGTTTCTTGAACTCTCTCCCTTCAGTGCTGTCCTTGGCTGCTTTATTCTCAAAGATTACTATTGATGCTGTTTAATTATCTTGTCCACAAAACTTAGAAAATTCTGGAATCGTCATTCACATGTTTAATTTTGTCCCTCACCAGAATATAAACTGAGTGAGGAAAGGACTGTACCTCTTTTGCTTAACTATGGGTATCCACAGTCACCATGCTATCTAGTACACTGTAGGCATAAAATAAATATTGTTATGTTTTAATGATCTTAAGGCAATTCAATTTGGTCTGTATACAATCTGTTTTTTTCTTATTAAATATAACCTTGTGTTTCTTTCCTCCACAAATGTCTCTGTTTTTTAAGCAATTGACTTACATAGACAGCTAAAATAAGATGGTTTCAGATGGAAAATGTTGATTCCACTGGTAAGATTTTTAGTTCCCTGGAGAGCTTTTTTCACATCTGCTTCCTGGATATGGACACCTGCCTATCTTCTATGGTGTCAGGCTTTGCTCCCCTACTTTTTTTATTTGGCTTGCAAATGCCTTCCTATTCCTGGACCTACCCAGGGAGAAGAGCATGGAGCACTTGCACCCAAAATTCTTGTGCAAGCAGCCCTACTCTATCCTCTTGCATGGCTCCTCCCTGACTTGTCATTCCCTCAGTCCTCTTACCTGAGAATTTCTGGATGTTTGACTTTTATCCCTGAATTGTTCAGACAGAAACTGAAGTACCTCTTTGTGTTTTGTCTTCCAGAACAGATGAGACATCCACACAATGGTCACTGTCTTTACAAATCTAATTTTCAACCTCACCTAATTCTCAAACATTCTCAATAACTTTTTCTCAAATGCATAAATTATATTGACCTAAAAGGAAAATAAACACAATTTTACAATGAGAAAAGACAATCTAAGGAATTATCCTCCACTGAAATCCTGAATGTATCTAGGTTTTGAGCAATAATATGGCACTGGAAGGAAATAACTCGGTAGAATTTCTCTAAAATAAAGATTGTTGATAAAACTTGTCTGCAGTAAAACCAAACTACGAGACTTACTGGCTCCTTTAAGAGGAATTGTGAAATCATCCAGAGCAAAAATTATTTCTTCTTCTCCATTTTTCATAGGCTTTCTTTGAAATTTCCAACAAACATTTTTTATATATACAATTGATTCATTATTTAGTAATTGCTCTATTGTATATCTTAGGAATTTGATCACTACCAATATTCACAATATTTTTGAGCACTTACCTACCTATAATAATATAATGAGAATCCTTAGAGTGATCTAGATATTATTCTAAACTCTATGAATAATTCTAAATCAGGAAATGTGGGTTTGGATGTAGTTTCAAAACATAACATTATGTTCAATCTCAATCCTCTTTTTTTTTAAATAAGCTTATGGTTATAAAATCTTAAGACTCTTTATGGACTTGACATCTGGACGTTCCTATACTCCTTTATTTTATTTTATTTTTTAATCTTATGGGATTTTTCAGTGAAGGAGAGGTTGAAGAACTGATTGTAAAAAAAAGTAATTCTCTCAGATATGGAAAGGAACAAAGAATTTCTTTTTTAAAAACTTTGAGGTCCTCAGGTTGATATGAATTGATTCTTTTATTTTTAAACTATATTTTATTTTTAAACTATAGTCTCATTTTAACAGTGGAAATTTTTTTAAAAAAAACTAGTTCATATATATGTGCATATACCTATAAATGTTACTAGTGAAAATAAAATACATATCATATATATTTTTAATAGTAGAGATTTAAAAAGTAGAAAATATAAGCATCTTTAAAAATGAAGTTCTTTCAAGTATGTCATTTATCACAACTTTTCTAAAATTAAAAAAAAAAAAAAGATATATTACCTACATCTGCAACAACAGATATGTTAATGAAAGTCTTCCCAGCCTTTCTCCAGCCAATGTATTTAGGCATTTACTTAAGAAAAACATACGTCAGCACAAGAGAAAAAGTGTTTGATTTTCACTCATTTTGTTTAAATCTGTCATATGTCTTTTAGCTCTTGAACCAGTGTATAAATATAATGAACAGATTTAAATGTTCAATATGCCAGAGGCAAAAGCAATAAGCATATTTAAGAGTGAAAAAAATAAAATCAACAGACTTTATGGAATTAGCAATTCACTCTGACAATTTTCACTTAGTCTTTAAATAGAGACTATCATTTTATATATCTTTTCCTGCTGAGAGAAAACATTCTGCTATGTATTGGCAAATACAGAGAATAAACACTGACACTGATCTTTTCTTCTATGGAGATTATAATTGCTTGAAATAATTAAAAAAACAAATGTATCAAATGGCTAAATTTTCTTGAGCACTTACTAAATGACTGCCAACAAGCTTGCATTATTAAGTAACTTTAGCATCATATAGTTTATTCAGTTACAAACTCTCAGCCATCATTGTAATCATCTATTGAACAAGTATCATATTTTTTTCATATTTTTACATAATTTTAATCTAGATGCTTTTCCTTGGTGTTCTATTTTTCACATTTATACTACTCAACAAATATTTCTACAAGTATTTTCTAAGAACTTATATGCTATGCACATTCTAGATGCTGATGATACTGCAGCTAAAAACAAATCCTAAGTTTACTATCTTCTCTGTCTCTGTTGCCATAAACAACTACTCATCCCCCAAATTACAATTAAATACTCCCTTATTTTTGATAATTAAACTCAATTTTAACTAATAATTTATTTTAATTATAGTTTGTTCTCCTGCTATTCAGGTAAATATTCAGGTACCTACCTGCTTTTCTATTAATACTTTTATCAGTACCACTCTCTAATCAGCTGAGCTAATTGGTCCTCTTGCTGCTTGTAAAATTCTCTTTTTGTCTTCAACTTTGGGCATTTTAATTATTATGTGTCTTGGTGTGAAGCTCTGTGGGTTTATCTTGTTTGGGACTCTCTGCACTTCCTGGACTTATGTGTCTACTTCCTAAAAGGTTAGGGAAGTTTTCAGCTATTATTTTTTCAAATAGGTTTTCAATCCTTTGCTCTCTCTCTTCTCCTTTTGGTATCCTTATGATGTAAAAGTTATTATGCTTGATGTAGTCCCACAGGTCTCTTAAACTATCTTCATTTTTTTTTTTTATTTTTGCTGTTTCAATTGGGTGTTTTCCTCTACCTTATCTTGCAAACTGCCAATTCAGTCCTCTGCATCATCTAATTTGATGTTGATTCCATCTACTGTATTCCTCATTTCAGTTATTGTATTCTTCATTTCTGACTGATTCTTTATGTTTTCTATCTCTTTTTTAAATGTTTTCTATCTCTTTGTTAAAGTTCTCACTAAGATCACCTATTTTTCTCCTAAGTTCATTGAATATCCTTATTACCAGTATTTTGAATTCTGTATCTGATATCTTTCATTTGGAACATATTTCTCTGTCTTCTCATTTTGGCTGTCTCCCTGTGTTGTTTTTACATGTTAGATAAATATGCTAAATATCCCAGTCTTGGTAGAGTAGCCTTATGTACTACGTGTCTTATAAGGTCCAGTGTCACAATCTACCTGTCCACGTGAGCCTGGGACTTCAGGTATGTCCCTTGTATGGATCGTGTGTGCTCTCCTATTGTAATTGAGGATCAAACTAATCCATTCTTGAACCAAGCTCTAATCCTTCCATGAAGCATAAATTTGATCGTGCTTAGAAATTAACTTTAGAGATACCAGTGCAACAGCAGTGGTTGACATGAAAGTTCTGAGTCACAGGCACATGCAGCTTTCTTAAGTTCTCTGGTAATGCTCAGCTGATATTCAGGATATTCAACTTCATCTTACAATGGATTATTTAATTTTTCTTACATGATCTATGGCTTGGTGGATCTGACATTAACCAGTTTACGATGGCCAGTTCTGGCCACATTTGATTTACCACGGTTAGGCTCTCTATTTCAGCAAGGTCCAGTAGAATCCCAGAAATTTTTGGAAAGTTATCTAATTGTCTGATATATATATATATATATATATATATATATATATATATATATATATATATATCATTGCAATTCTTTTAGTGATACTTTAATATCATAGGATCATATTGGATTATATTGCTCAAAAGTGCAAACTGTTTTGTACCGTAGCCTAGATACACTGAAAAACCTGTTCTCATTCTTATGCATGGCTATGGTGAAAGCCATGTAGACCTTCTCTCTCTCTCTCTCTCTCTCTCTCTCTCTCACACACACACACACACGCGCGCGTGTATGCACACACACACACACACACACACACACACACACACACACACATACCTTCCTTTTTCTTCCACCAACTTTTTCTTTCTTTCATTATTTCTTCTGACTGTAGAGTTTGAGTAATAACTTTGTTAGCTGTTCACTTATTTTGTTCTGAGAGATTCTGTTCTTTTAACATACTCTATAACTCTCTTTTAACATACTTCATAACTTCGACTCCCACGGTTGCTACTGTAACATTGCTACTTATTACATTACTTACATCAGCTTGATATCTGATGGCTGAATTTTACTATAAAACCTTTTACTCTTTGTCAATTGATGACATTTAATCTTTGCTCTCTGTGAGCTCAAACTTTCCTGGCTTAAAATAAAAATCAGGCAACCCCAAAAAGAAGAACTACTAGTGAACTTCTTAATGAGACTGGCACCTCCTCATCAAAAGGTTCCTTTGGATTTGGGAAATGATGTATCCTTTGAACCCTCCATGGAATATGGATTTTTCTTGCTCTGTTTTTGATCTTACATAGTATATCTACATAGGAAAAACATTGCTCTCAGCTTTTTAATTCTCTCTCTGTCATTATCTCTGGCATGTCTTTTTTTATGCCTTAGTTTCTTATTACTGTTGCAATAAATGGCCACAAACACAGTTACTTAAAACAATACAAATTTATTATCTCATAGTTCTGGAGGCCCGAAGTCCAAAATGGGTATCACTATATTAAAATCAAGGTAGTGGCAGAGCTTCATTCTTTCTTGGGGCTCTAGTGGAGAATTTGTTTTCATTGTCTTTTCAGCTTCAAGAGGCTACCTACATTTGCCTTCTTTATTCATCTTCTAAGCCAATGACATTGTGCAAATTCTCTTGCTACCATCTGTCTGGTCCTCAATTCCAATTTCCTCCTCTACTTTTAAGATCTCCTGTGATTATATTGGGCCTCCCAGGACAATTTGAATAACCTCTCTATTTTAAAGTCAACTGATTAACAACCTTAATTCCATCTGCAACCTTAATTCACCTTTTCCAGATAACCTACATATTATAGATTCTAGAGATTGAGGTATCTTTGGACACATTTTTCTGTCTACCATATTAATGTAAGTTATTACATTTTTATACTTCCAGTAGCCATCCTACTAACTTTTCTGTATCTTCGTCCAGAGTTCTCATCTGGTTACCAAATCATGTAACATTCTTTGGATCTCTGTTATTCTTATAATTAAGTATTGGGACCTGGTTATCAGTTTTCTCTGTTCTCCCACTGTAAAAGATAAAAGTCTTTTTATAAACCAAGGAGACCTTCTTGCTTTCACACTTATATTTAGTATTAACTGCCAAATGATCACTCTCAGTCTTTTGTTATCTTTTCCCAAAGTAATAAAGTTTAGCAATTCTGTACTTAATGTTATTTTTTTCCCACAATTGTCCAAAGCCTTATATGGCTCACAGTTTGTGATTACGAAAAATTATACCACTCCGGTTTGTTACAGGTGAAAATTGCACTGCTACTTAGAGCCAAGTTCTCTCTATTTTCCATACCACAGTAATGGAAACCCTATTTCCAGTTGAGAAGAGGGTAAACCACCTCTAAGTCCCACCTAAGTGCCTTGTTTTGGAGAACAGTTCTTTCCAGTTTGGATTACTCAGGAAGAAGAAGCTAAAATGTAGATTTGCATACAGGAGCGCTATTAGGGAGTATTTTGGGGTTAATTCCTCTGGAAGTAGGAGAAGAAATAATGAATGGACAGAGACGAATCTAATATTCTCAATGGAAACTTCACAAAATGCATGAGGAGTTTCCAAGATGGGATGGTAGAGTGGTGGCTGTGGGCCAGAGAAAATTCTTCACTTGGAGCAGTTCCTGAAGGGTGGTGATGGCAGAGGCTAAGTAATAAATCTCTCATTCCCACATTATTGTATCTCTCTCTAACATTCTCTCTCTCTCTCTCTCTCTCTCTCTCTCTCTCTCTCTTTAACCCCCTTGTTCAGAAATAACCTCTCCTTATTTGATCAGTCAATTTTGCTTTATAGAAATAAAAGCAGAAAAAAACTGCCACAAACCACTTCAAAGAAAGGAAGCACAAACACTATTAATTGCTTGAACATGAGAAGGGAATGAAGGATATGCATAGAGGATACATAAATCAATATCTACAAAGTTATATACTATATTTAAGATCCTAGCCCAGATTTTATTGAAAGTAGAAAATTGAAGTTCTGGAAAAATTATTGTCTTACACTAAGCACAGGGTAAAACTACTTTCTTATACTTTACAGCTAAAGTGTAATCAGGGAATTTTACATAATCAACTTAATTATCAATTATTTAAGTTTAAAAATTTAACATGGTAAGTTCCTGGCCTTAAACTAGGTGCTAGACGCTAGGGATTCAAAATTATGTGAATGAAAAAGAAATCCACATGATGTAATTTACTATGTAGAGGTAAATAGTAAGTAACAAAATAACAACTTTAAAAAAAAATACCATAATCTCAGATTAAAATAAATTATTTGTTATAAATTAAATGATGTGATAAATTATAATTTGAGAAGCTATTTTAAATAAAAAATATTTAGTATTATGTTAACAATAATCATTACTATAATTTTTAATAATTCCAAAGTTGCTTGAGGCCAAGTATCCAGTTTGATCCTTATTCTTCCATAGTTCCTTTATTTTATTATAATCTTTCACTGACATCTCCCCATTCCATGAATTCTGACAAATTTCTAAGACAGTAGTGAAATAGCAGAAGGTTTACATTAACTCTTACGTTTTAAGCAATCTTAAACTAACTTAACATTTCAATTCCTTTTTTCTAAGATATAAATATTTAGTATGGGCACTATTTTATTGCTTTATTTCTAAAGTTCATTTGACTCCACTTTCAATATTAATAGAAATAATTGATATATTGTTATTATGTAAGAGATTATAAACAACAATAATTACTAAACAAAGCAAGTAGAAATTAATATTTTTATATATAAAGTTTGGTTGTTTTGTGTCTTTTCTGTGTTTATCATTTCCCTTCTTTTATTGTTTCTTAGTGGCCACTCCCTGTGTCATTTTATTATGCTCCATATAATTTATCCTTCCTGCCATAGTATGGCTGTAATACTGTCATTACCAGGTAATAAAATAAAAGGAATCTTTCAATGTTGCTAACAGAAATAATCTTGAAATAAATGGATGACATAAATCCCAAAATATGTAAAGCAGTATTGGTGGTTACAGTTTCACTCTTAAACTTTTTCCTAAAAAAATGAAGAGCTATAACAATGCTGAGAATTCTACAAAGAAAATATAATAAACACAAAAGCAAAAAGCTCAGTGACACAATTTTTAGTGTTTTGAGAATGAGTTAGTAGTTCTGTCAGATAAAGCAAAGATTTTTATATTTTCATAAATTAAAATTTTAGTCAATATAAAATATAGATGGTCTAACATATCATGAACTTTATTTCATTTTTACTGATAAGAAAACCCTAGATTATATAATTTTTGTGAAAATACTTAATGAAATATCTTCAACATTAAAAAAGCAGTATTTAATTATTAAGTCACAGATTTTAATGTTTAGCATTTATCCTGTTATCACTTTAATAATTTTAAGCCTACTTCTTACTGTAATATTACTTACATTTAAAAGAAAATTGGTATGTTAAAATATTTTTCTGATGAAATAAACATAGTCTTTATAGACTTATTGCTTTAGTAATTTTTAGATAAATTTTTCTGTGAATATGACTGTTTTATTGTAGAAATAAAGCAAATTTATAATATAGGAACTGCTAAAGATTTTAATATAAAACTAAACTTTTTATGTTTTTGTGTACATTAATCATAGGGTGATTATTATATTTTAAAGAGCTATACATCTTACAATATGATAAAAATAAGATATGATTGTTTTTATATAGAGGGGTGCTTGGTACATATATATAAAAAAATTGCTTTTTTAAAAGATTGAAAGTTATATGTTTAGGTATATATAATTTTAGATATATAGATATAATTAAATAATTTTAATGTACATAAATTCTTCCTCCACAATTTAAAACAAATATTTTCAAATATAGATAAAAGTTAACAATTACAAAACTGTTTTAAATATTTCTATTGATATAAAGTTGCTCTTACTACTGTATCCCATAGTGTCTTTTTACTTCTTTCCAAATAAAATGCCATATCGTAATATATTTTATCATTTTTTATACTTGTTTCTCAGACTAATTTATAATAACTGGATTAGAATAATATTTATATAATAGCAAGGATCGATATTTTAGAAATGTTGAACAGTCTTTTGTTATCAATTGTGCTTTGTAATTTAATAGGAGATAACATGACAATATGATTCTATTTACTTTGAGCAGTGTGTTATTGAAATTGTATCTTTAGATACAACTCAGATAAAATTGTCCTCAAAAAACTGTGTCTTAATGATTCCAAGCATGTGAGCATTTTAATAAGTTTAATAAATTTCTTAGTTTATATTCAAATTAAGCCATGTGTTAATTTGGCTACATTTAAAAAAATATTTAATTTTTTAAATTGGTGTTTTAGTCTGATAGAGCTGCTATAACAAAATATTATAGACTGAATGGCTTAGACAATAGTCATTTGTCTCTCACAGTGCTGAAGGCTAGGAGTCCAAGATCAAGGTACCAGGAGATGTAGTTCTGGTGAAAGCTTTCTTCCTGGCTTGCAAATGGCCACATTCTTACTGTGTCCTCACAAGACTAAGAGAAAACTCTGTTCTGTTTTCCTCTTTTTATAAAAGGATACTCATCCCATCATGGGTGCTGCACCTTCATGATCATCTAAACCTAATTACCTTCCAAAAGCCCCATCCAAAACCATCACGTAAAGGATTAAAACTTCGATACGTGAATTTTGGAGGACACAAACATTCAGTCCATAGAAGTAGGCATCTACAAAAGCTTAGAGTTTTGTTTTTTGTTATATGCAATAATCAATTCTTACAGTTAGAAGTAACTAATGCTAATATATCCATTGAAATTCTAGTGTTATTTCCTTAAACACTCTCAGCAAGACATCATTCCATCCCAAGATAGTTCATTTGACTTTGTGAACAGAAAAAAAGTAGACCAAAGCTCTTGATTTATTATGTAATAACTGTAACCTCTGTGTAGGTTAGGTAAGCTCTGTGAGCTTCAGTTTCTGCCTCTCTAAAACAGGTATTAATAAAACATCCTCTTTGTTTTCTCTAATTATTTGGATGAAAAAATAAAACAAATAGATTAAATCATTTTTAAAGCAAAATATTCTAAAATTGTACATGTATTACTTTATTTGCTTAGAAGTAATGGATGAGATCAAGATTTTGTATGTCTGCATACATATATTTAATATATTAATAACATTATTAAAACAAAATTTACCATGTACACCTGTATTAAGGTTAAGTATAATTTTAATTTGGAATAAAAACTTACTTTAAATTCAAGTTATGTCTTTAGAGTTGTAGATAAAAGTCAGTGTTTCTCTTAGATTTCTGTCAAGCACAAATTCCAAATGAAAATCATCTGTAAATTTTAGAGTACTATGGAAGCATGATAATAAAGCTGTTTTTGAAAATGATTTCTATTTGTGAAGACACAACCCACGAGAGAAATGCCATTATATACTTAAAAAATTTCCATTGAAAAAGATCTAAGGAGAAGATGGCTGCTGGGCCATGATATGCACATTAACCACCCTCTATGTAAATGTTACTATAGAAGCTTCTGAATGTGATAGGTTTTTCCTCAAAATAGAAGAGAAGCTACCACACTTCGATATAAGCCTTTTTTAAAAAAATCTTGCATTCACTTCTCTCAGGCAAAGCATCATAGTGCAGCCCAGTGCTCTAAGGATTGTTTTATCTAATAAAATGGTTCTATATGGAGCTTCGTTTAACAGCATTTCGGTCATTAAGGAGTTGGGGTTGGTGACATAGGAAAGTGGATAGACAAACTGACAAGTGGATAAGATCCCAGAGGCAATTTTTAGAAACATAGAAAGGTCACATCACATATTTTATTGTCTTAGTGTTTGAGAAAGAATGCTGATTTCCTGAGCGTCTGTATCCCAGCATTCAATTGAAAATGAAGCAATTATTTTTTGGGAAAAAAATCTCAATAGAAGTGTTCAGTTTTTTTAGTTCAAAACAAGGATCTTGCACTATACCCTGAAGGCTTTGACTTCAGCTGTGTCAGCCGAGAGGATTCTGATTCTGAATATAAAAATCTGATTCATAACGACTTTGACACATGCTGCTTCAAAGAAGTGAAGGAGCCTCCAAGTCTCATTCAGAGCTGCAGCCTGGCAGCGATTTCTTTTTTGTCTTCTAAGTTGTTTTGCTTTCACCCTTTTGCTGAACAGAAACTAGAAAATGACTCTGAGAGAAGCGGCACAGTGCAGCAGATGTATTACACATAAATACGCAGAAACATACAGAGAGCTCTGGAGAATATAAGCTGGTGTTATCCACAAAATCTGTCGATTACATAAAATTCAATGCGTAAAAGATAAATAAATATCACACTGATCTTGCCAATCATTATGAACAAAAAAGCTTTATCTCCAAAGTAATAACTAAGAAAATATGTGAAACAAAGAGAAATAACATCCAAAAATAGACTCGTCCTATAAATGGTGTCAAAAGAATCAACAGGGAATTATATTTATATTGGTAACTTTCTCTTTCTCAAACTCCTGTGGAAGCTCTGAATTCTTCTTGGTACTGAATTTTACAAACTGTTTAAATTTCTTAATGCATTGAGTATTGTTAGCTTAAAATTACCCTGTTTTATTGTACAGTTAATTTCCCAAAGCTTCACTTCAATTCCCTTCATCACATCAAAATCCTCTAATCACAAAAATAAATATTTCTAATTATTCATACTGTATTGTGTGCTATAAATTGAATGTTTGTGACTTCCTCCCCAATTCATATGTTGAAAACCTAAACCCAACAAGATTGTACTTAAGGTGTGGCCTTTGGGAGGTGATTAGATCATGAAGACACAGCCCTCTTGAAACAGATAACGCCCTTGTAAAAGAGACCCCAGAGCACACCCTTGTCCCTTCTGCCATGGGAGTTTACACTGAGAAGATGGCAATTAGTGAGAAAGCAGGTTCTCACCTGACACTGAATCTGCCTGGGCCATGATCTTGGACTTCTCATTCTCCAGAACTGCGAGAAATAAATATATATTTTTACAAGCCACCCAGTTTATGATAATTTTGTTATAGTGGCAATGTAATAAGACATTGTAAATGCCAGTGAATATTTTATTTTTCCCCAGAAAGTTTGTACTTTATGGATACAAATAAGATCAAGGATTTTGACTCAGGTAAATAATTTTTTTATTTCCATGTGTAGAGAAGGGAAGGATCTTTTATGAGGTGAGAAAATTTTTACAAGAACATAGGTTACCTACTCTGACTATACTTAAAGTTTATCATATTCCAGTGTTTGGCCTTTTAATAGATCATTGTTTAAACACAAGCTGAAATTAAAATAATTAAATTTTATTATTTATTTAAAATTATTTTAATGTTAGTCTTCAAAGAAGGTTAGTTTCAGTAATCCAGAAAATAAGTTAATCCCAAACTATTTTCTAATGAAAACAGACAAAGGTGAATATATATTTATATAACATAGAAAGTGAATATATATAATATAAATATAATGTTATTTGAATGTATAATATGTGAATATATACATATATAATTTATCTATTACTATAACTGAGGCTTGTATAAATGCTGTCTTTTTATAAATATGTGACCATCTAAAATACTGGTCAATTAGTCAATTAAAACATATTAAAGATGTGGACTTTGTCACATTCCCTGTATCTATCATCATGCAAGGCAACACAAGACTTATTTAAATTAATGATGTATTGAAATAAAGAAAAAAATCCACCAACTTTCTCTTGTTTTGACTGAGTACGTATGGGGAAAGTATTACTAGGACAAGTAAATAACCAATTGCTAACTTAATAGACTTTTCTTAATCTTTATAAAATTCTAATTTTCATAAAATCTTTATATATATAAAATTCAATATCAAGTAAAAAAGACCAATATGATAATATATCTATTTCAAACTAATCTGGATAGAAATGGCCAACTGGTCTCCCTTGATTCACCTGACTTTTCTGGCAAGACATCTAACTATATAATCAATGAAATGCTTGGAGGTTTCCACGCAATGCAAGAAAATAATGTGCATATAATAGAGTCTTAGAAATAAAATACAGAGTTTTGTATTAATTAGAATAAATTATAACTTTGACTAGCATCATGATTAAAATAAACAAGGTGATGACTTGTGCAATGAATTAATAATATTCATTGAATTTGTAAAACAATGATATGAAATTTGGTACTCATTTCTGAGACCAACATATTATTTATTTTTTATAAGTATTAAATACAATTTTTTTAAAAAGTATCGGTTGTATACACTTGAATTTCTTATGCAGTCACATATTTTGCTCATGTCTATATTTTATTTCTATTTCATATTTCTTTATATATTTACTTACCTTGATCTTATTTGTATTTATTTTATCAATATGAGAATATAGATCACACTGTGATTTATAGACTGTTAGAATGTATATTTTGTGATGCATAATTTTCTCACAGCAAGCAAACTCTTCCCTGACTGTGTTTTGGCTTCCTTCAGCTCACCCTGGTTCCCATAAAACAAAATCAAAACAAAACCAAAGGATATGATAGGATTTAACACTAAATTAGGAAAAATGTTATCTCTCAAACATTTGGAGGAATGAAAAAATAAGAAACAATTATAGAGCAGAGCATATTTACTCAGAAATTAGTAGCTGATGATTAAAGCCTGATTCTTTGCTATTGGTCTTTCAGTAGTATGAAGAAATCCTTGATATTACAGTAATACTAATAACAGAACAAAAACCATTATCAGGGAGCCCTCTTCTCTTTTTCTTACTTCTGTCATCAATTATGAAATGGGATACTACAGATGAAAGATGTAACAGCTATATAGATTTAATGAAATGTCATTTTCATAGTGATAGTATAACTTAAAAAAAAGATGTTTCTCTTAAGAGAATTTTTGACAGAAATGAGGATGACTATGTTCATCTTTTTAAATCACTAATAAGGTTACAAAAATTAGTCTTTTATACTGCAAAGATAATGCAATGATTAGTTTTATATGTCAACTTGACCAGGCTGCAGAATGCAAAGATATTTGTCAAATATTACTCTGAGTGTTTCTCTAAGGAAAGTTTTGGATGAGATTAAGATTTAAATTGATAGAGTAAGTAAAGCAGATAGCTCTCCCTAATGTGAGTGGGCCTCATCCAATTACTTGAAGGCCTAACAAATAAAAAGACTGACTTTACTTCAAGTGAGAGAAAATTCTTCTTGTATGACTGCCTTCAAATTGGAACATCTGCTCTTTTTGGATCTTGAGACTGCCAGTCATCAGACTAGAACCACACCATTAGCTCTCCTAGGTCTCCAGATTGCTGACTCACTCTGAATCTAGGGACTTACCAGACTCTATATTTGCATTAAGTAATTTCTTAAAATAAATTTATTTTTAGACATATATCTATATCTATATCTATATATCCTATGGGTTCTGATTTTCTGGAGAACCTTAATACATGTTCTTTTTAAAAAAGGTTTTTATTAAAATATAGTTAACATGCTATATTACAATAAATTCAGGTGTACATCATAGCTCTTCAACATTTATATACCTAAAGTAGTGATCACCATGATAAGTTCAGCAACCATCTGACACCATACAATACTATCACAACACTATTGACTATATTCTCTATGCTATATATTATATGACTTATTGCTTAATACATGGAAATTTGACTTCTTATTTCTTTTCACCTTTTCTCCCCTTTTTAAATTTATCAATTACAGTGGACATTTAATATTATTTTACATTAGTTTCAGGAGTACAGCATAGTGGTTCGACATTTATATAATTTATGAAGTGATCCCCTTAACTAGGCTAGAGCCACCTGGCACTACACATAGTTATTAGCATATTATCGACTATATTCCCTACTCTTTATAACCTCATGAATATTTCATAACTATCAATTTGTATTTCTTAATCCCTTCCCCCTTTTCACCTCACCCCTGCATCTATGAATCTGTTTCTGTTTTGTTTCTTCATTTATTTTGTCCTTTAGATTCCACATGTAAGTCTTTCTCTGTATGATTTATTTCACTTAGCATAATACCTTCCAGGTCCATCCATGTGGTTGCGAATGGTAAGATTTCATTCTTTTTGTTGGCTCAGTAATATTTTATTGTTATATATGTACCAAAATTTCTTTATCCAGTCATCTATTGCTGGACACAGTTTGCTTCCAAAGCTTGATTATTATAATCAATGCTGCAATGGACATAGGTATGCATATATCTTTTCAAATTAGTGTTTTGGATTTCTTCAGATAAATATCCAGAAATGGAATTGCTGGATAATCAGATAGTTCTGCTTTTAATTTTTTGAAGTATCCACAGTTGCTGCACCAATTTGCAATCCCACCAACAGTGCATGAGGGATCCATTTTCTCCATATTCTCTCCATCATTAGTTTGTTGAATTACTGATGACAACCATTCTGACAAGTATCAGGTAATATTTCATTGTGGTTTTAATTTGTATTTCTCTGTTAGTGGTGTTGAACATCTTTTCACATGTGTATTGGGCATCTGTGTGTCTTCTTCAGAGAAATGTCTATTCAGGTCTTCTGCCCATTTTTTAACTGACTCAATAGTTTTTTTTTGGTGTTAAGTTGCATAAATTCTTTACAAATTTTGGATATTAACCCCTTATCTGATGTAGCATAGTCAAATATCTTCTCCCATTAAGTAGGTTATCTTTTTATTTTGCTGATAGTTCCTTTGCTGTGCAAAAGTTTTTAGTTTGATGTAGTCCCATTTATTTATTTTGTTTGTTTCCCTTACCCGAGGCAAGATATCAAAAAAAAACATTACTAAGAGCAATGCCAGAGAGTTTACTATTTTTTTCTAGGAGTTTTATGGTTTTGTGTCTTACATTTAAGTCTTTAATCTTTTTTTTTAGTTTATTGTTACATATGATGTAAGGAAGTAGTTTAGTTTCATTTTTTGCATGTGTATAGTTTTACCAGAACAATTTATTGAAGAGACTGTCTTTATCTCAGTGTCTTGCCTTCTTTGTCATAAATTAAGTGACCATATAAACATGGGTTTATTTCTGGGCTCTCTATTCTGTTCTGGTCCTTATGTCTCTTTTTATGCCAGTAATGTGGTGTTTTGACTATTGTAGCCTTGTAGTATAGTTTGATATCCAGTTTTGTGACATGTCTAACTTTGTGCTCTTTTCTCACGATAGCTTTCGCTATTTGGGGTCTTTTGTAGCTCCATATAAATTTTAGGATTATTTGTTCAAGTTCTGTGAAAAATCTCATTGGCATTTTGATAAGAATTGCATTGAAACTATACTTTGCTTTGGGTAGTTGGACATTGTAATGATGTTAATTACTAACGTATTTTCTATATTTTAATATTAGTTCTTGAACATATGCTTCTAAAAATTGCTTGATGTATCATACTAATTAATCATAAGTAGTCAAAGCTAAAGTATAACTGATATTTATCAGAATTAATGCTATATCTACCTTGCAGAAACTTCATTTATCTTTATTTCTTGGCAGTTCCACAATATGTCATTGTTTTTCATATTCCTATTGATTGAGAGGGTAGCCTGGATATTTCAGTTATATTTTTATAAAGGACACCATAGTAAATATAACCACTTTGAGTCAAGACATTAGCCTCTGAGCTGCCTGAGCACCTCCCTCCATTCCAAACATGAAAAGACCAGAACTTTCCATTAAAAGCATTGAAAATGATTCATCGAGGTAAATAAATAATAAAATAGAATTTATGTTTTTATTTTTGTATCTCAAAGTTAAAAAAATAATAATTCTTTACTAATAGTATAAGGGATTGACCCCTTGGCTTTCACATGTCTTATGGGTTGTGTGAAGTATGAAGGAAAAGTAGAAGTTCTGAGAGTGGGGGTGATGTTTGACAGCAGCCCCCTCCCTGTTTCAGTTCCTTCACTTATAATTTATTAGGGCTAACTATGCCTGGTTAAGTAGATTCAAAAAGTATACTCTTAATACTATTAAGTTTTAACTACACTAACCCTCACAAAAGAGGCAATGGGTAAGAAAAGATTTATTCAAAGAAACCACAGATTGAGTATATCTCTAAAAATACAAGCAAAAGCAAACAAAAAAAAATGGTGATCTGACACTAGGTACAACCCTAGTTCAGTGCTTCAGGTACACAATGAAGTTAAAAGAGTAATGATGCATTTAGATCAGATAAGTCAGTCATAAAATTAGAAATTCCCATGGAAACTAGTTATATATGGATTTATAACTGCCGTTGTTAACAATGAACAATGACTTCACATTGTACCTTGAAATACCAGTAAATGATATTTAAAGTTTTCATATCTGCATAATTTACAAAATGTTTTTTATTTAATCTTTTTAAAATTCTACTTTTGTAGTTTTGTTAAGCATGTGGATTAAAAATAATTAGTAAATATATATACACATATTGTGAATATATGCTAATTTTTTAAGTTGAATAGACCTGCAGAGTTATAGAAAATTGAAAAGAGCACTATCTTAAAAGTCAGTATATACAACTCTCTTCATTGATGACTTTATTTAGATCTTAGCTCAAATGTCAAAACATATATATACCTTTGATCTCTCTGTGTTAAGAAATATCTTAATAAAGTCAATCTCTCATTATTTTTTCTTTCATGGAAATGCATAACTTTCTGAAATTATATATTTATTAGAATGCATGTTTCATGCTGGATTTTTATTGCTGTTAGTTAATGCTCTTTTCCAACTTCAAGTACTCTGTCAAACAAAAAGAAAACTATGTTTTGAATAAATAAATTCAATCACTTTTTCAAAGCCATGAGTTTATATGTTGTCTATGTCAGTTATGTGAACTGTGGAAATCCTAAGAAGTATCTACACATTTCAGCACTTTGGTTCTAATCATTAAAAAAAAAAATATATATATATATATATATATATCCTGGAGTATGTCTAAGATAACTCCAGTTTTAAATTTAAACTAATAAATGTAATAAAATCTGATAGTTGTCTCCAATCATAGAGTTCCTTTTCACTATTTCCACAGATTCCAGACCCTTAGTGCATTAGTAGGGTGAATTTCAAGAGATCACATATCTATATAATACAGAAATATACATCCTTCACTTTTGCATTTTCAACATACTCATCTACATTTGTCTCCCTTTCAAATGAGAACTTATTAAGTCCTTCATATAAGAAAAGTGGTAATAAATTGCAGCTTTGTGAAACAAAACTCTATCAATGAATGAACATTAGATGATCTACTTGTTTCCATCATTGCAGAAAAAAGAATCACATCTGGTTTTCCATCTTCATTGTTTCCTATGAGCTGGCTGTCATCCAAAATGATTGGATGAGTTTAACAGCTCTGACTTTCCACAAAAATGGCTCAATCTATTAAGTGGGAATTGAAGAAGAAAAACAAATGATTTTACTAGGCTCAGCAAATTCTATTTTGATATTTTAAATTAAAATTATGCTATAAACAGAAGGGTCAATTAGGATCTATCATTTTCAATGACCTACTCTAAAAACTAAATGAGGTGACAAGTATTATATACATAGTATTGCTCATCCAAATGATGGAAAAAATCAAGTAATTTTATTCTCTGAATTCTATAACAGGCTCGAACAAAAATTATAATATAAGGTTCATGAAACAGTGTCACTAGAATATATTTAAAATGCCGGTTTGTATCCCTTCATTTCAGATAAAGTGGTACCTTTCCTTAGACTTTGCCATCTTGAATAATCTTTATTGCTGTTGGAAGAGCTATAATGAACTATTTGATTCATTAATTTTATTTATATTTGTATATTTTAAAATCATACATTTTGTTTGGGTATATATCCATATCTTTGCTTATAAATCAAAAGGATAAATAAGATTGAATTGTAAGATAATCACAGTTCTGCCTTTTGTTTTAAAAACAAAAAATTAAGTTTCCATTAGCTTCCTAAGTCTAAATATTTCTTCTCTTTCCTGAGTAAATGTGAAAAAAAGTCTTTCAATAGAAACTGCTCAAAAAATTATATTGAGTTTATAGAGAGATTTTATTTATAACTTTTTAAAAATTTTTTAATTAGACCGTGTATGAAAGGCTTCTTTCTAAAATAGCAAAAGTAAAAATTTACCTTTTATATTCATAATGAAAGGAACTGTGGGTAGTAGAGCACTGATAATAACCATTTGAGAAAATGACTTCCAAGGAATTGGGGTTCAAAATATTTGCCTAAACTCTAATATCAGATGGATCCTAGTTTACATAACTTTATGGCCTATAGTCATATAGCCTTATAGTTAAATTTTATATCTAAACATTCATTTTTATTATACCATATCCTAGTATTATTTTACTTGCTGTTAGTACAATTTACTATTTTAAAATATATTTTATCTCATTACTATATAAAAAAATCATCACAAGTAAAATAAATTATAATTGACTATTTCTAAGACAGAAATATGGCATCACTGTTGGAATGTGTTTAATACAATAATGCATATCAATGCATCAACTAAGAATCTTGATACCTAGTTTTGCAAAGTAAAACATGTCCCATAAAATAATTTAAAATATAAATATATACACAAGCTAACATACACATAAGACAACAGGATGCCTCACTCAAAGTAAAATTGGGTAATTACTTGGAATAATTAAAGCCCTAATGTATATGCCAAATCCTGGTACATTTCCCCTTCTTTAATGACTATCTTTGGGAATACTCTAGGATTTTTCTTGAGCAGATATTACATATAGAGCACCTAGAAATGTGTGTGTATAAGTGATACTTGCATGATTTTTGCTTCTTTTCTTATATGTTTGGGTAAGAACTACAAATGGATTTCTAGAACCTTTCATTGTTTTTTCCTCTTATGACCACTTTCTAAATAATGTTTTTGGTTTGAAGGGTTTCTTTACTTTGAGGTAGTTACCACTGCTATTTGCTTTTCTTATTTTAATTATTTTCTTCATTTACTTAGGCTTGAAGTTAGAGGAGTACATTGTGATATAGTTGAATATTTCATTATAAACTAGAATTCTTTATAAAGTCTTAAATGTCATAAAATAAAAGGAATTTGATTTTGTATTAAAGATTTTACTTACTGTAGTAAGTAGTTTTCTTTAATTAGTTTCCATTAACAAAGCAATTATTTCAAGGACATCATTAGAATGGCAATAATTTTAGATTCAGGAAGACTCAAATAACCAGATTATTGAACAAGAACAGACTTATTTACTCATGATTCTAAGATGATGTTTTCTAGAATTATTTTTTTTGTATTTTACCATTAGGAACATTTGTTAAAAGTAGTAATATAATGCCATCTACTTGTTACATGAGAAATGACTTGGTGAAACCTTCACCTTGAATGTAATAATATATGTAGAATTAGCATAGTTATTATTTTATACTACAATAGAATAATACAGTAAATAAAAAAATACAGTAAATAAAAAGCACTAAATTCTTTAGTGTTTCTTTCTCCCTGAAATTTTCATGAACCCAGCATTTCCAGTGCAGATATGAATTTTTGAAAATCTATAATGTCAGTTCTCATCTTTTGATAATGCAAGTGCTTTGCAGCTTATGAAGTTTTGCTTTATAATATTTGATAGTTTTGCTTAAGAATACTGCTAGAGTTAAATCTTTAAATCCCGTACTATGAACAAATGTTTTTATAAACTTTGTTCCCTCTTGGCAAAAAAAAAAAAAAAAAAAAAAAAAAAGAACTATTTTAAAGAAAATGTTAGTAATTAAGTTATAGTTTAAGATAAATACAATTTGGCTTAAATTACAGTCATTTATTTTTATTCTTCTGTTTTACCATCATAACATTCAGCAATAAAAAAAAAAGTCCTTGAAAAGTAAGAAGCACTATATATTCTTCATTTGCTTTTTATTTTTAAGTAAATATTATTTTTTCTAACATGAGGCAAACCTGTTGAAGATTTTGATAAGGTAATTTTCAACCTGTTCTTAATTCTACAAGTTTAGACAACAGACTTATTTTTCCTGCTCTATATATTTGTTGCTTTAAATGGCTTTTGTTTTTCTTTATATAACTTCTAATGCTCTCATTCTCTGTATAGTCTGGAGCCTCTTAAGGAAAGGAAATAGAAAAAGAAAGGTAAATAAGATCCAGAGAAAATAAGAATTAGAAATTAAAACTATGTGTACAATTTTTATGTGCAAACATGTTACCTAAAACCTAAAAATGAAAGAAGTGTGATCTTTCTTAACCTTATTTATAGATGGAGATTAGGAATAGAATACAGCAGCATATTATAGGTTCATGTGGCTATCATTCTGATTCTATAAATAGAATGTGACTATCATTCTGATTCTATAAATAGTTATTTCAAGTAGTATTTTACATGTTTTCTTGTGTGCTATCTCACAAGTCATGACCCACTTGTGAAGTAAAGATTATTATTCTCATTTTACATGTAAATAACCTAAGTCTCAGAGAGATTCAAAGACTTGCCAGGGGTCAAATCAATCAGTAATTTACCACTCTAGAATTTCAACTGGATAATTTGACATGCAGCAATATATAGCAGAAAAAAAGGGAGGGCATTTAGATTCTTATTTGTCAATGTAGTCAAGACTAAATGATGAAAGATCCAATTACTTTATTCCAAGGCTTAGTTATAATGATATTATACAAAGACTTATTGGGTTAAAAACTCTAGATAAGAAGACAGAGTTCAAAAAGTGCTGTTGAAACTGAATCTTTCAAAAGCAAATATTAAAGACAGATGGAATTTGAACACAGAGAGCCCAGTGTACATACCTGTTCATTCAAGAATCCTCTAAAATTCTAACAAGCAAAGATCTTCAACATGGTCTTGGTGTAATCTCCAGAACTGCCAAAAGATGAAACTATTTAAAATCTAAAATAAAGAACACAAACTTAAATGTATTTTTCTATACTTAGGGAGAACTCGCTGATCAAGAATAATTTTTGTGGCGAGCCACCTGTTGCTTTTCTATTGAATGCTGTGAAAACATGGAATCTAAGGATTGGTGGAATTTTACAGATGAGTGGGTTGACTTAATTTATTTATCAGGGAGACTGCTGTTGAGTGGTTGAGGCTTAATTTATTTATCAGGGAGACTGCTGTTGAGTGGTTGAGAGCTAGGAGCCATCATTGATTGGTAAACATGCAAAAGTGTGTTCACTCAGATGAGGTATTTTTATTTATTGATTAAATTGCTTTAAAAATGTTCCCATTGGCTATGTGTTATCATAGTATAGAACTCAATTTATTAATTAGGCATGCTCAAACTGGCTCTTGGCTATCATTACCATGGCTGCTCAGTAATCCATGTTTTCCTAGAAATGTGTAAATGTGTTTTGCCATATGTAAATATTATTATTAATCAAAATGTTCCATGAAATATGTTATACTATGTTCTGAAATGTAAAATGTATACTCATCTGACAGCTGGTTTGACAGATTTCATTTAAATTGAGACTTGCATTTTTATCTACTTCAGCTTAGCTTCCAAAGAAGACATTTGTATCTTTAATTCATGTCATGAGTCCTTATAACATAGCTTTAATACTATCAAGAATATTATGTAACTCTAAGTTAATGATCACTTTTAAGATACTATCATGGTGTCTGATAGTTGGAGGGATAAAATCTGCCTGGATTGATATATTTGTTCAACATTTCCAAAGAATAAAAACCTCTTTTTGTAATGTTCATTAACTTGGAAATTTTAACAATATGTACAAACACAATGAAAATGTATGAATTTTGTGAATAAGAATGTTTCAATTTAAATTATAAATGTAAACAGCATTATTTGAGTATGATTAATTTTTGTTTCATCAAAGGCCTTTCAAAATGGACTTTCATGTAAGCCATTAATTTAGCACTAAGAATTTTTGTCTTTGGTAATTCGTTCTACTTGGCAGACTTCGTTAACCTGATTAGAGTTACTCATCGTGATAATAAACTACATTAACAACATAGTAGAATCTTTTTAAAAAGGCAACTATATCTTCATCCAGGTAGTCTAAATGCAACTAGTTCACAATAGAAAAATAATTTATGTTTTTTGCTCAAAAATATAAATATTTTTACTTTTCAGTTTACTCTGAGAGAATGAAACAATTGCAAAGGTCTTGGATCAATAGGCAGAAGACTTCTAATGTTTGATTACATTATTTAATATATGGAATGTCCTTATCACAATAGCAGACTCTATAGGTGTTCACTTAATAATAACTTCAGTCTACAAAATAACATCCAACTTTTTTAGAAAGTTTTTCTATAATCTGACTCCAACCTATATTTCCTGAAGCATCTCTTACTTCTCTTTTTCACACTGTGTTCAAAATAAACAAATATCTCATAATTGCTTATTTGTAACTGTTTACTTTCGTGTTTTAGTCATACAGGTTTTTTTCCAGTAAAAAAACTTTTATCCTCTTTTGTACTTGTCAAGTCTAATCCATACTTTTTATGAGGATCTCTTCTTCCTCTACTCAAAGTAATAGCATTTCTCACCTGCTGCCTGGTGATGATTTATAGCTATATAATTTTGATAAGGAGATATTAATAAATAGCATCATTTGTACATAACTTATTTCTTCAATATATCAAAACTTCCTGATTAATATATAGTTACAATCATCAACTTAATAAAAGCAGAAGTATTTTTACATAATAATCAAGTTTATGAGAATTAATTTAATCTAGGAATATATATTAATTATCCACTTCAGTTTAAGAAATAGTCTTACTATAAGACATAGTTTAGGAAAATCCACTGGGAGTAAGTGGCTATAAACATAATTACATATAGGGTTTGCTAATAGTAGAAGCAAGTAACAAGTGATGCTGGAGAAGGAGTTATAATGGTCTAATTATTAATCAGAAGGCTATTTTATAGAGAAAAGTCAAAAGATGATCATTAATTTAAATTTTAAGTAACAGATTGGTCAAGGGCAAATTTTTACAATGGAGATAATGAAAAAAGTTTAATTAATGACTTCTTATGTGAATATATCACATTTGCTAAAAGTGCATTTTTTTCCTCTGGTAAAAATTACCTTTAATCATTTCACACTAGACTTACAAAAGTCCTAAAAGATGATTAAATAATAATGATACGATACATTTCAAAGTGCCATAACTTCATAAAAGAGCTATAGTAAAGATTGACATTTTATGCTTTGTGGCCTCTTTCAAGATTTTTTGGTGATTTTTTTTGTTTTGTTTTGACCTCAAACTTTAAGTTTTGGATAGTGAATCCTGTGTTTATAGAAGTATTATTTTAACAATTATTTTTTTAAATAAGGTTTTCTTTTTGGAAAACATAAAACCTTGGTAAATCTAAATTCCTCATTATATTCTGTGTTTCAGATATAAATTCTGTGATAACGAACATAATTTAAAAATTTAAGTACACATCAAGAATTACCTGAGGCATTAATAAAATGCAAATTCTCGGGTCTCACTGCCAGATAATATGATTCAGTAAGCTTGAGTTGGGGCCCAGGAATCAGCTCCCTGTATGATTCTTATACTGGGGCAGAGAAAGAAAGAAAAAATTTTTTCCAAGAAGAAAGTGTACCGAAATCTGTCCCCAGACGCCTATGTGGTTACTCTGTTGTATAAATAAAGTCTAATATGCTTACAGGAATCTGAGTTTAATATTAGCTTTACTTCATAGTTGAGCAGAACTTGTGTTTCTGAGTTTAATTTCCTCATCTGTAAAACAAGAGTACCTACAATTCACAGCAGGAGCACAGATCATAATAGAACCTATAAAATACAATGAACCCAATGAATGTTCATTGTCTATTTTCCTTGCTCCCAATATAGAAATATGTTTTGGACTGCTGTCAGTTACCATAGCCCACAATATCTCTAAGGATTGAGCTCAGGAAGAATAAATCATATTATGAGAACATATCATTAGCTCAAAATGATTAACTGAGCAGCTTTGGGCATTCATCTACCAGGTGGAGTGTGTTTCTTTTCAGGGGTGACCATTCCCATCAACTGAGTAGTGGGAATGAAGATGGTGGCAACATTGTTTGCCAATTACTCTACTCTAAGTAAACAAATTTCTAGCCACAAACCAAGGTTTACAACTATCCAATTCATTTAAATTTTTTTATAACTAAATCTTATTTATCTCTCAAGCTCAATAAAGATAGAATATCTACCATGACAAAGGACATCATGATAAATTCACAATTTCTCTGTGAGTTGAGGGTTTAATTCTGTTGTGTATAGATTTTGTTCATTCTCTTCTTTTCCCTATAACAGATTTAATTGTAAGGCACCATGTACTAGAAAGAAGTGCCTGACCCAAAGTTAATCTCACTCATATCCACTGATGTCTACAGTCCTCAGGTTCACAGTCTTACAGGTTAGTTTTGATTATCAGACATCCTAGTCCTGCTGATAGCAACTAAAGCAGCTGCAAGTTCCCACTTTCTTGTCCATTGAGATAAACGTGTCTCCTTTTGGCCTCTGGTAGACAGGGTCTCCTCATTATCACCATAACACAATTTTAAAAATATGGCATCTCTCCCTCAGTCAATATCTAAGCCCCCTGCAAGTCCCAGGACCTGGTTTCTACACTGGATGCTAGATCTGTAAGTTTAGGTAAGATTGTTTTTGACTCATTCACCAGATGTTTCAGCCATTGTTTCTAGAAGACCAAGGAATCATATTGGACCCTGAATTCAGCTTTAATAATTGCTAGTGTTCCAAAGCCAAGGACATGCATGTACTCATCACAAAGCACCTCAAATTGAGTCTTCTTTCAGATACTATCATTAGAAACTTCTGTCTGTGGCACAGGGAGAGGATCTTAACCTGATCTCTGAAATACAAGCTATTTCCATTCATTTCTTTTTTGCTCTCTTTTCCCACTGCCTCTACTCTGTCAGGACAAACATTCACTTTCCTTTAGAATACTACACAGTGGAACATGGTTGAGGAAAATGTAAAAAAAAAAAAAAATTATTCTGACTCTGTGTTTTTCTATCCATGTTGATTATATCAGGATCTTACCTTAGGAATGCTCAAAAAATATTTTTTATGTGATACTTTCTTCTATTCTCTTTGTCTTGAATTTTCTGAGTTTGTTTGGAAATAACAACAACAACAACAACAACAACAAACTGTTTCTTTTTCCTTACACCTGTAATATCACTCCTCTCCTCAAGTGACTACCTATCTATATCAAAGCAAACTTCAAATAGCTCAAGTTCCAGCTGACCTCCTACCCCTGCTCAAGGCTCAGAGTCTGGAAAATGTTCATATTAATGCTCCCCGGAAATGAACTGAATGTGCTCCTTCTCCCCCAAAATTTATATATTGAAACCCTAATTTCAATATGATGGCATTTAGAGGTGGATTTTTTTCTCATAAGGAAATGTCAGAGAACTAAGCTAGCTCTCTTTTTATCATTTGAAGATACTAAGAAAAGTTGGCAGTCTGCAACCAGGAGAAGAGCCCTCAACAGAACCCAACCATGTTAGCTCGATGACTTCAGACTTCCAGTCTCTAAAAATATGAAACATAAATTTCTATTGTTGATAAACCAACCAGTACATGATATTTTATTATAGCAGTCTAAATTAAGATACCCCATAATGCTTTATAACAACATGCTTTTTAGGTGATATTTTTCCAACTTATTAGTTTGTTTTACCTCAAATTCAAACAGAAAATGAGATAAAGTAATAACATAATGATAACAATATTATATAATAATAATGGCAATAATAATAAAATGTTAAAAGGTAATCCATTGAGTACTTATTATGCTAAGCATTTTCTAAATAATTTACATGCATTAACGTGTAAAGTTTATCGCAATAACTCTATGATAGGTATTGTCAATATTCTCATTTTAAAGATGATGAAATTGAAAAAGAAATGTTAATTAACTTGCACAAGCTCACTCAGCTAATAAGTGAAATAATTAGAATCTAAACCTGATATTCTAGCTACAGAGCCTGTAAATTAATCCATTTCTTCATATTCCTTACATATTAATTGTCCATTTTCATATTATGCAATTAGATAAACATGGGTTTCCATTCCAGTTTTATCACTTAATAACTCTGTGTCCTTGGGCATGTTACTAATTTTCTGCTCAGTTTTTTAATCTATAAAATGAAAATAATATTACCATTATGAAACATATAAATTAAATTATCTAAGACTTGATTTATTTATAGAAGAAACAAGACCATTCATAGATTTGTAGTTGAAGTCAAATGAATATACGTATACAAAGTGTTTAACCCACTACCTAACTCATGATAAGTGATCAAAAAATAATGGTTATAAAATAAAAATAAGTTAGAATATAAAGGTGCTATACTTTTCTTATAATTTTATGTGTTTAAATATGAAATAATATAAATTAATAAAAGATTTGTATAATTCTAATTATACTATTTTGTATATATATTTTACGTGAACTTTTTGCTGACCATTTTATATCCAATATATTAGCCAAGAACATCATCTTATATATTTTGTTTTATAAGTGGACTAAATATAGCTTTTGAAGACAGAAAGTTTTATCATTTGCTGTGTGTTATTGAACACATACAAACTATAGCTCAGGGTTATTGTGAAAATTTACTTCAAGAAAAAGTGTAAAATTCTAACAATTCAAAGGCAAATGATGGTGCTTTGTAGATAGATTATAGTTATTGGTACTTATAAATGTGCATATTCATATAGCTATGTATATTTGACAAACATGTTTGTACATATGTATTTATTTAAAACAGTGTGAGTGGAGAAAAGGAGGGAGGGGGAGAGACAGACAGACAGACAGACAGAGAAAATGTTCTTTATTGTTGCTGGAAACAGATTCTTTAAGAATCTGATTAAAATTATGGAATTCTCAAGAAAAATGTGTAAATACACCTATTTCCAAAATAAATTAAGTTTAAGAGATTCACAGACTCATATAAGCCTTTCTATAACCCTCTGTTTAATAAATCTACTCTCCTAGAAGTTTGTTTCAAAACTCACAGCTTTTGGGGCAACCATAAGCTATTATTTTGTATTGTTTCTTATTTTTGTTTTTAGTTAGGTACAGAACTAACAGATCCATCTATCTATTCTTGAAACCTTGATGGTTAGCAAAATTTTTCAAATGATTGTGATTTTGAGATTATGACTGTTTTTTTTTTTTTTTTTAACTGACTTACCCCTAAAACTGTGGCTGATATTGAGAAGAAAAGACTAAGGACTCCATTCTGATGCAGAATGGTTTTCTGATTCGGGCTTCAGAACTGGTTCTGCCTGAGGCCAGGACAACCAAATACTAATGGCCAATGTATTGGCACTTGCTGTAATGTTTCTATATTTGGGTCATTGGTTGTTCTCTTTTCTCTCAATTTGGACCTTTGTGTCTGAAATCTGAGATGACTGAAGGTGTGGGCTATCCCTCCACTCACTACTAATTTTCTGTGTAAGCAGGAAGCCATCCAGAGAAGTAATCAGTCAAAGGTTAATGGCCTACTGACAAAAAATTTCTGTCGTTGGCTCAGAAATATTGATAAATGTTTTCAAAGCATTCATTTTCCAATAATCCTAATTATTCTTTTTCATTTTGGTTTATTTTTTATTAAGTTTATTTAAATATACTCTTTAAAAAAAGAGGTCTTTTTTAAAAAAAAAATGACTCCTCAAGGATTAACTCTAACATAAATATAAATCGGAGGTAATGCTTCTACTGACAAATTAAATTCTAGAATAAGATTTAGATGTTACATTAATGGTTTTGAGTGTTTTAAAGTTTCTTCAAAGAGAGGAATTCCACAATATTCAATCCTGGCATACTAACCAAGAATAAAGATGCTTTTCTCCCATAGCTATTGTGGGTAAGTAGAGAGGGCATAAGTCACATTTTAAGGATTCACTGAAGCACAGCTTCAAAAAACATAACTCGTTGGGAACTGCTGGAAAACAAGGTATCAGACAAGTCAACTTGGTTGGTGGCACTGAGGAGTCAAATCATTGTTTCTGAGTATTACCTTCAGGAAGAATACAAGGGGGAAGAAGTGTAGTCTCAGGCAACAACAGACCGTGGCAGCAAACCAAAGGGCAATTTTCATAAACACACTGAGGGCACAGAATCGTTGCTGTTACACTGAGAATTTTTATAATAATAATTTACCCAGTACACACTGATTCTTATATATGTATCGCATATATATAAATGGCACACACAACCTACATATTACCATGCTATGAAAAAAAATGGCAGGAGAAGGGAGGCATTCCCTTGAGTACTGAGCCAGAAAACATCATAGCCCCTGAGTATGGTTGAGAATTTCACTCAGGAAAGTTTCTAACTATTTTTAGTCCATTAAAAAAAGGAATGCAGAGGACTTTTTTTTTTTTCACATATCTGTGAAAAGAGGACATTTCTGCAGAACACTATTGTGAACTCTCACCTACCATTAAGACTTTTTTTTTTTTTCACATATCTGTTGTGAAAAGAGGACATTTCTGCAGAACACTATTGTGGACTCTCACCTACCATTAAGATTTTACAGAAGGCCAGCCTTTAGTGTTTATTAACTCTATAAGGCAGCATCTTTTGACTGTGACCTGATGTGACAGAAGTCCAATAAAACATCTGACCACTGTGCTACATATTCCCAGAGCATCATCCTCCTTTCTTTTTTTCTCTGTCTTCCCCATCTCCTCTGATTTTGTTAATGCTAAAACATTGAGCCTTTTTTCAGATGCTAGAAATCAGTAAGATCTCAAGTTCTCGTAACAGAGACCATTTTTCAATGACTTGTCAATTGTTTTCTCATCTACTTCTCACATCACTCTTTATTTATTAATTTTTTTAATTAAAAAAACATATTAAATAAATTTTACTCTATTTCCTATTTCTGCATTTCAAGTCTGTCTCTCAAGGCTAGTCAAACTCTTTATTGTTCCTTAACTTGCTATATATTTTTTTCCTCCAAGATTTTGCATGTGTCATTATTCTAACAGAAATCTACCCTATAATTCTACTTACCATACCCTTTTTATGTTGCAAGCATTACCTCGAAAGCCTTCTACTCTAGTAAAATTTCTCTGATTCCCTTAACCATATAGGATCTCACCCCTGTTTATTTACACAACAAGGCCCATGTTGGTGGCACTCTTGTGGATCATCTCTTTCTTCTTCGTCCTACATAGTGGCCTAAATTCAGAATGGGCAAAAACAGTTTTTCACTGACAATTTTTTTTCAGAATAAATCATGAAGTGTCATTAGAAGTCATTTTTGACTCATGGTGATCAGGGGGGCCATGTAGCTTACAATAGGGAAAACTCAGCCTATCAAAGAAACATTTCCAATTGTGGCCAGCTGCAGTTGTTACAAAACGATTTGTTAAAATTTTTTCAAGTACTCATATAAAACTGTGATAAGTCTCTTAATATCTAGAGTTTTCAGGTTAGACATATCTAGCCCTTTACGACGCAAATTGCTTTATCTTAAAAATACTTCATAAAGTCTATCTAAAGTGACTCTATAAGTCATCATCTAAAGCTGAGCACTTCTGAGAATAAAAAAGTCACTATTAATAATTATTTTATTAAATATATTTAAAGCAAGATTGTCTCAAGCTGATGAATATCTATATTGCTCTCAAAGAAATATACATAAAACTTACCATGATATCCCATTGTGATCTGAATATTATAGAATAAAGGGAGAGCATCATTCTTATTTTAATATCCCATAATATCAATTTACATTTTTGGCCATCACAATGTAACATTTACTCTATTCATACTATTCAGTGAGTTTTTATCAACTAAAATCACTGTAAAATTTGTTACAGATTTCTGCGTGCCTTGTATTCTACTTACAGGTTTAACTTCTTAGATCCAAGTAACCTTCCAAAACATATCTTTGCTAAAAGATTTAAACAAAACAAGATCAAAGAAATTATCCTGGATTATATAATTTTAAAATGTATTCTCAGAAGCTAATAATTAAACAGAAAGGTTAATTATGTGAGCAGCTATACAAATTGTGCAGATTTATATGGACATGATTGAGATAAAATAAAGGACATCAGATTCTCATTATAGTTTTTATCTTCTTTGTCTTAGTCATTCTGATTCAAGGATCTGAAATATAATTCTCTCAGTAACAATGTGAGATAACACAGATGATTTGATTGTCAAATTAGAAACAAAAAATTGGTGATCTTATTTTGTATTAAGTCTTTAATAATTTCAAGTGCACACATAACTGAATAGCATAGGAGAATGAGGAAGCATCTGGGACCACTTAACCTGCAGCTTACTAGCCCTTTCTTGCCATATCAGGACAGACTGTGGTTGAGATTTTATGGCTTTAGAAGATGTATGCAGCCATCACCTGCACTTATGGGAGCTATCTGGTCACAAAACTTCTTTATATACTCCATTAGTGACAAGATATATGATATTTCTTATAGAGTCATGTCTTGTAAATTGATAAATTTCATATTTCTTCATCATAAATAATTCTCAGCAGATTAGTTTCCTTGTGCTAAAGTATTCCATATATAAAGATACTCCCACTAAAACGTTATCTTTAGTCTCTTTAATCAACTTATCACATTAAGTTGATTCATACTTTTAATTATTTTTATTACATTTATTGAGGTGACAGTGGTTAATAAAATAATATAGTTTTCAAGTGTACAGTTCAAAAATTCATCATCCTTATATTGCATTATGTGTTCACCACCCAAAATTATGTTTATTTCTGTCACCTTATACTTGAACTCCTTTACTCTTTTACCTCCCCTTTTCCCCCTTTCCCTCGGGTAACCTCTAGACTGACTTTTAGTTAGTCTTAATTGTCCCTAACTTCATTAATGGATGATAAATTCTTAGATTGTTTTCTCAATAAAATTCCAGCCGGTAGCTGTCACTTTGTGTTATGTCTTAATAAATCCCTGATTAAAAGAAAAAGAAAAAGAAAAAATATATGCTTTCTAACATAAAACTCAAAGTAATGAGAATCAAATTATAATCAATAGAAGGAAAAATAAACACTATGCATTAGCTTATAAACTACAGTGTAATAATTGAACCAATAACACTGACTTACCAAGAAGTAGATCATGTATTTTCTATGTAATGTTTTCATAAAAAGATATATATGCATATATATTAATTCATAAATGCATCCTATTAAAATGCATCACTGTGTTAACACTAAAGCAGAGTGATTAATATCGTAGGATCTCTGCCAGTTGGCATGAAAATTCTGGCTCTGAAACTTAATGGATCTCTAACTTTAAGCATGTTGCTTATCTTCTACATGCCTCCTTTTTTCATACATAAAATGTGGATTAAAAGTAACTCATCATATATTTGGTGTGAAGAGTAAAGAAGTTAATACTTCTTTACTCTTCACACTTAGTGCTGATGCTCAACACTAAGTAATTACAAGTAAATGGTTTTTTTAAATTACCATTCATATGAATAACCTCATTTTATTATCCCCATAGCCTTATTAAATAAGTACAAGTATGAAACTTTTAAAAATAATGAAAATGGGCTCTAAGAAATCAACTACATTTGTCAAAGTACACATAGTCAAGTAACTCTGTTTGGTCTAATTCCAAAACTCATAAACTTATCTGATATAAAATATTACTTTACAATTAGTATAGTAATAGAATGCTTAGGAAGAAAATGCAAACACACACAAACATAAATAGATACAAATAATTGATATTTATATTTGATGTAAAGTATGGGTCAAGGAACATTTTTTAACATAGGGACATCCAGTTATTTCAGCATAACTGATTTGAAACAACTTTCTTTTCCATTGAAATTCTTTTTCAACTTTGTTAAAAAAATAAATTGGCCATATATATGGAAAAATTTCTAGACTCCCTTATTCTATTTCACTTATATATGTATCTATAATTTAGTCATATAATTTTGACAATCCCACACTGTTTTAATTATTTTACTTTAATATTGTTGAAATAAGGCCGTGGATGATTCCACAAATTTTTTTAAAATTTGTTTTCAGTTGGAATAACATAAAATTTATACATCAACTTGGAGAAAATTGATAGCTAAACAATTTGAAGTCTTCTCTTTTATGATCACAGTGTACCTCTCTGTTTATATCTTCGATCGTTTTCATTAATGTTTTGTAGTTTTCTGCATACAAATCTTACCTGCATTTGGTTAGAATTATACTAAAGTATTTCAGGGTACTTGGAGCTATTATAATGTTATATGTATAATTTTATTTCAGATCTTATTTTCTTATTGCTAGTATGTAGAAATACAGTAGTTTTTGGAATACGGAACTTGTCTCCTGCTTACATGATAAACAAAATTATTAGTTCTAGTATGAAACTTTTAAAACATTTGAGATTTTCAATGTAGTCAGATATACTTTCAACAAATACACATTTTTGCCTATTTCTTTTCAATTTGTATAACTGCTTTTGGTTTATGTTTTATTTTGCTTAGTTTTTGCTTTATTACACTGGTTTAGGATGTATTCCAGTTTAGGTCATTTCTGTTGATCTATCTTTAGGTTGTGTCTTCAGCAGTATTTATTCTGCTAATAAACCTGTGCAAAGAATCTTTTTATATTTGAAATAATTATAGTTAACCAATTAATGAGAATTACAAATACACTTAGATGCACATGTACATGTGTACACCCACACACACACGTGTGTGTGTGTGTGTGTGTGTGTGTGTGTGTGTGTGTTACTGACAGAAAACACAAGAACTCTAGATAATAAAGAATTTATTACTACAGCAAAGGCAACAGTCAGATCAACAGATCAAGTATGTTCCCTGAGTCTCAAAACTCCACAAGGTGACTCCATAAAAGCACATGCAGCGTGCTGCATTACAGGAGAGAAACTCTGAATTAGGAAACTCTCATTTAGTGAACAACCTATCCTCCCCTCTGGAGAGAGAGATAATATATTTATGCTGGAACTTAAACAAATCTTCTCCAAAGAGGTTAAGTAGAAAACTTTAACTTTACAACATTGAAATCTTGCTGAAGAGGGATCTATCTCTAAGTATTACTATGGAATGTCTCATAAAAATATTTGCTATAAATGTTGATGATTAAGCTGGAAAAGAGACTGTGTTTAAGCTAAGTCAGCATCACTTCCTGAACTTTTTTAGATTTTATAAAATATAAATAAACATTCTCCTCCTACAGTTCATAAGGATTAAATGAAAATACCTTTGATAAATGTTCTCTTAAAGTTCCAACTTGTCATAAAATTTCAGAGAATTTCTTGAACCACTGAATGACATTTTCTAGGTCTGTAATATACTTAGAGTTGTTAAATTCTTCACTGCTTAAATTTCATTGTCCTAAAGAAATTTTTAAATAAATAAATAAATTATAAATAAATATGTTCCGTTAAGTTCTGTAATGAAGGGTCAGCTTCTCTAGCTAGAGAAACATGTGACAATATCAAGTGTGAAATTTTTTAAGAACAATGTGCTAATAAATCTTATACTAATGATTTAAAATAGAATTTTGTCTGATTGAATTCTAGAACGTATATACATACATATGTGTACATGCACACACCCACACATGTGTATATACATACATGTGTGAATGTCAAAAAAATTATTCTATAAAATATATATTATTGAAGAATAAAGATATTTAATTATAATAAAATGCTATATTTTGTCTATGAGTACTCATACACAGATGGTAGAAATGAAAGTTTATATAATGTTTGTAAAAAGTAATTTTACAAATATGTGTTGAGATCTTTAAAATCTTTGAAATCATTAGCCTGTGATGTCCACTTTTAGTAACTGGACAAATATAAAACTAAAATTGTAAGACAATGAATGCATTGAAAGATCACTTCAGCATTTTAATATTGCTAAGTGATGTAAAAATTTCAATTTCCATCAAGATAGAACTATAAAATGCATATGAAATTCAAAATATTTTACAAAGGACATTTTCAGAAATCAGTTCCACATCTCTTGAATCTCTCAGCTATATCACAAATTTAAAAAGAAATCAGAGTAGAGACAAAGAAGATGTTTGTAGACATTTCTTCAAAGAGAGTTGAAAGGTTCTAAGAAGGTCATGGCCCTTTCTTCTTCTCTTCATAGAGCACCAAGGGGATAGAAGAAAGACAAATTCTACATCCTTTCTCATTCTTAGTCAGGAGACTTTTTTACGGGTCACTCAGAGAGATGAAAATATCAATGCATTGGCTGTTGCTTGACTTTCTTCCAAATTTGCAAATGTGGCAAATAGAAGTGGTTGTGCCATGAGAGGGTGCTACTTCTAAGGATAATCAGGGCAAAGGATGTTTATGAATTTTCTCAGAGGCAGAAGTGGGCCAAGCAGAAAAAAAAAGGTGGCCTGGAGTTGTTAAACATACTGCTCAAGAAAGTTACTGCTAGAAGGCAAGGAGACTTCTACCACAAATGTCTGCATGAAGTAGAAAGAGGACAAAAAGCAGAGAAGGAGGAATCTTGAGAGACAATCTGAAACAAAAAGTAAATTGCCCATTTACATGAATCAAACTCATAGTTGCAGTTGGCAACTTATAAGCACCTCTAAAGCCTCATGGATTTTCACCATCTTGATGACCAGCCTGAAGCCACAACGTCATAGACATCTTACTACCTCATAGTTTCCTCTTACTACTTCTACCTACTTCACAGAAACCTCTTCTTTAATCTCGCACACTTAGAGCTAGCCAGTGGGGCACAGAATTGGGAGATGATAAGACAATCAGCATGATGGAAAAGCAGAATAAATCTTACTCTGAACTTCAATTGATTTTGGACTTGACCCTTTTAATTACAAAATTGAGACAGTTTGTGACTTTAAAAAATTAGAAGAGTTCTATTACATGACAGTCTAGGTAAATTATAAGACTTTTCTTAAATTTTAATCAACAGACAGAGGAATCTGTACCTTCACCAAAAAAAAAGGTAACATTTATCATTTTCCACATATAACCATATATGATTTAATTATTTAAATGATTATCATATAATATGACCTTTATCAGACTAATGCCACAATTAGGACTTTTCCTTTTTTAATTTACATTTTAGTTTATATTATATATAGACTTATTTTTGGTCCAAAAATTAGATGACCATTAAAATAAGTTTTAATTATCATTTGGGCATAGTTTTATCATTTTCAAAGTAGATTAAACTATATAGCTTCTCTGACAGTTATATCGTGTAATTTTTACTTATGAATAAATTTTTCAAATATAACAGCAATTTATTGTATTCCTTTGTCTTGTGACTTTAAACCAGATAATGTCTCTTTGATCCATTTAACATTCTTAAAAGTTTAAGGACCTATTATTTCATCTTATGTCAAAAAAGCAGATTATTATTTTTATTAGATTCTTTAGAAGTCTATCATACCATAAAAAAGGGGGAAAGAGGCTAAAGTTAATATGTATAGAGTCCCTGTCAGTTGTCATTTCTTAAGAATAAATGCACACTGATGCCTTCAAGGATATAAAAATTTTAATAGAAAGTGTCACTTAAAATGTATGTCATAATTTTTTTTGTAAGGAGCAAAATTGAATTTTTTCAGCTTAGGCTAAAAGCCATGGCAGATGAAATGTTCTTTAATTCACTATTTAAGACTTTATCTTATAAATAGAAATATAACTCAAGCAGATTATTTGTTTTCTATGAATAATACAAAACTATCTTCATTCAAGTACAGTTTTTATATGACATGAGGATGCAGAGATGAGGTTTAGTTTTCCATGGTCTTTTCTAAGCTGGAACTTGTTAAGTACAACAATAATTATAATACAAACTCCAAATTAGTGATCTCAATTCAATTTTTTGCAGTTAAGATTTAATATAGTGGCAAAACTAAAGTTATTTTATGACAGATCTATCAAAAATGTTGATATGTTGATATAACAAATAAGTAAAGAAATTAAATAAATTTCAGTAGAAGAGCTGTGCTAATAAAAGAACATTTTTTACTTTCAAAAATTTCCTTGTAGTATTAAGGGCAGAATCGTCTACATTTCTCAAATGGTGAGTGTGCATTTTTATTCCAGAAAAAAATTTTCTTTGTTTTTATAAAGTAAAAGGCTTATTGTGTCTGTGCAGTAACTTAGTTTAATGAGTAGTGATGAAACAGGTCAAAATAATTCTTACAACTATAGATGACTGAAGTTTTTTGTTTTGTTTTATTTTGTTTTAATTTCAGCCCTTCACATATGCCATTTAAACATCTTGTGGCGCCATTGTCTCTAAACGAGAAGTTTGCTTTCAATCATCTCATTTATCTCATTATGTAATGAATCATTTTTTTCTGGCTGCAAGCAAGGTTTTTCTATCAAACTTGAGCTTTTAGCAACTTGACTATGAAGTCTCTAAGCATTTTTTTTTTTAATTTATACTACTTGGGGTTCATTTTAAATTCTAAAATTTAAGGTCTTTTATTAAATTTGTGAAATTTTGACCACTATTTTGTCAAATATTTTGTCTACTCATTTCTCTCTCCTCTTCTTTCTGGACCACCTATTTTGAACCACTTGATATGTATCTAAGACCCAGTTATTTGTTTTTATAAAAATATTTTTGGCTTTCTGTTGTTTGAGTGGATAACTTCAACAGATTTTTAATGAAATTTACTCATTCTTTGTATTTGCCATCTCTACTCTGTTGTCTAGTGAATATTCCTTTCACTTGTGCTTTTCATCTTATTTTTTTGTTCTCATTTTGATAAATTTCTACTTTTTTGTTCCCATTTTCTTTTTCCTCATTGAGATCTTACTTTTCCTTAATTATTTTCACATATTTACAATAGCTGACTTCAAATCTCCACTAAATACACAATAACAACATCTCAGAATTTATTTCTATAAACTGCTTTTCCTACCCTCTGTTGGTCATATTTCCTTTTTTCTTTGCTCCTTAGTAATTTTTGGATAAAAGCTGGACATTGAAGGTAACACTTTGAACCATCTTTAAATTCTCTTATATTCTTTTAAAAATTGTTGGGTTTTTGTTCTAGTAGACAGCTGACTTGCCTAGACTCAAAATGAAAACTCTATTTCACCTGTAATGAGATCTCTTCTCAGTTCTGAAATATTCTAGCTGCTGCTTTTTTCTATTTTCTTTCTTTCTCTCTCTCTTTTCTTTTTTCCTTCCTTCCTTCCTTCCTTCCTTCCTTCCTTCCTTCCTTCCTTCCTTCCTTCCTTCCTTCCTTCCTTCCTCTCTCTCTCTCTCTCTCTCTCTCTCTTTCTCTCTCTCTCTTTCTTTCTTTCTTTCTTTCTTTCTTTCTTTCTTTCTTTCTTTCTTTCTTTCTTTCTTTCTTTCTTTCTTTCTTTCTTTCTTTCTTTCTTTCTTTCTTTTTTTTTTTCAGCCTGGCTCCCAAAGGTCTTTTTTATGTCTACACAGATAATTTGGGCAAAGTTTATAGTCAAAATTTTGGCTTCATTTATTTGTGATTGTCTTACTTCTGCAGGTCCTCATCTAAATTTCCAGCTTCTCTGCCATCTGTGTGCCCTGTCCTCTGAGAACTCAGGGCAGTTATGTTCTATCCGTTCACAAAAGTAATGTCAGCAATGCAGCAAACTTGTGAAACTTATAGAGTGCGGTTCTTTCTTTTAAGAGTAGATTACTATCTGGTTGCTGTCTGTTTTTTGTGGAGGGAGAAAAAAAAAAACATCCTGAGGTCTCTCCTGGACATTTATATCTCCTGGGCATTTATATGAGATCGAATGAAGCATTTGGAAGGTATGTAAACAAATGTTGAGTCTTACTCTTTTAGTTGTTCTATGGTACACTAACATCTACAGCTATCTGTTTTAATTACCAACTGTTCTTACATATCTGAATTCTGTTCTCTGCCCCACTGAGTGTGTAAATTATGATTCTACACTGTTCTATGGTATTAGGATTTACAACTGGAGTGTCAAGGAAGACAGCAATCAGCTATAAATCCTTCCTTTCCTTTCTTTCCAATAACTGACAATCTCTCTTTTGTCCCATATGTCCTTTATGTTTTCATCTTATTTCTCTAACTTTTATATGTGTTTATTATTTTAACAACCTGCATTCTTCTTTTGTAATCTTTTTCATGAATATGATCTTTCACAAGTGAAATTTTATTAATTTTCTCTATTGTACTAACTGACATAATTTTTGATGTTTAACTGCTGACAGCTTTTAAACACCACCTTTTTCTTTAGTCTATCTTTCTAGTCAGCCAATAGTAACAAGTCCTTACTAAGCTTGCCCTACTGCAATAAAAAACTCTAAGAATCTTTACCTCACAGATATTTAAATAAAGGTCATACATTTCTCTACACTTATGATACAAGCCATATTACAAGGGCTCATTGAAATACTCCTTATCTATCCTCTTGAGAGTTCCCTGTCATTACCAATAGTGAATTAGCACTCTTTTTCATTTTCAGAATACACAATGCTAGTATAACATGTATCTAGGGGTATGTAACCTTGTTTCCATGTGGTTAGCCAGTTTTAGGCTTGATCTGTCTTCTAACTCATAATGTACTTTTAATAAATTAGCTAGTCAGATATGAATGATGGGGGAAACAAAGGAGTAGGGGCCCAGCCTGGAGACTGCCCAAAGAACACCCTATTGGTAATTAAAAAATTCCTCTTGCATCCCCTGAGACAAAGGACAGGATGGTCATAGTCTTAGTTGGCCTAATTTGGCTACAGACACCAGCTCAGAAAGTACTATCTTAATTTGCCTACAATTTAAACTTCATTATAATACCATGTTTATGCCTGAAAGTTCATTAATCTAATTGTAACAGATTGAATTCTGGGTAAGCACAGGTTCACTAGGCAAAGAGTAATATAGCAGCCTGGTGTCAATCAAAATGACCTTACTTGCCAATCATCTAGAAATGCCTTTGGAAGCACCCATCATGGACCAAATATAATACAGATATTCCCACTTCTGGGTCCCTTTTGCCCTTCTGAGGCCTCTTTTTTGTGGCCTTTTGTTTTGGTTACAGCTCTAGGACCATGTGCTTCCTTGGGGCATACTTGGTCTTTCTCCATGTGCCTCCTTGGGATATCCTTTGTCTCTATAAAATATATTTTTAATAAATCTTTTCTAAATCTCAGTGAACTGTGACTCTTCATTGTGTCACCTTAAGAAGAAAATGCTAACTATACTTCTGCACTGTCATTATCCCTCTCCCTCCCTCCTGTTGTTGGGGTGACACCTAACTACTCTAATCCAACGGCGACACTAGGCTCTTGAGTAAGATGTTCAAAAGAACTTTGACCTCCTTTAATGACCTCAGGTTGCAGGTCTCATAATAGTTTACTTGAAAAAGCTCAAATTCAGCTAAATGCAACATAACGTGTTACAGTCATCAGGCAAACATTAGGAGTGAATTCTAAGAAAAACATATTCATCATTGGTATTTGACTGCTAACTATTTTTACACCTTTGACCCCACTCTTGCCCTCTGCTTCAGATATGGACAAGCTGATAAGAAAACCTGGGTGTTTCTCTCTTTGGCATTAGTGGGAAGTATAAATCATGCATTGGATCTGTCATCCAGCCCCATCTCTAATCATCTTTAAAAATACCCAGCCAATCTTTTTTTCTTTGTGCTCTCAAGACACTTTTACATCTGTTTGGGAGCTATCCTGCTCTCCCTAGAAAGCCCTATTATGTGAGTAATGAGCCTGATCATACTCTTTTGCTATGTATGTGGCATCATCAGTCTTGACATACAAACCAGATACAACTGGAGATATATCCTGCCTCTGTAGGGTGGTCACGTTTATGCTTTTATATAGTTCCTTTAAATTAAGAAGGGATATTATATTTCAATTTAAAAAGGAAATAAATGTGTTACTTAAAGCCATTCTATTTTTTAGAAAACATTTCAATACACTTGCATTTAAATTCAGTTAACTTTACTCTCTACCTTGCAACTAAGTAAATTTAGGCAACCTAGTGTAAAAGTAGGCAAATTAACAAAGATAAAGAGAGCTAAAGTACAAAATCATATTGCAGTAATAATGTTCATACTTAGCAATAAAATATATTGTATTCAATATTTGCTGCCTTTATAAAGCTGTGTAACATATCTTATCTCAATTAAATAACATAAAACAATATATATTTATCTCTATAAATCAGTTTGGGGCAGGTTTGCCTAATTATTCTTGCTCTAGTTCACACTTCCGCAGTGACCTAACAGCTACCTACAGTAAGGGCTGGCTGATGTGTACTGGCTTCAGGTAGAATAAGTTAGCTCTGACACATGATATCTAATCCTCCAACAGGTTTGCTGAGCTTGTTCTCACAGAAGTCTTAAGAGAGGGAGTTTCCACATAAATGGCCTCTTGAGGCCTGGGTTCAGAACTAGTATATGATAGATATCTGCATTTCTCTCTCTCTCTCACTCTCTCGCGCTCTCTCTCTCTCTCCTGGTTAAAGCAAGGCACATAATCACTCCACAATATCTAAGAATAAGGGAAAAAGAACCTATTTCTTGATGAGAATATCTAGAGCTTACTTAATGTAGCAAGATTGTAGATATAGAAAGGAAAAGAGTCAGGGACAAATTTGTTATAAATGTCTTGCATTTATGTGGCAGATAAATATCTAATTACTTATAGAAAATATTTAATAATAATTCTCCATGTCCTTTTTTGGAAAGAATGATGCATTCCACAATTCGAAATATAAAAATTGACATCTGAGAAACAAGCACATACTCATTAACTATCTCCTTAAAGAAACAAAATGATTTATAGATAAAAAGAAAATGACATTAACTAAATTTATAATTTACACATATCAAATATAAAAAATTTTGCTTTCATAAGTGAGACAAAAAAGGCATAAATAAATGGAGTTGAATGAGCAGTTTATTCTGTAAAGTGGTAACCCTGGCCCATTCATTTAAATTTGTCTGTTGCTTCTAAGAAGCATATACAATAGTTTTTGAATGTCATAGTTTATACTTCTTGCCAAATTTTTGTCTTGTTCTGGCATCATGTTTTCGAAGTACTGCCAGATGGCCAAGCAAATATGGTGTAGCATCGCCTTCAGCATGTTTCCAGGTGATTTTCCAGTTGCCATAGTGTTATTCTTTTCAAGTGTTTGAGTTTACTCTCTGGGAACTCAACAATTTTCCTTGTGGTTCTTAAACTGTTAAGGTGTAATAATGGCTAGAAAACAACAATTAACATGATATTTCTTATTTCAGTATATTCTCACATGCTGTCTCCTTTGTTTGGGATAGCTAACTTCCTCTTCTTACATCTGAATAAATCTTATTTGTATTTTAAAATTTCACTCAAGCATCATCCCCAATGGGAGAAATTTCTACAACTACATTAATGCAATTTCAGTCACATCTGATACTCTCAATTCTTAACTCCTTTAGCTCCCTAGGTTTACTTGAATTACACTGATTGTAATTACTGGTTTACTTTGTCTACTATACTAAAATGTAAACTTCTTGAAAAAAAAAGACACTTGGGGCAAACACAGTTTCTGGCATAGATTTATTTAATAGACAAATAGGTCCTTCACAGTGTACCACTGATGACTAGAGAATTGTGAGAACCTCTGTAGGAACCAGAAAAGATGCCTGGAAATCAGGGCAAAAACTGCTCCTCATTAAGCTGTAGGATCTCCATCAGCCATGCTAAATTCTGAAATTTTCTGGTACTGAAAGAGGCCTGATACACAGTGGAGTTTGTTCTGAATAATGTGTCATTCGCTAAACAGAAAATAAAGAAGTAAATAGAAACTAAAGAAAAACTGAATATTTTTTATTCAGTCATATGAGTGAAACAAATGTAAGACACTCACCATTTAATATATATTTTCCAGTAAAAACTGCAATATATCACACTACTAATATAGATTTTCCAAATAAGCCGATAGTGATTTAAAATTATAGAGTATTCAAAAAAATTTTAGCCTTTGCTCTGAATATTATGTCACTTTCTAGTTTCAAGATTTAGGTTAAATCTGGATTATTTTAGGTTGTCTTTCTATTTCACTCAAGCGATTGATGAAAGAGGGACATGATGGATTATAAATAAATGTGTGTGTGTATGTGTGTATAGCAAATAAAGACAAAAATTATTTTTAAAAAAGAAAAGTGTGCCTCAAAAATTGTGCATGACTACATCTTTAAATATTCTAATGCATTCAGATTGGTATGGAAAACTGGATTAACTTTATAAAAAAGTTAACTATCTAAAGCCATGCTGAGTTTTATATAACATGTAAAACAATAACTTTTAGCCCTTTTATTCTGTGCACATATAACTTCTGATTATAAAAATGCCAGTATACCTGTGGAAGATTTATTGCTAAATCAATAAAACTTTCTTTAATATAATTAGCATTCTAAAAAAAAATAAAAAAATTCTGATGTCCTTCATTCTGTATGTCTCTGTAGCTCCCCATCTCTGTCTTTTTTCTCTCCCAATTTAGAAAGCAGAAGCTCATGTGATTCACTGTTATTCATGCCATATGGGGAAAAGAGAGGAAAGTAGACCTGCCAGTGCAATTTTTTTTAAATAGTTTTCTTAAGGTATAACTGACATTAAGTGAAATGCATATACTTAAAGTGTACAATTTAACAAGTTTGATATATATATATATATATATCTATGAAACCATAACAAATATCAAGATGGTGAATATTTTCTATACTCCTAAATAGCTTCTTGTGTCTATTTTCTATTGTTTATATAAATGTGATTATATAGCATATTCTCTATATAGTGTAGATTATTTCACTTAGCATAATATTTTGAGATTCAACCACGTTGTGGTAGGTATGCATTTATAGTTTGTTACCTGTTTATTCCACTATAGGGATAAGTAATAAGTTTTTCATTTGCTAGACTTTTGCATTATTTCTAATTGTTGACTACTACAAGTAAAACTGCTAAAAACTTTTTAGACAAATAACTTTCTCTTTTCTTGAGTAAATAATTAGAAATGGAAACACTGGATCATATGTTAAAGTATGTTTAACTCTTTAAGAAACCATCATGTTATTTTTATCAATTTGGAAAATTTCTAGTCATTTTTTCAAAAAAAAAATTTAGCACCTCCTCTTTCTCTTATATGCATCATGGACTCAAATTACACATACATTCAGCCACTTGAAGTTATTCGACAGCTCAATAATGCACTTTCCACTTGTTTTAATTATTTTTCTTTGTGTGTTTTATTTTAGATAGGTTCTATGGCTGTATCTTCAAATTCACTAATCTTTTCATCCTATTAAACTCATTTTTCATCTCAGACAATATATATTTTATCTTTAGAAATTTGATTTGTGTCTATGTTTTAGATATCTCATTTAACTCTTTGAACATTCAATAATAATGACTTTTAACATACTTATGTCTGTTATTCCTAATATGTGTTTAGTTCTGAGTCAGTTATGATTGATTGATTTTTGTCTTTATAACAGTTCTTATTTTCCTGCTGCTTTACATGCCTGGTAGTTTCGATTGAATACTAAGCACTGTGGTGTTACCTTCTTGAGTTTTGTTCTGTGATGCAGTTAAGTTACTTGAAAACAGTTTAATCCTTTTAATGATTGTTGGATGAGACCAGAGCAGTCATTCAGGATAAATATTTTCTATTTTTGATTCAAAATTCCTTTCTGTATTTTTCTGTCTCATGTCTCATAAATTATGGGGTTTCCCAATCTGGCCAATAGCAAAAGCACAATTCCTGTATAGGTAACAGGCAGTATACTCTTTACTACTTTCAAATGATTCTTTCCAGCCCTGAGTTGTTTTCTCATACTTATGCCCCAATCAGAACTCTGCTAAATACTCAAGTAGAATGCTTTGCAGATCTCTACATTTCTCTCTTGCACAGTACTATGTCCTTCAAACTCTACTTATCTTGTTCTCCCCAGACTCTCATCTCAATTTTCTTAATTCAAGGAGTCTTCCAGACTCTATCTAGGTTTCTTTTCCTTGTGCCACAGCCCACAACTTCTCTAAAGATAGTAATATGGGGAAATCACAGGTCTGAACCACATTTGTTTCCTGTCTGTCAGGGATCACTCTCCTTTCCTATCCTGATTTACAGTGTTTTGCAAACCATACATTTTACTTTTTTTTGTTGTTGTTGTTGTTTTGGTTGTGTTTATTTGTTTTTAGTAGGGGTTTGTTTCAGGTGATAGTGTAAATCCAGTATCTTCCTGCAGGTGAGAAATGAGGTGTTGAGAATGTTAACATTAAGATAAAAGGAAGAATAATGGCTGTATTTCAGAATTAAGAGTCAACTTGAGGTTTATAACTGTGAATTTGAAGTTAGAGTCCCTCATTGTGCATGGATATTTTCTCGGAGCAAGTTACACAAACACAGTTATAAAATAGGCAAGGTAAATTCTATAAAGTTGTAGTTTTGCTGAGAATAAGGAAAAGAAAGACACATATCCAGGGGTTAAAGATATACTGAGAAAATGATTAAATATTAGCCACAAGATTTAACATGGCTAATGAGGGAAGGTAGAAAATTAAATGTTTGAGAGATATTAAAAATGTAGTAGGATAAAATTTTCTGGTATGACCAAAGGGTATCAATGTTGAAGCATTAGGGTGAGTGATCTGGAGAGAAAGGAGGCAGAGTGAGATAAGATTAGTGTTTAATGTAAATTGGAGGGCAAAATGAGTGGTAAATTAAGATAGAAGTTGTTTGGCAAGAATTACTATGAGTCATAAGGTACTATTGTAAAGAAGCAAGAAAGAATGTTCTTGGGGTTGGCAGATAACTGCAGCAATGAGAGTTGATGGCCATCTGATATACGGGAATAAATTTTAGGTGTTATTAGGCAGCAGAGAAGGGAAACTTCTAAAATTGGCAAGAGAAACAAAAAGGATATTTATCCTCCTTCCTTATTTTCTTTCCAACTCCCATCCCACCCCTGAGGGATGTATAAGTGCATGGGAGAAAACCACTTTAGAATGCTTCAGGGTCAGTAATGTTTCAGGGAAAGCCAAGTTTTTACTGGAGGAAGAAAGTAAGAGAAGTGTTTGGAGAATAGATTGAGAATGTAAAGGGTTTTATTGTTAATGAACAGTGAATCCCAGAGGGCACAATAGACAGAGTTCAGTAATTAGAAAGGGCTGACAGAAAGAGACAAAATAAGAAATGTATAGTGTTAGTGTAAGTTCAAGATATATTATTGATCTTGTGGCAAACCCCAACAGGAGAATTAGGATCTTTTCAGAGGGTCTGTGGTTTGGAGAAAAGCCATTCTCTCTTTAGCAAATAAATATAGTCTTTTTAAGAAATAGCTGCTGACTTGTCACTAGGCCCTAATGGAAGCTAGGTACCTGACCATGGCACACTGAGACTGGGTTACTTGAGCAACTTAAGACAAAATAGGTATTAAATGATTCGCCTAGGTGTAAATGTAGACGCATTTAAAAGCATGGGGCTGAAATTAAGAGAACATTAACTCCAACAGTGAATATCCCTTCAAAGCTCTTACTGGGAGGAGGCAATTTATAGCATCAACAAGATTGGACACTCTGTGGAAGTCAATTAGCCTTTTCCCCAGCCATTCTAGCAATTAATGGGCACATGAACAAAGAGATCATGGAGGCTATGCAAAGTTTGTCCCTCAACCATGCTACTGCTCTTCCCATGTGTCCAAAGTTCCATCAGCCATGATAAATCATGTGTCCTCAGTTGGTACTATGCTCAAGAGGGCATCAAGTTGATTGGAATACATTATTTCCATTATGGAGGATGCAGTGAAATTTTCTTACCAAAATAGTTGAAACTATAAGGGTTTTCGTTTGTTTTGTTTTATTTTATTTTTTTCTGCTTTCCAAATTTTGTTTGATCTGCCTTTTTTTTATACATCTTTGGCTACTTTATATATTGTTATGGTTTAGCTACTAGAGTAAGACAGACTATTATTCTTTCATGACAAATAAACCCTAAAATCTCTTTTTGGTTTACCACAATCAAGTTTATTTCTTGTTTATGTCATAGTTCAATTTGAGTTGCTTGATTTTCCTTAGTAGCTCTCTTTCAAGCAATGTCTCAGGATCTATCATTCTTCCATCTTTGTGTCACTACAGTCTTAAACAGGTGGCCCCACAACTTGCTGCTGATGGGAAAAAGAAAGCAAATATTATTGACCAAGAAATTTTGTGGGCAGGCCTAAAAGTGTCATACCTTAGTTCTTATTATATCTTACTGGTCATAATATAAGCCTATGGTCCAAATTGTATTACAAATAATATGGAGAAGGAAAATGTATTGATACTGGCCAATAACATTTTATTTTTAATTTAGATTAAATATTTTAATCTTTTTGCCATCTTTGGGAAATCCCTTACTGGATGAGCTATGGCAGAACACAGAATACAAAACTAGATAGTTTTTTTTTTCTTACTCTCTGACCCAGTATTTGTCAGTTATTTCCAAAATTTTAATATGGAAGGGAGAAGACAATGAAAATTCACTAGGTCAGTATATGTTACAGCTAATTCACTTTAATGTGTCAATTTAATGTGTCAATCAAAAAACAGTGATGCTTAGTTTTAAATATTTCTCCAAAACAAGCCAGAGGTCTTATATATTAAAAAGAGCCAATTGTTAAAACTTAGAAATCTGATGTTAATACAATGGAATGTTAAAATTTGACAATAAAAATGAATAAAGCAACTTTTGGTTTCTGGTCCTGCATGTAAGAGGCTTAGAAGCAGTCACTTCATTCTTCACAATAAGAAATAAATAAATAAACTGAAAACAGCAACTGTCTAAATTTCACCAGAAAATTGAAGTCACAAGGCAAACTGCTACCCCAGACATTGATGTGTCAGATAAAGACAATCACAGCTTATCAGAATAGAAGCCCAGGGACAGAAACTTCTGTGGGAATCAGTACTGGGGTAGGAAAACTGAAACTGTAATTGAATTGCTGAAAGTTCAATATAGATAACTTTGAGTCTAAAAAATTTCAAGATGTCTAGTCCTAGGAAGGTTCCCTACACATTTGTGAGTTTTACCTACAGGACTTCTACCAGGTCCTCATAAGAGGTTCAAAGAAAAATTTCTTCATGCTGCTGTCAGAAAGAAGTGGAAATAAGGTATTTTTTAATGTGCTGTGGAATTTTATTCCTCTTAACAAGGCCTGCCTTCAAGAGAAACTATTTTACTAGAGCTTACCTGACTGGGATCCTGCCAGAGCTTAACTCATTGTGGAACTGGAAACATAATTCCAGCCATTCCTCGCCTTCTCCATGGGGTGGAGGGGAAAGGGGCACAAAAGAAATATCTAACTCTAGTCCCGCTGAACTTCTATATGAAAGAAAGAAAATGCCCAACTCCAACCTGGTCTAACCTTTTTTCACAAAAGGGGAAGAAACAAAATAAAACAAAATGAAACTGAGAAGCACATCTAGAGGTCACAGCCCAGGAACACAAGTTTACTAAAAGACTGAGACTTAATCATAGGATTATAGAACACTTCTCCACCCACACTTTATCACTGCAATAAAAAAAAAGCTAAGAAAAGAATCAGACAGTTTAAAGAAATGTTAATAGAAACTTCCAAAACTAAAATGTAAAGAAAAAAAAATGAGAAAGAACAGAATAACTAAGAACTGTGAATCAATTATAAAAGGTGCAATGAGAATACCAGAAGGAGAAGACAGAAATACAAGAAATATTTGAAGCAATAATAATTAATAAATTTCCAAAATGAGTGTTAGATACCAAGCCTCAGATCCAGGAGTCTCAGGGTATGCCAAGTAGGCAAACACCAAAACAATCATACCTAGACATATCATATTCAAACCACAGAAAATCAAGACAAAAAATGTCGAAAGAAAACAAAAGAAAAAAATCTTAGAATTAGAGGAACAAATATTAAAATTATATTGTACTTCTCTTCAGAAACCATGTAAGCAAGAAGAGATTGGAGTGAAACATTTATAATACTGAAAGAAAAACATTATCAACTCAGAATTCTGTAATCCAGTAGAATTATTTTTTAGAAATGAAGAAGAAAGACTATTAAGTAAACAAAAACTGTGGAAATTCTTGCCAGCAGACTTGACTCATAAGAAATATTCAGATAAATTCTTAAAAACTAAGAAAAATATTATGAACAGAAACTTCAATCAATATAATGAAAGGAAGAGATTTATGAAAGGAATAAATGAAAGTAAAACAAAATATTTCATTTTTATCATTCTAAATTGATCTAACAGGTAACAATTTGTTCAAAATAATAACATCAAAAATGCATTCAATGACCAAAGTTCATGGATAGAGAAATGAATGGCAACAATTTTATAAAGAATGGAAGAGGATGATTGGGAATACTCTGCTATGGGATGCTTGCAGTACTTGTGAAGTGGTATAGTTTGATTTGAAAGAGGACTTGGACTTTTTATAAATATATATTGAAATTGCAAGAGCAATCAAAAAAATAAGTTAAAAATTATAATTGATATACTTTAAAAGGATAAACAAAAGAATTATATAAAATACTCAACTGAAATCAAAGAAGGAGAAAAAAATGGGAGACTAGAAAAAAAAGGCAGGAAGCAAGAAGGTGAAAAAGTAAGAAAGTTAAAAAAAAAAGAATAAAAAGAGAAGGGCATCTTTCATGTACAGGTAACATTGTTCTTCTCTCATACACCAGTAAAGATTCAATTATCTTCATAATGATGTGGCAGTTTTGCTTTATATATTTCTATACTTAAACTTTAATTTTAACTCAAAAGTTTTGAATGATTATATTTAGATATTTAAATACAAGCAAAACATATTAAGTTTTATTATCAAAAATCATATACTTTATCTACATGAATATAATTACCTATTTAGACAGTCCCCATCTGTCAATAATTTTAAATAGATGTGCAAAAAAGTATATTTTTAAAATATTTCCTTCAAATTTATTTGTGCAGTAGCTCATCAATATAATAAATAGCTAAACTGACAGTGTGTCTTTATTTTGTGTAGTTATTTTATGAATATGTATGTGGTGGGCAGAATAATCTCCCCTCCCACAAAGATATTAATTTTCTAATTCCTGGAATTATTTTACATGGCAAAAAATGATTCTGCAGATACAATTAAGTTAAGAACTTTGGTTTGAGGAGATTATCCTGAAATATTATTTTTCCCACAGAGCCCAACAGAATGACAAGCATCCTTATATGATAGAAATGGAAGTAGTGACGTCGGAATAAGAGAAGCAGAAGTGATGATGAAAACAGAAATCAGAGTGCAGAAATTTCTGACTTTCAAGATGAAGAAGGGGCCACAAGCAAAGGAATGCAAGTTGCATATAGAAGCTGGAAAAGGCAAAGATGACAACTCTGAAAACTCAAGCTGAAATGCAGCCTGTCATCACCTTCATTTTAGTCCAGTGAGACCCATATTGAACTTCTTTCTGATCTCCAGAACCACAACATAAAAATTTGATTTTAAACCACACAGTCCATGGTAATTTTTTGCAGCAGCAATAAGATATTAATACTACATATGTGGAGACATATAGATATATCCATGAGGCAAATTCATTTTAGTATTAAGTACTAGAAAAGAGGTTACCTCACTTTATAAACTGTTGCATCGTATATCAAAAACTACTTACCTCTTTTTAGATTTTTTAAAAAATGTATTTAAATTAGTTTCAAGTATACAGTACATTGATTAGACATCTATATAGTTTATAAAATAATCTCCCCAATTGCTCCCTCCCTCCCCTGACCCTCCACCTAGCCATCATATTAATGCTAACTGCATTCCCTCTACCGTGCTCCCCATCCCAGTGACTAGCTATCAACTACTAATTTGTATTCCTTTAATTCTTCACCCCATTCTCCCAGCCCTCCAACTCCCTTGTCCTCTGTCCATAACCAAATTGTCCACTATATTTGTGAGTTTGTTTCAATTAGTTCATTCTTTTTGTTACTTACTTTTTATATTTGCACACTTCAGTTTGGGTTTGAGGAAGCCACATAAAAATGTATACTTACCTTCAACCTTGATTTTCAGCATAATAATTTTTCTAACACTGTATTATTACATGGCTTTTCTTTACAATGTCATGTTTATTTGCAACTCAACAATTACATCACATTCTGTTGTAGAAATAGGTAATTATGAATATTAAAAATAGAGTTTAAAAGAATGGACAATAATATGTGGTTGACTTAATATATTGGGGTGAGAGTAAAGGAATAAAATTTGTCAGAGTTTAAGTGTAGGTTATAATTTTAGAAGTTTTAAACTTCAGAGTTAAACTTGAAAGCTAGCATGTGGTCTATAAAATTGCAGCTTCATTTCCATGTAAGTGAATACATGGAAATTTGCTCACAATCTCCCATTTACATTAAAGGCAGAGAAAAAACTCAAACTTGGTAAATGAAGGTGACTTTCAGTCAATGAAAAGCTTAATCTGAGACAAAGTCGTGGTTCCTTACTCCTCATTTTCTCCTTTTTCTGGGTGTATGTGGGAAAGGAAGGGAAATATTAATCATCTTGTCATCAGGGTAGTGGTTTCTGAACTTGAAGTAAATATGACTAATATTTTGAAATATTAGATTTATCTCTATAGTATCTGCAGTGTGATTTGTGGTCCATTCTCAGTACCCAGGGCCTGGAGGGGAACTCAGAGTCTGCCCACCTAATCACTTGCACTTGATTCTATCAATTTTTGATGTAGTTTCTTCCTTTGAATATCTATCCACAGACTTTGCAATCATCTTTGCATCCCGTGCCATAGTTTCCCTCATATAAGTGTAGTGTTTCCCCAGTTCTTAGCTATTTTCTCTGGTGCTCACAGAGGAGTACTAGGGATAAGCACAAACTTTTTAGGCCTTCCCACACCCTAAAAAAAGTAGTAGCGAGGGGGCAGAGGTTGCAATTGGAGATGTAAGTATGTATGTCTGCCAAGAATGGTATGGAGCTTTTTGGCCAGCTGGAAATATTATCTTGCATCTTTCCTTTAACTAGTTTTTATTTTTAATCTATAGTCTAAATCAGCCAGATTCTGGATCTTGATACTTAAACAAAGCCCTTTTAAATAAAAAATAACAGAACAAAACAAAAAACCATTTCTCTGTCAATCAAATATATTTTTTAATTGCTTCAGTTAAGTAGTTAGCCAAGGTGAATTTGAAACCCAAATTTTTCCTGCTCTCTGAAGCAAAGACTGAAATTGCATCAATTGGTAGAAAGCATCGAAACAATTAGGGAAACTGAAAATAGTGGTAATTAAAACATACATTTAATATTACAAGGTCTGTGTCTTAATTCATACTGAGATAGTGAAATCAAGAGATGTACGTCTTTGGGAAATGAGTAGTTTGTTTTGATATGCACTCATTTGTAGTGTTGGAGAAGTCAGTACTGCACAGCATTTTGTTTTCACCATATCACTGAGCAACAGCATAAAGGCAAAGGCTCTGAATTACGGAGACAGTAGTTTTGAATTCTGGGCTTGTCCACCTGCTGTCTATGTGACACGATACAGGTAATTATCTTTTCTAAGCTTCAGTTTCTTCATCATAGTAATGTAATAATACAGTACTTGTATGATTGTTATATGAAATAAAACTATATATATGCAAGATTATTAGCAAAACGATTAACCATTGATATTATCAGTATTATTATTGGTGTATTTAAAATCAAAATTGTACTATAGGATTCTCAAAATGCACATAACTATCATACATGGATACTTGTATGGAATACAAGATAGGAGCTACATCTCTTTTATATCCCAGCCTCAGAAAACACAAATCATCATGTCAGCCATACTCTATCAGTCAAAAACAGTCACAAATCCACCCAGATTTAAGGTAAAGAAATATAGAGCACATATTTTGATGAAACAGTGAAAAAGTTAAATTACAAAAGATTATATGAGATGGAGGATGTTGTAGAAATCATCTTTTGTAAGTATAATCCGCCACAATAAACTTGATAATAAAATGTCCTATAACTACTGGTATTCACATGGCCAAACAAAACAAAACAAATTCAAACAACTTAAATATGTAACTATAAAAGGCAAAAGTATAAACATTTTTTAATATAATACAAGAGAATCATTTTAAATCCTGAGAGAACAGATTTTTTTAAAAGAAGAGAAAAAATAAAGATATACTTTACTACCTTAAAATTAAGACAATCTACTCTTCAAAAGAATATTAAAGTGAAGCATTTCAACAAGCTGGACAAAAATATTTGAAACACATATACCAAAAAAGGATTAGTATCCAGATATTTAAAGAACCACTGTAAATGAATAAGTTAAATATAAAAAAAAAAAAACAATAGAAAGTGAACAAATCCATGAGCAGTCATTTTATTATAGAGAAAAAAACAAAAGATACTTGTTCATTATTTATCAGGAAATTAAAGTTAAAACCACAATGAGATACTACCAAATATATCACAACTCAAAGATAAGCAGGAACTAAAAAGACCATTAATCACAAATTTTGGCAGAGTTGTGGAACAATAGATTCTCTCACACTCTGCTGCTTGAAGGGTAAAATATTACAATTACTTTGGAAAACAGCTTAGCATTGTATAATGCATTTAATGATATATAATCCTACAACTCAATTCTGCTAGTGTGTGTGGATGTGCGTGTGTATAATTGTAGTAGTTTTTGGACAAATGACCTATGAGTCACATACAAAAAATATTCGAAGCAGCTTTGCTAATAATAGTCAAGAACTGGAAAGAAACCAAATGTCCAGTGTAGAAGCAAATTTTGGTATATTAATACATTATCAAAAATAGATTCAAGCCAAATGCATTGACATAGATGTATCTCACACATAATATTTAGTGAAAAATTAAGGAAGTCAACTGTTGTGGAATTTAGATGACTCATCAATCTGGACATTGAAGTTCACTGAGGTGATCACAGAAGCCAAATAAGTAAATTTGTGTATCAAATAACTCAAAGAATGTACCCTAGAGGTCAGAAAATGAAAACAAAGGAGTTAGTCTATAACAGAAATAACATAGGGAAAAAATTAAAGAAAAATTTTGGGTGATGCTGTAAAAATAATCTGGAGATAGTGATGTTGATTCACTAGAATGAAAACCTACCTGGCTGGCTCTAGAGTAGGAGCAAATTTAAACCTTCAAATTAAGTTGTCAGAGAATTCGCATTATTCTGATTTGTCATCTGTTTTAGAAATGCAAATGGTTTTCACATTTATATTCTTCAACAATATTTTTTCTTTGGATTTCAATTAAATGTTGCTATATTAAGATCATTATTTTTTTTCTGAGGAAAATGATAATGTGGTGTTTAGTTATTATTGCTTCTTACGTTCTAGTTATCTAGTGCCAAGTATTAAAATATAGTAACAGCTTGCTCTGTGAAAGAATATAGAATTGATAGAAATTACTACTTTAGAAGCTTGAGTTTTTTATTGCTAACTGGTTTACTTTATTGTTTGAATATATGAAATACCTAGTTTTATAATGTCTGTATGTAGAATTACCCAAATAATTCTATTTGAAATTGATTTTTTTAAATTTCTGCATTCTCACTAAACCCTTTACACAGTCAAGGAGGAAAATATGGCATGTGTAAGTAGAGTAAGGATAAAATTTATAATTCATTCAGAAAATCATTTAGCAAATGTCTAATGAGTGCTAGACCGTAAGGTAGTATTATGCATTTCAAATGGAATAAGACATGATGTTTGACCTCCATGAACTTTTAAGGAAACAAAAGATGAAAAAATTACAATAAAATATGGCAAGTACAATAATAGGAATTGTTCAATGTGCTAACTGGAGTACATTAAGAAATGAAGAGTATTCATTATAGAAAATGAAGACTTGTTATTGTGTTCCCAAATAACTTCTTTATTTTTATCTATTTTTTAGAATCTATGAGGTTGATTAGGCTTTACATTTAATTAAAGCATTTCTAAGAGATATGCTTTGTTTTCCCAAGTGCTCATATTTGGGACACGGAAGATAGAGAGTATGGGAGAGAATTAGGGAAGAAGCAGTTTCTTTTTATAACGTCTGCGTTAGACATAGAACTGTGCTGTGCAGATTTCCCTTCCAAGAAGGACTTGCTGCCCCCTGGCTGTGCAAAGTGCATTCAGCCTACAGTCTGCAGCATCAACTGCCTCAAGCTGCGGTGAACTAACCTCTCAGGCTGGGCCACTTCTGGTGACAGAAAGAGGTGGGGTAGAAAGACATACCTGCTTCTTCATATGCCTAAAACATTTTATTTTTTATGAGACTGAAGTTCCATTAAACCTCTGTGTCTTCACAGGTTTAGGTGATGATCGAATGAGATAAATATAAACTATAAGATATGGTACAATATTGATGAAAACGAATACTATAATTTATACAGTGGGAAGAGTGGGACATTATTTAATTTCCAATATTTTTAGTCATATTATGCATTATGTTCTATATTTGGTTGATCAAAATCTTCTTTGGCTTATTGGGAAAAAATGTATCAGTTCACAAGTAATTTAGCAACTTAGAAACTAAAAAACAGAGCTCTGGAAATATTCAAAGTTTCCATAAGATTATTGGATAGAACAGAAAAAAAAGCCAAAAACAACATTAGCCTTGTGAAGGACTCTTTATGGTCTTAACACTAATCTTTTGATATGGTACTAGGAAAAATAACAAGAGATTAGCTATAGTCACAAATGCAGGATTTCTTTAAAATGAATCTGGTATTATTAGGCAGTGTTTGAAATTTGAAATCCATTGACATTGAAAGCTTTGAGAACATGCTGGTGCTTTCCTTTAAAAACCCACCTTTTTAAAAAAAACTATCTGTTTTTTACTGTTTGAAGTTGGTGGCAGGGATTGGGTTTGAAGGGCTCAGCTGGCATTGGAATCTCAACAGATTTTTAACTTTCCAGCAATTAGACAAAATATGTCCTATAGTAATTGCGATATTTGAGCTTTCTCCATGTTTTATAATTCTCTCAACTCACAGTAATAGAACTTATAGAGGTCACTTGGATCAACTTTATTTTATCAATATGATTAAATATATTTAAATTAAAATAATATATAATTTAAAATAATTTTACCAAAGATAAGAAAATGCTGAAAAATAACCACATAAGTTAAAAAACAACTGTTAAAAATATACTTTTCCACCTGTGATGTGACACAAATATTAAAGCACCTCGTTTTGATATTTTTCTAGAAATAGTAAATATATAAACATTATATTACAGTTAAGATTTACTCACTCATTCACTTATTTATTTAATCACTGTTGTATATCAGGCATCATTAGACAAACCAGAAAAAAATTTATTTCTATTTTAGTTCTGACACCTTTGTATATGAGATAAACAATAAACTTAATAATAATTAAATTGAAAGTGCTCATAACACACAAAAATTGTGTAACTATGTATGGTGATAGATGTTAACTAGTCTTACTGTTTTGATCATTTTGCAATATACACAAACATCAGTTCATTATGGTGTATACCTGAAACTAACATATTACGGTAGTCAATTATATACCTCAATAAAAAAGTTAAAATAATAATTAAATCATACAATTTGTTAAAAATGTCTAGTGTTATGAAAAATAGAATAGAATCAGTAATGATGGGTATCAGAGAGCAGTTTGCAGTTTTAACTGAGGCAGTTAGGTATTTTATTGGTCTTTGCTACATTACAGACTACCTCAAAATTAGTGATTAAAAAAAATAACCTTAACTTGTTATTTCCAAGTTTCTATTTGTTTCCTAGTCAGTTTTTCTGTTGGTTTTGTCTGGACTTATCTATAGGGTTGTATTCAGAGAGAGGGGCGGCTGGGCCGGAGGGTCCAGCATGGCTTTCACAACACTGATACTAGATGCTGACTGTCCACAGGGAAGCCTTGGTTGTCCTCTGTGTGGTTCCTCATCCTCCTGTAGGCAAGACTGGCTTTCATGTAGGGAGGCCTAAGAGCAATATCCCAAAATAGCAAGAAAAGAAGCTGAAGATTTTTAATGGCTTAGCCATGAAAATCACTTAACACTGCTTACCCAGTATTTTATTAGTCTAGGTAAGCAAAACAAGTCCAAATTCAAGAAGTGGGAAAATAAGAAACTCATGTTGCAAATGAATATAGAAAGTTAGTCATATTTATTAGCGTATTTACAATTTACTCTGTCCTGGCCTACCCTGTGTCCACTATATTTCTATTTCTCTCACATCCAAAATAAAACTATCATCTTTATATTTTCATAAATCTCACTTAATAATGACATCAGGGTCAAAGTTTAATATTTTGTGATCTGCATCTGGTCTATATACTTATGAGAATAACTAGATGTACTCCTTCAGTTGCAGCAACTCATGACACATCTCTCTTGCTCCTGTGTTGAAAAAAATAGAATATAAAGGGCTAAAGATGGAGGCCAGGATGCATCTTAGGAAATACAGAAAGAAATGATGTGGATCTGACCAGAAGGGAAGCAGTGGAGGTGGGGATAAGTGCTTACATTTTGGAGACCGTCTAAGATGTAGAGGCAGTAAACTTTTTGATGTGGAATGTGTGATAAAGAGAGGATTCAAGAAGGACTCCAAGACTTTTTGCCTAAACAACTAAAATAATGGAATTCCTAAAATCTGAGAAGGTGAAAACTGTGTAGAGCAGGTTTGTGGTGTAGCAAGAATTCCATTTGGATGTGCAATGTTAGGTCATGATAATGTCTGTTAAAGAATTGGATATAAAGTATGGAATTAAGTTCTATTAAAAATTTGGAAATTATTCTGTACATAATATTTAAGTTTGTTAGTCTGGATAACATTGTCAAGGGAGTGAGTGTCATTCGAAAAGAGAAATAGAGACTTAGCATGGGAGGAAGTAGCCATATGTGTCAAAGCTAATCATAAATCAAGTATAATGCCCCTTCACCCACAAAAAATAATTGTCCATTGGATTTAGCAACCTGGAAGTCATTATTTTAAATTTGGACATTAACACATATTTGTTGTTTATATTCAGCGTGATAAATATTTTCATACATTATATTTTAATTAGTTCTCTTAGCAGTCCTTTGATTCTCAAGAAAAGCTACAAAAATTACAATGGTATTAAAACATTATTCCTACTGCCACTCCACTATATACAATATTTTTTTTCCATAGTAGCAATAAAATTTGATTGAAAATCAGTACATCTGGTTTTTATTTCTGTTTCAGCTGCCAACTCATATATGTATATATATTTATTATATATAGAACAATTATGTACAATTATATTATATTATGATATATATATAAATATATAATTATAATTTTGCAATATATAAATCAATTTATTCTTCTCTTGGGGTCTCAGTTTTCTAAAACATTCTTTCAAAAAGGTATATTTTAGGCTGTGCTGTCTACTAATATTCATTGTAGTCCCCTTTAATTAATATAGCTTCTGAATCTAGGTGGAAACATGATCACTCAGCTTTAAAGTGCATTTCATACTTTGCATGCAACTAGATATATTCATGTAACTGATAGAGACCAATAGGATTTGAGCAGAAGTGGCATTTGTTACATCAGGGTCATGAACTTAAAAAAAATATGCTCCCCATTTGGATTTCCACTTTCTTGCTAGTTCATATGCAGATGTGATAGAAGTCATGTTAGGAGTGGAAGAAGAAAAAAAAATGAGATATTTACTTCTGAATTATTATTATAAAAAAAAGACAATCTTTGAATTTAATGAATTTTAGTTGTGTTGTTTTTGCTGTTGTTGTTACAACCATGTACATTATATCATCTTTTAATAAATGGTGTGAACACTTACTGTCTTAGATCTCTGAAACAATCTATGATCTGTGACATTTGAACTTTTATAAAAATTAAAATAACTTGTTAACCTATAGTTAACAATGACATAATGAGCATATAGTAAAAAGCATAAATATAATAAGTGAAGATATAGTGTTAGGTGCAGAGAAAGTTGTTGACCTATAAAAAACAAGAAGAAGGCATCTCTGCTCATTGCACAACTAAAAGGAGAAAAATTAACAGCCTAAATGTTTTACAATAGAAATTTTATTATTAACACTGCATTTAATATTAGCCTGTATTATCAGTAATAGAACTTAAAATACATTTGTTTTCATTTCAACCAATTCTAAGATTGAAAATATATTCCTCCAATCTTAAAAGGAACAAAGAGCTAAAATCATAGTAGTGAAAATAAATGTGTGTTTTTTACAAATGGCTTACTATTTCATATGATTTAATTAAGAAAACAGATTTAATCCTAAACTTCAATAAGTTTACATGTCTAAGATATTTTGTGAAATTAAGTTTTCTGATTGTTTCATCCTATCTAGAATACTTTCTAAAAATTCTTTGAAATTATTTTGATCTTTAATAGCAGTTACTCTGTCTTTTGTTAACTGAAACTTAAACTTTATAAACAGAAGGTAAAATTTAAGAGATATTTAATCTTCCCAATTTTGTGTTCACTGTAGAGCACAATAGGTTAAAATAGTGCCCAAATATGACTAAAAAAATTAAAAACTTAAATAAATGGAAATACATTCTATATTTACCAATTAGAATGCTTTTTTTAAAAAATGCTTATAGCACCTGGTATTCCTAGGTGGTCTCCAATCCAAGTACTAACCAAGCCTGACCCTGCTTAGCTTCTGAGATCTAACAAGATCAGGCATGTTTAGGGTGGCATGGCTATAGACTAATCAGAAGATTTAGTATGGTTCAGATGGCAATATTCCCTAAATTGATCTCAAGGTTCAACATGATTCATATTAAAATAACAGATAGATTCTTGGCACAAATTGATGAACTAATTCTAACATGCTTTTATGAAAATCAGTGGATATTCAAGGAACCCAAAACAAGAATACTTAAAACAGCCTTGTAAAAGATGGATAAAGTTGAAGGACTCCCTCTTCCCAATTTCAAAACTTATAGTAAAGCTACAGTACTCAAGATAGTATGATACTGGCACAAGGATGTCAATGAAATAGAATTGAAAGTTGGGATAAACCCTAACATTTATGGTTGATTGGTTTTTGATGAGGATGCTGAAATAATATAGTGAAAAAAGAATAGTTTTTCAACAAATGGGGCTAGGACAACTGGATATTAATGTAAAAAAATAAAGTTTGTCCCTTACCTCATATCATGTACAAAAATTAACTCAAAAGGATCAAATGCCTAAATGTAAGAGCTAAAACTGTAAACTTTTAGATGAAAATATATACATAAATCTTTGTGACCTTAAATTAGGCAATGCTTTCTTAGATATGACATCAAAAGCACAAGGAGCAAAAGAAAAAATAGATAAAATAGGCATCATCAAAGTTTATAACTTTTGTTCTTCAAAGAATACCATTAAAAAAGTGAAAACACAGTTCAAAGAATAGAACCTTTTGTTTTGCAAATTATATATCTGATAGGGACTTGTATTCAGAATATATAAAACAAATCAAATCTCAATAATAAGAATATAAATTACCCAATTAAAAATAGGCAAAGGATCCAAATAAGTAGTTTTGCAAAGAAGATATAAAAACGGTCAAGAGGCAGATAAAAAGGTGTATAGCATCATTAGCCATTAATGTGTATGACAACAATTAACCATCAAATGGAAATCAAAATTACTATAAGATACTATTTCTTACTAGGATGACTAGAATAAAAAAATGCACATTATAACAAGTGTTGACAAAAATATGGTAAATTGAAGCCCTCATATGCTGTGAATGTCAATGTAAAATGCTACAGCCATTTTGGAAAAGAGTCTGGTAGTTTCTCAGATGGTTAAACATTGAGTGTAAGACCTAGTAACTTCTATTCTAGGTATATACTCAAAAGAAATAAAAACACATTTCCACACAAAAATATTTATAAACAAATATTCATAGCAGCATTATTTTTAATAGCCAAGAAGTAGAAATAACCCAAATGTCCATCAACTGATGAATGGATACATAAAAGCTGATAAATTTATAAAATATTACTTAGCTAAAAAACGAACGAAGTACTGGTTCATGCTACAGTGTGGGTGCATTAAACAAGTCAGTCACAAATCACCACATACTGTTTGTCCATTGTATGAAAAGGTCTATAATAGTCAAATCTATAGTGACAACAATTAGATTAATTGTTGCCTAGGGCTAGGGAGGATGCTGGGATTGGGGAATGATGGCTAAAGGAAAAAGGATTAATTTTTGGAAAATGAACAATGCAATAAAAACATTATAAAATTATGATGATGGATGCACAATTCTGTCAATTTATAAAAGCCATTGGATTGTGCACCTTAAATGAGTCAACTGTATGTGTGAATTTCATCACAATAAAACTGTTTAAAAAACAGGAATTATGTGCAGTCTAAAAAAGCTAAACTCATAGAAAGGGTGATTTGTAGTTGTCAGGGGCTGAGGGGTGGGGAAAATGAGATGTTAGTCAAAGTGTACAAATTTCCATTTATAAGATGAATAAGTTCTAAGGATGTAATGTATAGCGTGGTGACTATAGTTAACAATACTGGCTTAAATACTTGAAGATTGCTAAGAGAGTAGATCTTAAATATTCTCACTACCACTACAGTTACAACGACAAAATGGTAATTGTGTGAGATGAACAATGTCAAATACATTGTAGTAATTATTTTGCAATGTATACATGCATCAAATCATCACATTGCTTACCTTCAACTTACTCATGTTATATGTTAATTATATATCAATAAAGATCAAGGAAAAAGTGAGGAACATTGCTGTATGCTCTTATTGCAGAGTTTTAGTACTGCTTGGTATTATAATGTAAACAAATCTTTATAATATGCTAGAAAATATATATTCATGTATATAAAAATACAGCCATATTTCATTCTGGTGTCTCTTTTAAATTTTTTTATACACAGACTTTTAGAAAATTCATTATAAAACATGTCATAGCAAAGTCAAATAACTGTTATAGTAGTAAGTTCAAAAAAATAATAAAGTTTTGAGATTTGGGATTTAGGACAGAAGTGTAAAATGAATATTTTGGTACATGACAATAAATATTAGTTATTTTTGTTATTATTATTTTTTAACAGAAACTATTGGAAGATCATTTTTACTAACTGCAAAGTAAATCAAGTTAAAATTTTGAGGTTGAGAAATATGTGATTATATACATAATTATACCTTAATAAAATTATGATTTAAAAAGATTGGTGAAACCATTAAAACTTGGAATTCAATCTAAACAATTACTGTCAATAAAATGCAAAACTAAATTTAAGAGAAAAATGTGTTATTATAGAAAGAAAATGCATTATTCACAACAGTGAAGAATTAACAAGATAAATAAGACAATTATAAAATATTGCTGACTGATAATTGGGAGAATTTTTATACATTATTTAAGAAAAACTCATGTTTTAAATTTATATATATTGTGATAAAACTTAAATACATAAAATGCAGTCATTTCAAGCATATATTTTAATGGTTTTAATACACTTATGCATTTATTGTAGTCATCTACACTTTCAAGATATGGTCTATTTTCATCACTGTGAAAGTTTCCCTTTGCCTTATTCTCCCATTACTAGAACCTAGAAAAAAATGACCCGTTTCTGTTAGATTAAATATGTCTTAAAAAGAGTTTCATAAAATGTAATAGTTTAGTCTTGGAATGGAATAGAATAATGCATTCTTGGAGGGTAATTTTTAAGTGTGTTTAGTAGTTCATTACTTTTATTACTGAATGGTATTTCATTTTATTTCATGATTATATCACAATTTGTTTACTCATTCACCTTTTGGTAGACATTTGGATTGTTTTCAGTTTTAATCTATTTTACATGAAGCTGTTTTAAACAACTGCACACATGACTGTATAAAATTACATTTTCATTTGTCTTGATTAAATACCTAGAAATTGAATTTTAGGCATTCGGACTACTAATATAAAATTAATGAAATCCATTTCTTATGCAGACACATTTCACATGGCAGAAATTGGGATCCTGACATTATGAGATGCATAAAGTAAAAAGTACCACTGTAGTATTAGGTAGTTACTCATTGTCAGCTTGTATGAATCCAGCTGACCCCCAAAATCTGTGACAATAGAGAAGACAAAAAGTCAAGTCTAGTTAAATCTTGGTAAAGAGATAAATTTTTTATAAAGACAAGATAAGTGGTGTCATTTTATAAAAGAAATGTAATTACATTCTTATTTCAAGAAACCTTTTAATGGTTCCTGTGAGTATAGCAAAGAAATTTCTCAATTAATATTCTGACAAAGATAATAAGAAGATCAAAGTTCTGAATACAGGCACAAAATATACGAACCCTACAGATAAATCTTTGACAGTAGCTCTAAAAGTCACAACATGTTCTAGTTATATTTAATTTTAATGCACAATACAAATAAATTTTTATGTTTTTAAATGCCCTCCATTGGCTGAGACTGAGTCTATAACAGTTGGTTTTATATTTTCTGAATAATTATCTTAGAATTACACAACACTAATCTGTTTTTTCACATTTATTTAGGCTTCACATGCTTTCAGTATGTAACCAACTTTTTGTACTTAGATAAGCAAAATTAGTTAGCAAATAATTCGACAAATTTAACTGCCACATTTTATTTTCTGTTATCTTTATGGCCAGATATCAATAAAATAGTGGTTGTAATCCCATAATGAGCAACATGAGGTTCAATATAACCTGAAAACTATTTCAATTTCTTAAAAAAAAAAATCTTTATCCAAAATATATATATACAACACTCAACAATAAAAAAACACAAAACCCAATTAAAAAATGAGCCAAAGACTTTAACAGATACCTCACCAAAGGAAATATACAGATGGCAGATAAGTATATGAAAATATGTCCAAAAGTCATCCAAGAAATACAAATTAAAACATCACTGAGATAGCACAAATACACCTATTAGAACAACCAAAATCCACGACACTGACGACACTAAATGCTGGTGAAGATATGGGACAAGAGGAAATCTCTAATTCATTACTGACGGGAATACAAAATGGTACAGCCACATTGGAAGATTGTTTGGCAGTGTATTACAAAACTACTTTTACTCTTCACATACAATCCAGCAATTGCACTACTTGGTATTTATCTAAAGGAGTTGGAAATGTATGTCCGCACAAAAACCTTCACTCAGATGTTTATAGCGGCTTTATTCACAAATGGCAAAATTTGGAAACAACCTTTAGTAGGTAAAGGGGTAGATAAACTATGTGACATCCAGACAATATAATATTATTTAATGCCGAAAGGAAATGAGCTATCTAGTCATGGAAAGAAGTAGAATTTAAGTGAATATTACTACGAAAAAGAAAGACAATCTGAAAAAATTACATACTGTAATGTTCAAAGTATATGACATTCTGAAATAGGCAAAACTGTTATTTTGCAACAGTAAAAAAACAAAAATAATGGTTTCAGGATTAGAGGGAAGGGAGGGAATTAAAAAGCAGAACACAGAGAAGTTTTAGGGCGGTAAAACAATGCTGTATAATACTGTAATGGTGGATAGTGTCATTATAAATTTGTCAAAATCCATAGAATGTACACCAAGATTGAACCCGAATGTGAACTATGGACTTTAGATGATAAAGATGTGTCAGTATAGGTTCATCAGTTATAACAAATGTACCACTCTGGTGGTGGATGTCAATAATGGAGGAGACTGTGCATGTGTGAGTGACATGGGAAATCTCTGTACTTTCTTCTCCATTTTGTTATGAAACTACAACTTCTCTAGAAAATAAAGTCTATTTAAAAAGTCTTTAAATGAACAGTTTTGTTTTTCAAAACCACTTTACAAGCTATAGTACAAAATATAATGTAAACAGTTTCATAGTGCTATGTAAGTTCTAGTAGAGAAAAGCACATATGTGACATTCATTTATTTCATATATTACAATTCCCAAAAGAAACCTAATACTACAGCGGTTATGAAATGTAGTTTCAGCAAATACCCTGTGTTTAGGCAATAAGCCATTTAGATAAAGTGAGATAATATCTGAAATAGTTGTTATGAGGTTTCCGTCTGGTCATTGGCCAAAATGCTGTATTAGTTTAATCTTAAGATAAACTCAATTCAGGAACTAAATGCAAAAAATAATATATGGAGAAATGTCTATGTTGTTAAAACAGTCTCATAAGATGTCCTGTAAGCTAAGTCAGAGTCAGTCCAAAAGATGATAACAAAAAAACTAAATTAGCAAGTACCAAATTTTTAAACTTACCACTTTTTCTTGATTAGATTACTAAGTTATGCCTCCCCAGTAGGCTTTTATTCCCAATCTTCATGGCATCTATTTCTTCTCTTTCTATTTATATATTCATTACTCATTAATTTACAAATTGAAGAATGTAATTTATAAAACATTTAGCACAAAAATAGAAAAATATGCAAATACTTTAAAATATAAATTAATCCAAATATTTATTCTACAAAAATGACTAAAAAATAAACTAAAAAAATAATGATAAATAGGTATATTACTAAGTTAAGGAAATAAATTGAGAACAAATAAAGCATTATTGTAGACATTAATTAAGTAAATGAAATATAGCAATTTCTTTTCTGGATTTCTACCCAAAATATTTGAAAACATTTGTTCATAAAGATATATGTGTTTCTATATTCATTGTAGTGCTATTCTCCGTGGCCAAAACATGGAAATAGCTGAAGTGTCTTTCAATAGATGAGTGGATAAAGAAAATACAGTACCATATGAAAAGGTAAAATACTGACATTTATGTATGACAACATAGATAGATCTTGAGAATATAATGCTAAGCATTATGTTCCAGCAAAATAACCATTAAATAATGTACACTAATACCTTTATTTTTCCATTTTAATAATAAAGAAATTATTTCTGTTATTTAGAAATTTAAAAAATCATTCCCAATTAATTAAAAGAACTAATTCACATCAACATTAAAACACTAAAAACCAGAACACAATTAGCAATATTGATAGAATTAACAGGGAAGTAAAATTGAGCTTAATATTAGGCATACCAATGATTTTAGTCATTTTTAAAGGCAGTGGGAATACAATATAAAACATAAGAATTAAGGATAAAAGAAACAGAGTTCTTTTTGAAAAATATTAATTATAAAATCACACACAAACACACAGAGAAAACACAACAATATACAAATTCAAAAATTTTCTATAACTGAGTACCAGACTCCATTTCAACTCCAATCCTTTTCTCAAACTAGTCCCTCACTTCTGAAATCCAGTGAGGATCCATCTGAATTTTCATAAACAAAAACTATGAAAGTGTTAAGTGAAAGCAAGTCACCCTTATTGGAATTTGTCACATGGAGTAAAAAGAAAGCATACATTCAGGAAAGAGCATGATAAAGATGCAGACACTTTAGGCTGCAATAGTTGTAGCTGTGAACAATCAAATTGAGAGAGTCGAGAAGAAAGATGCCAGTAAGCAGCAATTTCAAAACATGAGTAAAAAATTATAGTAATAAAATTGACCTTAGAAAACTTGGAATTTAACCAGTAGAGTTTTGTTGTTGTTTCCCTACCGTGTGACAGAGTTTTGGCTGAAAAGTGTAATCTGTTGAGTATATTTGCTTTCAGAAGAGTTTTTTAGAGGAAGTAAATCATAAATAGAAAAGATTACAGATTGTGTTGATTGCCATTAATAAAGTATAACAAAAGAAGGTATAAGGGTAAGTCAGGGTTGTCACATCTGACTTAGAAACCACACAAGAAGGAGTGTTGGGAGGACTTTTTCAGTAGCCCTAGAATGAAAGGTAGGTGATAATGTGGGGGAAGGAGATAAAGAAAGAGAAAGTAATACTAACAGACAAAAAATACACCACAAAAGGTGAGAAAGCCATAAATTAATGAATAAATGAAAAATATAAAATTATATAATTGAAGATTAACAAAATAAATAATATTAAATGGTACATTAAAAAAGTGGAATAAATTATACAACTAAAATTTTAAGTGTGATAGAAAATAGATAATTTTACAGGAATAAAATTCTTTGTATAATTTAACTTCTTAAAAGTTAAAGAAATGAGAGTTAACAGAAGTAAATTTTTTTTTAATCATCTCTTTTAGGAAATTTATGACTGTGATGTTAGTATAACTAATGATGTTGAAAACCTTTTAATTTAAAAATAAAAAAATTAAGTTTTAAAGTGATAGTGAGTCAGAAACTTTTACTAACTGGAGGATGTAATACTTCTCTGAATAAACCTCATTTTCTTTATTTGAGGTTAAATTTAATTTAGGGGTTAATTTAACAAAATACATGTATGATTTAGTATTCAAAAGTTGCACAAAGCATGAAATAAATATGTGTTGGTGGTTGTTAATTTAATTAAACCCACTTAATGATAAATATCAGATATGCTGAAGAGGGGTGTTCTAACTCTACTGGAGATAACAGCAGTTTGTCTCAACTGGAAAATTATATGATTTAAAAGTTAAGGTCTTTTCAATTACTCATTAACATTTTTGATGAGTTGTTAACTCATATATGTTATATGATATAATAATCACTCATTTTTTTATGCATATACTATTTCTAGGCTTATATAAATTGTTATTTATTAAATATTCATGATCGATGCTTATTAGATTTGTATGCTGTAAAGATATTTAAGGTAATTTTCTCTTTTAACTCTTGGACATACTTTCTTCTGACTATTTCTATCTAAGAAAAATTAAAATTGCAGGACTATCTCAACCAGTAAATATAAGGCTCTTTCTAGATGTTATTTTGTATCCAGAATTTTGATTATACTCCAAATGCAAGGGTCAACTATAGTAAAAATTTGGATTCATTTTTGGTAAGGTCACCCAAAATATGAGTTATAATATTATGCTTTAGTTTGAGGATTTACACAAAACATTTTATTATTTCTTTTCACATTTGATTTATTTTAAATTTTGTACATTAGCAAAAAGGTAATCAAACGGCACAAAAAAGTGCGTGAAAAAAAAATATTCTTGTTCTCAGATCTACTTCCTAGACTAATGATCCCTAGTAACCAGTTTCTATTTTGTTTGTTTGATTTTATAAGATGTAGCAATCCAGAAATAATCTTCTCTACTTTTTTTTTCAGTATATCATAGAAAATTTTCCACATCAGTACTTGAAGATCTGTCTCATTTTTCAAAGGCTAAATAGTATAGCATTGTATGAATAAACCATAATTTATGTAATCAGTTTTCTAGAAAATAGATTTTTAAAACTTCATATAAAAGTGATAATGTGTTTCAATAATTTTAATGTAAGTTCTGGGGAATACACATAACCATATTGAAAATATCCACAGGTGGCTTTTTGTAAATATAAATTTCAAACTGCTTTTATTTTCTGTAAAGTAAATCATCTAATTCTTATGTTGAAAATTATTGATTCTCCCTGACCCACCTGAGTAGTTCAGTTAAAATCACAGAGCCATAGCAGGGTCCAGACAAATTATCTCTAGTCTGATGACTCCCCAAAATGTAGTTTTGTGGCATTTAGAGAAATCCAAATTAAGCAAATAACACATATTTCAATGTGTTTTATAACTGATGTTTCTCTTCTAAATCAAAACCAAAAAAAATGATTGAATGATTACTTTTTCAGTTCTCTTAAGACTGTTATACAATCAGTACCATTCTAGATGCACAGGAAAGAAGTTAATTCATTAATATAATGCTTTGCATAAAGTCTTAATTCTTACCAAGAACATTGATAGAGAAATAATACTATTTATAAGTGACTATCATGCACATTATAAATATTGTAGGAGAGATAATAAATGTTGAGCTTTCTTTTTCTAGGGTTATCTTGAGTGTAATCAATTTCCATAAAAATAATATGAAAAAGGAATCTGAGAAGAGAGTGAAAGCAAATCATTCAAATTTACCTAATATTGTCTCTAATTTTCCAGTCCCACTGGATTGATCTTTTTAAATTACATTTATTAATGGAAAAAAAATGAGATTCAGAAAAATCATTTTCTCCAAGGCCACACTTAGTAAATGCCAAAAGAGAGATTCAAACTTCAAATGTGTCTCTGATATTCAGAAAGACCTTTAAGGTCTCCTCTAAAGATCAAAAAGAAATCATAGTGTGACATAGTTAAACTGAGGGTAGCAAAAATTTCCATAGCCAAGGTTCATACTCAGTTTTAATTCTATAAGCTTAAAATTTTGAATTTATTTTGTCACAAAGCATAAATCATGAAATGTGTCTCTTTCTTAGAATGTAACTGTTGTCAAATCAAACAAATCATAATGTGTCATGATTAAATATAAAATAGTATAATTTAATAGAATTAGTATAAAAATATCTACTGCTCTTTGATGGATCCTATTGCTTTATTCACCTTCATTAATGTGTACATTCTCTGAAATGTACTATTGCTTATGTGTTATCTTTTTCTTTTAAGTCCTCTCTGTTCTTTAAGCCTCCTGACATCATCTTATCTTACACAATATATTTACATTTATTAAATTGTTTTTCTTTACATTAATGAACTACAGTTTAGTGTCCAAAAAATTGTTACTCCCGTATTTCCAATTTGAGACTACGAATAAAAGCCAGGAATATAGCATGTGCCTAAGTAAGATTTATTGTCTTCTACCCTGCCTTATTTAGGCTTTTTCTAAATATTGGTTCCTATGAGTCTCTTTACCCAATTGGAGAGTTCAGATCAGTTTAACACATAATTTATGCTCCCTTTTCTTTACAGAAAAGGAATTCATGTCAAGGAATCAGCTCACAGGGAGCCAGCTTGACTTTGAGCTAACAAATCTGCTTTACCTTTTACTTTTAAACATTATAATGCATTTTGTATAGATTAAATGTTTTTATATGTTATTTCAATTTGGCTCCATTAAAATAGTTATATAGAAAGTGAAAAATTCAAAGGTTTGCAATATATGCTTACATGGACTTTACAAAGGGATGTACATTTATGAATTATCTATGATTATTGAAAACAGGCCTATTTTGTCCTTCACTAACCAAGATAATCCAGGATTTCAAACTCTTCAGTAAAAGTTTTAAAAGGGAATACAAATAATTTCTCTTTTAAAATTAAATCTTTAATGAATGAGAACAGATGGATATTTTCATATAATTTTAATAAAAATGGATTTCAAATTCCTATGACAATATATTCAATATAAATATAAAAATTTATATTTTCAATATAAAAATAAGAAAGACAAGTGGAAATGTGCATAATTTATCATAATAAATTATGTATAAGGTATTTTTTAAAAATGACTATTAAATACCGAAAGTTCCAATATCTTCTATCTAGCCATAGTATAATAATCTTGCTAAAAACTCAGCATGCCTTGGACTAAGCTAATGTTAATACTGAAATTCATATAACTTTTTAAATGAGCCAGAATAACATTTAAATTGGTAATAAGTTTATAGTTACTGTTTAAACTTTCAAACTGTCTGACAAGATAAGTTTATAAAAAGCTCATCAAAAGTTTTATTTATATTTTTAAACTTATATGATTGAGTGATAACAGGAAAATCAAAGAAATTTATAATGAAAATGAAAAGTAAAATATTTTGTAGTTGTAAAGTTATTAAAAAACACAATAAACAACAAGCAAACAAATAATGAATCTCCTTAACTTTTATTCAAAAGATCTAAAATGTCACATGTCAAAAAAATGGGCAAGATAATATTTGTTAGAAAATAAAAGATACAGTCAAAGAAACGATAAAGGAAAATTTATTACCTGAAATAATTACTAATATTGACAAAGGAGCCAAGAATACTTAATGAGAAAAGGATAGCTCCTTTAATAAATGGTGATAGGAAAACTGGGAAACCACATGTGGAAAAATTAAACCAGAACTGTGTCTTACACCATGCACAAAATAGTTACTCAAAATAGATTAAAAACTAAAATGTAGAGCCTGAAACCCAATAACTCCTAGAAGAAAACTTTGGAAAAAGCTCCTTGTCATTCATCTTGGCAATAATTTTTTTTTAATATAAACAGCACAGGCAGCAAAGGCAAAAGTAAATAAGTAGACTATATCAAACTAAAAAGCTTCTGCAGAGCAGAAGAAACAACCAACAAAATAAAAAGGTAACCTATGAAATAGGAAGAAATATTTGCCAACCATATATTTGATGAGGTTAATATCCAAAATATATAAAGAACTTATGTAACTCAATAGCAAAAATACAATCTAATTTTTAAAAATGAGCCAAGGAACTGAATAGACATTTTTTCCAAAGAAGGCATACAAATGACTAACAGGTACATAAAAAGGTGCTCAGCATCACTAATCAGGAAAATGCAAATCAAACCAAAGTAAAATATCACCTTATACCTATTAAATGGCGATCATCAAAAAAATAAGAGATAACAAAATTGATGAGGATGTGGAGAAAAGGAAATCCTTACTCACTGTTGATGGCAATATAAATTGGTACACCTACTACAGAAAATATGGATGTTTCTCAAAATTAAAAATAGAACTATCATATGATTCAATCCCACTTTTGGTATACTATAGCCAAAAGAAATTAAAGGAGGATCTTAAAGAGATATCTGCTCTCCCAGGTTCATTGCAGCATTATTTATATTAGTCAAGATATAGAAATAACCTAAGTGCCTGTCAATGGATGAATGAATAACGATGAGGTATATATATTTAATGAAATATTCAGCCATAAGAAAGAAACTCTGCCATTCGTGACAATATGGAGGGTATTTTCCTAAGTCAAAAAAGTCAGACAGAGAAAGAAAAATACTATGTGATATCACTTATATGTAGAATCTAAAGTAGCTGAACTCTTAGAAACAGAATAGAATGGTAGTTACCAGAGGGCTAGCAGTGTAGGGATAAAGGAAGATGTCATTCAAAGAGTACAAGCTTCTAGATAGAAGATGAGTAAGTTCTGAGAATCTAATGAATAGCATTGTGATTACAGTTAATAATAGTGTATTGTAACTTAAAAGTTGCTAGAAACGTATACCTTAATTGTTTCACAACAAAAAAGAAATGCTAATTATGGGATCTGAGGGAAGATTAGCTAACACTACAGTGGTAATCATATTGCAACATATAAGTTTATCAAATCAACACATTATATACATTCTCCTTAAACTTACACAATATTATATGTCAAGCATATCTTTAAAAAACTGGGGAAAAGGAAAGAAGAAATATTATTATAAAAGAATTAAGCATCCAAAACTAAGAATATAGAAAAAACAATAAAATTAAAACTTTGATTCACTTAATAATGATAAAATCAAAAATAAATGTCAGGCTAACTTCAAAGAAATAATTTGCAATTCTCTATTGTCTTTAGAACAGTTAAAAAGTCATTAGATTTATTTATTAATTAAAGACATTGTACTATCATTATCTGAGACTGCTTATTCAAGTCCTGTGCTTCTTAAATAAGGAGTGTTTATTTGTTTGTTTGTTTTTTTGACAACTTTATCTACCTATTCTGTGGTATTATTCCACTTAGATTTCTACCTTGATAAGATCAGTTTTTATCATGTTTAGATAACTTGGAAAAATTACACATAATGTCCAGATTGTCAAAATTATGTGCAAAGAACTATTGGTTCTTTGAACTAATTCTTTGATAGTTTATTTCTCCATTATAAGTTTTTGTTTATAAATTTGTTGTTTCTACACTTTTTTCTTAATTTAGTAGGCTGATTTATTTTGTAATACTTATGAAAATCTGTTTCTTATTTTGAATAAGCCTACATTTTTTTCTATTTTCAAATACATTTATTTAAATGTTATTAAATAACAACAAAAAAAATAGTTGAAATTCACTGCATGCTTACTATTAGTCGAGCACTGTCCTAACGGTTACTCTGTTGGGTAAGTATTCTTATTATGTCAGTTCCATGGTAGGTATAGGTAAGCTTAGGAAGTTTAATAAAAAGATGCTGTGCCACATGATTAGAATACAACACAGGTAGGATTTGAATTCCTTTAACTTCTAAAAAATAGAATGCCTCTAGATTCAAAGTTCACCTATTCTACACCATTTTATTATCCAGTAGTTAACTTTTATCAACTACTGAGCAGTCACCTTAAATTTAACTAAATACAATTATCGAGACAGGTGAAAAATTCAGCAGTCAATTTGTTGTTTGATTTCAGATATCTTCACTAACAGACTTGATTAGTTATGTTCTTAATTTTGGATTTTTAATTCTTTATAATAACATTTCTTCTTTATTTTCCTCCATTAATTTATTCAATAATTCAGCTACCTTTTCACCAAAGCCAACCAGCAAACAAATGTAGACTATAGAGCTGATTTTCATAACCTTATTCTCTAAGAGATTATTCTGTTAATTTATTACATTAGAAATCCTTCAACCACACTTGCCAAAATAAAAGATTACTATCTTATTACAAAGATGTGGGCTTTGAAGATCATAAAGGTTATGACTTTCTTAAAATTGAACTTAGGACTCTCAACCATGTTCAGTGCTTATTCCTCTTGTGTATGATGTTTCCCCAAGGCTGGTCAGAAAATGAAAAAAGATGAAGGTTAGCAATTTAGGAACTGTCAATATTTTCTTACTATTTCAACTAAACTTCTTATAGAAAGAAAAAAGCATACATAAAAAGAAAAAATTCTCTTATTAAAAAAATTAGTAAATTTTTTTTGTTGAACTTGAAATTCCACCTAATTTATTGCATTTATTTATGAAATATATAAAATATTAACCTAGATCTAAAAGTCAGAACTGCTTTTTAAAAACATATACTTAGTGAAGTGACATCCTCAATTCATTTTACCTTATTTCCATCCCTCCATCCTTTGTACCACATTTTTATCTATTCTTCATAGATAATCATTTTCATTTGTTTCTGGTTTCAATTTTCTGTTTTATTTTGCACAATTAAGTTCACCTATTCTTGTTTCTCCTTTCTGCATGAAAGGTAGGGTACAAAAAATAATCTTTTGCACTTTGCTTTTGCCACTTAGCAACACTAAAAATCACTGTGTGTTAATTGCTATGTCTTCTCATTCTCATCATAGTCTATTGAATGAATGAATAATAGACTATAGTCTATCTAACAATTCCCCATTGTATGGAAATATAGGTTGTTTCCAATTTTCGCAATTATAAACAATACGTTTATCTATATATTTTTACATTTTGTTGAAGAGGTTGATCTTCAGAGTAAATTCCTAAAAGTGGTTTTGCTAGTTAAGTGAGAGTTTTGTTAAATATTTCAAATTCTCTTCCAAATGAGTTCTACCAGTGTAAGAAAACATAAATAAGTAAAACAAATAATACATCTTTAAATAAAGGATGTTCATAGTTTTCTTTCTAGTTATTTCTTTTAGATTTATACCTTTCAAAATGTAGTAAACATATTTTCTTATTTAATTCTATTTTTTAGCTTACCCATCTTTAACTAAATTCTTTAACTTATAACTTATTCTTTCTAAAAATTTACAACAGCTATTATTATTGGCACTTGGAAATTAAAATCAGAATTCTCATGAATTTCCAAATTATTATTTATATTCTTTGTTTTCTAATATGTATGCATATTTTTAAGAAAATATAAAATTTAATTTCTACTTTCTAAATTAATGTTTTCTCTCCAAATTATAATAAACATAATTATAAAGTACAATTTGGACACATGTTTAGTGTAAGAGAAACAGTAGCAGCTTAATGATAGAAAATAAATGATCATAACAAAACATATCCTGTTTACAAGCATTTTTGAAGACTTCCAACACTTAAAATTTATTAATACACAAGTTGCCTGAGATTTCTTTTTTGAACAGAGTATATTATATTACTATGTTATTATTTTTATGGAATTTTATATAATAATTTATACAAAATGAACCTCAGCCTAAATCTTACATTTCGTACAAAAGTCAACTCAATACAGAATGTTCAAATATAAAATGTAAACCTATAATACACTTAGCAGTTTGGTAAAAAATTCTTAAACATAACATGAAGAGCAAGGTCCTTATTTTAAAAAAAAGATAAATTAGACTTTATTAAAATTAAAATTTTTCACTCTGCCATTAAGAAAATGGAAAGATGAGCTACAAACTGAGAGAAAATACTCACAAACTGTATTTATACCCAGAAATATCACTGAAGAGTATATATAGGTAACAAATGTGCATAGAAAAACATGTTCAGTATCACTAACCATAAGAGAAATATATATTAAGACCACAATGAGATATCACTACACATCTATTGGAATGGATAAAATAAATATATAACACAAAATGCTGGCAGAGATACAGAGACACTGGATCTCTCATATATTGCTGGTGGGAATATAAAATATAATAGAGACTCTGGAAAATAGATTCACAGTTTTTTATAAAACTAAATATGTAACTATCACATAACCTAGTCTCTCACTCCTGGTCATTTGTACCACAGAAATGAAAAAACATACATTTTTTGTTACTTGTTACTATATTTACAGAACAATCTGTTTCTTTCTATAAGAGGAAATCTTTATATTTTCAAACTGATATATTTTGCAGAACTTAGTAACCAGATCATAGGTCTTTCTGTTTGGTTGTTCACATCCTATTTGTGAAGGTGTTTTATATTTTCAAAGATGTAGACTAAATCTGAGGCAAAAAAAGAGAAGATACTACTAGAAAATTAGTTTTTAAAAAAGTAAATCAAATAATTTAAAATATTGTATAAATGATAAAAAGTGAAATATACTTATCTAAACATTTAGTACATTTAATTGTGATAGAAAATTTACTGAGCATATATGTAGATTAGAGAGGTTAAAATGTCTGTGTAATGTAACTTTAAGTATTGTCTATTGGCAATTCATGACAAGAATTGTAGGAATAAAAAATTAAGAAACAAATAAAAAAGATCAGTTACCTAGTAAGATTTTAATGTTTCCAAAACTCTTGAGTATCACGGGTAGCAGTTGTAGGGAGAGGCACAAGAGGTAGGAAATAGTTGCTATTGCTTAGGAGCTTTCTGTCTAATCATCTAAACAGAAGTGGTACAACAACAAAAAAAAAAAAGAAGAAAAATAAGAATAGAGCAGGGAGGGGGAAGAAGGAGGAGAAATAAGTTGAGCAGGAATATAATTAAATATTAATCTTTTAGTACCATTTTATAAATTGCATTGCTGACCTTGACTGCTTGTCAAGAATTGGTGTAATGATAGGACCAGGAACTGGGCTGACTCTGCAATGTCATAAGTCCAGAGAGCTCATTACAGAGATGAAAACCTTCCTGCTGCCTTGTCATGATGGTACAGACAGAGGGAGTCAGAAAATAAGTATGCCATTGGAGAACATCGCCATCACTCATGCTGGAAGATGAGTTCCAGTAAGGCAAGAACTGTGTCTTAATTTGTCTTTAGGAAAGTTAAAATATGGTAGGAGAGATAAATACTTAGATATGTTATTATTTTCAAGATACAATGTGAAGTTTAAATAAAATGTGATTTTCAAAAGAGTGAGACTAATTTCAACTGAAGAAAAGGTTTCACATTTAAATTAACTCGATGAATGACAAAATAATAGATGAAGGAATAATTTTTCAAACTAGAAGATAAATCGCAAGAAAGGATACCAAGGTAGAACCATCCCATGGAGTACCTGTAGACTAGTGAGTAATATTCTAGAGTGCAGGATATCATAAGAAACGAAGGTGAAATGTAGGCTATGTTGCATTATGAATATTAGATAGTAGAGGGCCATATAAACACAGATTCTGAAATAAGAGTGATATGATTAAGTCAGTATTTTAGAGAAAAAAAATTGGTATTAGGATAAAAGATTGATTGGAAGGAAAGAGTGAAATCAAGGGGAAAAAATACCAGTTTATAGGCCAGATTATAAGAAGTAAGAGCAATGACGAAAGCAAGGAAAATATATGGGAGAAATATGGAACCCTAAGTCACAATTTTACATATGAGATCGAGCGCATATGAGAAAACTATGCTAAATATAGGACTGTACACTTTGGAGGTAGCAGCTGTAGTTATAAGCCAGATGAACTCTGAAAGACTATAGTAATTATAACAAGGTAGAAGCTAATAGTACTAAATACAGGTAGGAGAGACACAGGGAAGGCATGGGAGAGGATTTACTAAAAAAAAAAAAAAAGGAGCAAGAAGGAAAGAACCATAATAAGAAAAGTCAACAAATATTTGTTAAGTTTGCTTAGCTTTATTTATTGTACTTTTTTACTAAGAACACCAGTGAATGCTTTATTATCCCTGCCCCCAAGGAGCCAATGCTTTCAGTGTAAAAACTACAATAGTTATAATAAACATAATATTTGTTAAAATTTAAAAAATCAGTATTTCCCACAGATTAAAGAAGCTGTTAATACCTATTCTGAGAGGTGTAGAAGTTTAAAAAATTTAGAAGAGAGTTGATATGTAAATAAACCTGCATGAAATGTTTTCAGTTTTATTACACTTAGACTTTGCAATTATTAAACCATCATTTACATTAATTCTAATTATACAAATTTCTAAGAGTTCCAGATAATGGAGTGACAACACACACATTTGTATGTGAAAAATAATAGTTTGGCTTATATTCTATATTAACTGCAAATAATTAGAAGAAAGAAAACTATATACATTATAGAAGCAATTACATCTTGGGAATTTATAGACCACATTCTGCCTCAGCTTATTTATACACACTCATTAAAGCATTAGTGTATTAACTGTGGCATGTAGATGAACTTGAATGAAAACTAATGAACCAAACAAGAACCACAAGCCCAAATGAGATAAAATATATTTTGCTTCTGTTTTGCTGATAAGCAAAAGCAAATCGCTTAATGCCTTGGGAATCCTTCTCCATCCAAAAATCAATTTGCCATAGCTTCTGAAATCATATTTTTTATACAGTCAAACTAAAATGATTAAGTTCATTTCAAAAAATAATTTCTTGACTCTCATGTGCAGCATAATATTCAACTTCAAATGCATGGAAAATAAGTATCTGAGATACCTGAATTCTAAAAGCCGCTGTTATGAATTCTATTGAGCAAAGAAATTATTTTTCTTCTCATTAAGTCTCCTCATTCTAATTTTAATTTCTTTGACTTGTCACAAAAAATACAAGTATCTCAGAAGTAGCCTTAAACAAAATATTCAATTGTGCTATATTCGATCCTCAGAAAGTAGGCTTTGATCTTACTTTGAGTATCACAAATGCATAAAAATTATGACAGATGACGTACTTAATTCTAAAAAAAAAAAATAAAACAGCATGGAATAAAGAATGAACTAAATCACTTCCAAGCCCTGATTTTTAGGGCTTGGGAAGGGGAAAGGAAAAATAAAAAGGACAGTTTAAGCTATAACATGAGGAGTCTTTTTCTGCAAATGATTGCTGTGTTCTCTATGTTCCCCATTCTGAAACAGTGACATGAGAGAAAGCAACAAAGGAAATTCTAAGGAAAATCTCCAGTCCTCCTCACCCTTACCTTCAGCCATGACAACCTCAGAGTACAGTTTAAGAGGTTCATGAACAACCTTATATACTTATATTTGGAAGCATGTCCAGAATATGAAGTCCTAAACCCTCCTCTCAAGTTACAAAAGATGTTATTAAAGAATACACAGATGCCTCCATCATTTGGGATCTGATGGTTAGCACATTATAACTCAAAGCATTCGTTCACATACTTAACACTGTTCTGACCGTGGAGAATATTTCTCTACATCTCTTATCTTCTGCTCTCAAAGAAGACCAGGCCTGCATCCAGATGCTTGTGAGAGTTTGTGGGGTTTGAATCTGCTGCTGTCAAAGACTAACTCAGATAATCTGAACTGAATGGTGGATTTGAGTCTTTTAGTAGTAGAAAAGGCAAGTTATTTTCACAAATCCAGTAGAAGCTTGCAGAAAAATGTATAACTTTCTAGTGATACCTTATGTCATTTTTTTTCTTTTTTCTTTATAATTTAATTTTGGCTCATTTTAATAATTTGAAAAAATTAATCATGTTTTTATTCAATTTTTATAAAAGCATTATTCTCAATCTATAAGTAAAGTTATTTTATTTAAGAATATATTATATTGATTTGTGACTTGTAATAAGCATATGGTGTGGGCCTGCATTGTCACAGTTATTGATGCACTTTATAGTGCCAGATTCAGTGTCATTTCTCAACTTCCTCTTACTCACTTAAGCAACCACATTTGAAACAACTTTCTTTCTTTAAACACTGTCCTTTGTGGATATCAAGACTGCCTTCTCTTAATGTTCTAATTCTCTGACCTCATAAGCTCAGTCTCCTTTGGTTGTTAAGACTCCATCCCTAAGTCACTCCATGTCATTTCAGCTCTAGTCACTGGACTATGTATATCAAACTCCCACAGATGACATCCTCATTTACAGCTGCAACTCTGATGCCTTTCTTGAACTTTAGACTCTAATCCTTTCTCTTCTTATGTATATGTAATTGATATCACAAGTCTAAAGAGTTCAAAAACATAATTTTGTGTTCTGTCCTCTAAACATGACTTTTCAACAGTCCATTTCAGCAAATGAGAACTCCATTCTACTCTAATTCTAAGTCCATTGATTGAAGTCTTATTTCTTACATTTTTCATTAATAGATATGACTGTGAAATATATCTAGAATCGAAACACTTCTCACCACATCCATCACTAAAAACAATCCAGCTAGAATCAGTCCTCAACTGAAATAGTCTCCTAATGTTTCCCAACATCCATCTCAGCCTACTATGTCAATTTTTCACACAGCAAACACATTACCTTGAAACAAAAGTTTGACCAAGTTACTCTGCTCAAAATGATACAGTGACTATTGTTCATTTCCCAGAGTAAAAACATGCAATTCCTTGATAATTTTTTTCTGTAATACTATTAACATGTTTTTAATTTTTTTCCCCTGGAAATAGCTTATTTGAATATTGATTACTTTTGTTTATTTTTCTCCAACTTAAATGAGATATTATTAACATATAACATATTTAAGGGTAAAACATAATGTGTAATGATTTAATATATCGATATTTTTTAAAAAATAATTACTACAATAAGGTTATTTAACACCTCACATAATTAGTGTTAATAAACTCTCTTAGGAGAATGTTCATTTTTCTTTCATTTCTGAAAAACAATTTTCTGGGTAAAATGATCCTCGTTGGCTTTTTTTTTCTCCTTTCAGCACTTTAAAATATATCACTCCACTCGTAACTGGGCTTCTGTGAGCCCTTTAGAGGCCTCGTTCCATAGGAGCTATCTAGGACCACTGGAGTAGGGAGGTGCCAAGGTGAGATGATTTTTTATACACGGGAACCCAGAGTGAACTTGGTGTCACTGGATCCTCCTGAAGTTGCTGCAACCAGTAGGCACAGGAGCGAAACAGGGATCTGGGTTCTCAGGAGCCTTCCAGGAGCTCTACCATGAAATCCACTTTGGGCCTTGAGAGCTGCCTGAGTCACTAAAATAGCAGGCACTGTATGAATGAGGGTTCTGGAATTGTGGGATCCCACTGAGAGCTTACCAAGGATTCCTTTTGGGGCTGTGGGAGGTGACTGCAGCCATAAGTATAGTGGAAGTTAACCTAATGTGTTAGGAAGGGCCAATTCTGGGGTTCACAGTTAAATCTGATGGTCACTTTACTCTCTTTTCCCACAGGAAAGGTGTGTCCCTCCGAGCTGGGTTGTTTGAGGTTGGGGTAATGAGGTAGCGTAAATCTATCTTTCCTAATCTCCTCAATGAGCGCTTTCTTATTTCTGTGCTCTAGCCGGATGCTATAGTTCCTCAACTGGAATCCTTGGCTCTTGTGAAAGTATTTTCTAGGGCACAGTTGTTCAAATTGATGTTTCTGGTGGTGGAAACTAGTGGTGGAAATTTCTATGTCATCCTTTTGCTGATGTCACTCTCTAGTACTAATTTTTATTTTACTGAAATTATTTTCATCAAAGTTAATGATTTTTTCTAGTGTATTTCAAAGGAGATAGTTTATGTTGATTAATTATTTTAAAATACTTTATGAAATGTTTGATACCAAAATGAATATTTATATATATTTAAGCATAACAGTAAACACATGTAAACCACCTTAAATTTTATGAATTTGACAAATTTTCAGACCATTGCCCCTATGTATTTTTCTCTGTTCTTGTTTTCTTAATTTTGTATGTTGTTCATCATTCTATTTACTTGTTTTGTTTACCTTGGTCACATATGTAGTTACCCCTTTCAATAAACCGTTTACTTTTTCTTTTTGTAGAGACTTATAAAAATGCTATCATACTGTACATGATCTTCTAGAACTAGCTGTTTTACTCTATACTGATTCTAAGATCTTTGTGCTTTGATGCATGTAAACCTAGCTCTTTTATTTTTGCTTCTGTATAATACTCTATATACAATAATTTATCCATTTTCCTGTAAATGAAGTTAATTCTTTTCAGATTTTTACCATTGTGAACAGTGCTGATAAGAAACTGTGTGTGCATATATCCTGAAATATATATGCAAGAGTTTCTTCGGGTGTATACTTAAGAACAGAACTGGTGAGTTATACAGTATATAAATGTCCAACTTCAAAGAACAGTGTCACACTGCCTTCCAAAGAGATTAAGCCCATTCACACTCTCAGCAACACTGAATATGTGCCCTGTTAATCTACATTTTAATTGTTTATTAGAAATTTGACCACTTCATTCAAATTAAAAAAAAAGAAAACAAAGCAAGAATCCCCCAGTGGCTTCCCATCTCATTCAGAATAATAACGAATAACACACCTGTAAGGAGTACACTCTGCTTTATCTCCTACTCCTATGCCTGTCCTTCCTTTCCATCCACACAGGCCTTGTGGCTGTGTTTGAATACATCAAGCACACTCCAAACTCAGGGAGGCACACTCGAGGTAACTTTGCCTGGAATACCATCCCCATATGACACTATACTCTTCTCACATGGCCCCAGATGGCTTCCCAGACAGCAAGACTTCTCTGACTTGGCCAAAAAATCAGTTATTAAATAAATGTAGTAATTCAGCTACCTGCTAATTCTCAGCAGAAGCTGTTTATAGTTTAGAGTCACTGTCCCTTTGTGGATACAGTAAATAAATTTGTACTAATTGTACTTACTTCTTCCATTACTTGAACTATTCCAGGCTCATAGTTTAAAATTTCTTATGTTGATATGAATGATTGTGATCAAATGTTATCATGTCTCAGAAAGTAATATAATACTGTTATTTTTATTTGCAATATTTCTTATTATAAGAATCTATGTGTGACTGTATAGCTAAAATAAATTAGGAAATTAATTAATTAACACTTAAATTAAGCATTGTTAATATGTATGAAATTTTATTAAAATAAAATCATAGAGACAGTGTTAGAAAAAATGTATTACACAAAAAGCTTAACAACTTGCATGTTTACTTTATTTTCAGATAATGGGAGTTTTTAAATGTCAATTTATTATTTCTTTTGAATTCTGGATGTTGGAGATTTTATTTAAATAATTTTCTTTCTGATTTTATTGTCACAGAAACATAGAACATAAAGAATTATATAACTTCTAGGAAAGTACAAAACATAAAAAATATAAACAGTCTATCTAATCTTAATAGAATTTTTTGGTAGAATAACTTTTTACTGAATTAGCCTAAAATATAATACCTTTGAAAACCATCAGTTCTTTCCAATATGAGAAAAAAGCTTTAAAAAACATGAAAATAAACTAAATATTGAATTGTCTTAAATGCAGGAAACACCAAAGAAAGAATTTTTAAAATATAGTCACAACATTTTATAATGCATTACTTTAGTAGTTGATAGCCCACATGGAATTATTCTTTTAAAGCATTTTTTATTAACAGTATTGTTCATAGCAAAACTTATTTTGTAAAATTTGAATGTGACACAAAGTAAAAAAAATTCTAAAGTTAATTTTTAAAAAGTGTCAACAATATTTTGTCAAATACAGAATGATAGCATATGTGAAGAACATAGAACTTTAAATAACAGAATCATCAAGAAATGTCATTTACATTAAAATCAATTGAAGTTAAAGAACAAGACTAAGATACAAGGAAATCACATTGCTACATTTTATTATATTTGTTTTTATTTTTATTGATATTAAATAAAATTTGAAATAAAATAGAAATGATTCTGAAACATCATAAATCTGTTGTCTTTGCTGATGACTAAATTCTCCTGATACAGGCTTCACAGGATATGAAATGAAACACTAATTTATTTGAACACTGCATTCCTGTATTTACACAATAATATTTCATTAAACAGAACTATTATCTTCTGCTGCCCTTTTCCTGACTCTTAAATTTATCTTAATTTGTTTTAGATTTTGAAATGAAAAGAATGCAAATATAAAGATGTTGAAATATGGAGTTGAATATGGTGAATTCCTGTTTGCTTTCAATGTTTTCATTAAAAAGCTTTCCTTTGCTAAGCCAGGCTAGATATTTCTTATTACTCTGAACTCCTATAGCACCTGATGTCTTTTTGCATCATTCATTTGGTAATTTTTTATTTGCTTTATGATGTTTTAATAATAAAATTATATTAGTTCACACAAATGTTTCCCATGAATTCACCTGGGTATTCACAATAACTCATAGGTATTATTATCCACACTGTGAGGATAAGAAAATAGAAGTTCACACATTTACTCAAGGCCAAATGCCTGGTTAAGTGGCTGAGGCAGATTTAAAATCCAAAATTATTTTCCATTATGTTATAAAACATTATAATATTATCTAATTCTTAAATTTACATTGATCTTTGGAGTCTCCAACTTGAATTTTTAAGACCTACCACCTTCTTAATTTTTAACTACTTATTAAGTTTTCTCGTTTTGATTAACACGTAGGATCTAAAATTAGACTTTAGAACAGCCATTCTTGTTTTATAAATGCAGAAACTGGTGCTTAGAAAGATTACATGACTAGCCCAAGGCTATAGTGCCAAGGTGAAAAAGTCACCACTAAAATGAAGGTTTTCTTACTGTTTTCCTGGACTCTATATTGCCTTTCATTAGGGAATAAATAGTCATCAGTAAATTCCTCTTTATACTTTAGAGAATATACATAGAATATCTACATAGTACTATGAACAATTATAAGCTATGAACAATTATACTTTAATGTGAAAATACTTTTTACTTTATGTAATTTATATGTAAATATATATATATGTAAATATATATATGTAAATATATATATATATAAATATATATATAGAGAGAGAGAGAGAAACAGATCCTTGCTGTTTCACAAAATTTCTTTTTATTTCAGTGACAATAAATAAATAAGTAAATAGCTGCACTTAAGACATGAGTTCATTGTAAGAAAGAAAGAATACCCAGAAATGAGCATGTGGCATACCAAGAAATAGTAACTGAATTTAATTAATTGAATTGAACTGAATTGCTGAATTTAAAGTTCAGGTTACCAAAGTGTACAATGCTGCAAAAATAAGATTTTTTTTTCAGACAGAAAAATAAAGAGGTAAATTTCATTTATATCAGATGTCAAAATACAGAAACAAAAATTATCATGGGTCAATTGATAATTTATTGACTGAAATCGACATCAGCTATTAAGATGATATTCTCAGTAGATGTCTCTGTAAACCTCAGTATATATACTGAGAAATTAACCCTGAATAATTTTACAAATATTTGTGGAGTGCTTTCCATATGCTGAGTATTTTATCATGCTATACTTGCACTCCTCTATCAGAAAGATATTAACACCATTTGTGAATGATGAACTGATATTAAGTCTCTAGATCTGAGCTGTCCAACAGGGTGGGCACTAGCTAAATATAACTGTATGAATTTAAAAATTAATTAACTAAATTGGAAACAATTAAAATTTCAGTTATTCATCACACTAGCCATATTTTAAGTGTGCAATAGCCATATGTAGCTAGTGGTTGTCATATTGGACTGCACAGATAAAGTACATTTCACTTATTACATTTTTATTGTATAGCACTGATGCACTTCTCATAGTTCTTCAAGTATTAGGGACCCAAGAATACATGTTTCTGATAATTTACTGGTTTGCTTATTCACATGAAATGATCCCAATAAACATTTAGCAAAGAAATGTTTCTTCAGTACTCTCTGGTGTGGGGAAGGAAAGGTCATCTCAGGGATATGAGCATTCAAATTTTTGTCAAATATAATTCTATCATAAGTATGAACTCCTCAGGCTATCATAGCAGAAAGCCCCAGTAATTGATATATAATCGAATAACTCCCCTTGAACTAATGACATAATCATTAAGCAACTAGCCTTCCAACAGAGAGAGAATTTTGCTCAGTCATCAGGATCATTTTGGTCTGCATAATACTTATAAAAACTATAATTTGGTAATCTAGGTTTTTAAAAAATCTTTGCAAGGCTAAGAAGTCTGTGATATATGCAGACATAAAACAACACATATAGAAAATCTATGGTATCTGCTAATTCTGACATATAGAGAACACACAGACTGAGAGCCAGCTTCATACCTGTTTTTTTTTCTATTCAACATAAAATGAAGCTTGTAGATGGCCTCATGTACCTGTAGCTATTTTTTCAATCAGGTTTCTTATTCAAACAAAAAGTTAGAAAGAAACAGTATTTCTACAATTATAAAGGAAATAAGCTAATTACCCAGTCTCTTTTTAAAAAATATTAATAATCGAGATCTTCAACACACGAGGGCAGTCACTTACTTGAAATACATGAACTAAAAGAAAATGTGATGGCAGAGATATTGGAAATAAAATAAAAATAACTAAAAAATTCTCTAATGTAGTTGGATATAATCCTAAGAATATGATGTCTACAAAACAAGAAAGGAAGTCCTAAAAATGTAACCGCAGAACAAATAAAGTTTTAAGAAGCTAAATTATTTGTGTATTTATTGTGTATTGTATGTATATTATATATTTTGTATAAAGAAAAAATAAAATGGTAAAATAAAGCAGAAGAAATTATTCAGAACATAATGCTATAATATGGAATTATAGAAAATAATACAAGAAATAGAGAACATTTAATGTTTCAATATATCATCAATAAGATTCTTAGATCAGCAGAAAAAATAGAGTAAAATAAATTACTGTTGGCACAAGAAACATCCAAACCTGTAAAGAATTTTTATAAAATTTATTTGAGCTGAAACTGATAACATGGAAAACAAGATCTCAAATACTTCAGAGAATGACAGTTTCTGGGTTTTCTTATGCATTTGAAATTAAAAAGAGAAGATAAAGATTACCTGAACATGGGATAAGCAAGCAGGAATGGATTGCATGCTGGTTAAATGAGATTCCATGCATTCTTGAGGGTGGTTATGCTTATTTCAAAAGTGTGTTAACTTAGATGCACAGGGCTTGCTTAAGACAAAGGTAAACATTTTTACTAAACAAGCCATATGACTGGGGCATGACTGCTCACTATAATTTGCCTGTTTAGAAATTTACAATTAGATCACCCTGTGAGGATACTTTCCATAGCACTCTTTTTTGTTTGTATTACTAAAGGAACACAACAAATTTTTAAGAAATAAACATGGAGAAAAATGTCCTTTTTGAAAGATCCCTCTAAGTGCTATTAATAATGAGAAAAGAAGACAGAGGAGAATCACAATTGGTCATCTTCTTTTGAAAGTTCATAAGTTCAAGAATAATAAAATGGATTTCATCAAAAAATAAAATAAAATAAAACAAAGAAAAAATCTCAACAAAGACATTATTAAGAAAATGAACAAGTAAGCCTAAGACTGGGAACTATCTGAAATGCATAATGTGTATATAAGTCAAAGGAATTATATCTGGACAATTCAAAACAACAAAACAAAATCAACCTATAAATCCATAATAATAACAATTCAATAAAAAATTAACAAATATTTAGGCATAGGGTGCAATGCAGAGGGAATGCAGTTAGCATTAATATAATGGATAAGTAAAGGGCCAGGGAAGGGAGAGAGCAATTGGGGGAATCATTTTAATAAAATTATAGATGTCTAACCAATATACTGTATAATTGAAAATAATTTAAATAAATATATTTATTTTTTAAAAATTAAATGACTTGAAAAGATAATGAATTCTTAAAAGAAAATACAGAGATAGAAAATGATCACAGAAAATTATGGAAATCTCTTTTGAAATTCTTTCTTGTTAACATAGACTACCTGCCCTGTCAGCTTTTTTCCTTCCCTTTTATGTTTATCATTTATCTCACAGGCTGTGGAACATGTGGCTTCCATTAAGTTCTGATATGTTTTCTTGTGAGAATTTCATATTGTTTGTGTGTGGTGGCAGTGGGCTTTTCATTGTTTTGTTTTGTGTTGTTTTGTTTGTCTTTTCCATACATTATTCTTATTAATCTGGGATTTTTAATATATCCTTTATATCCTATCTCTTCTATCACTATCTATATAAATACAAAACCAAAATAACTCAAACAAATAGTGAAACAAATAACAGAACTCCCATGGTGAGTAGGGAGATTAAACAACATAAAGATTGAAAAATAAAAATAAAATTAATAATAATAATAATAATAAGACTAAGAAAAACACTTTTAGCAGATACATGAAGAAATAATGAGGAAATACGTTGTGCTGACTAGTTTTGCCCAGTCATATGAATTAAATAAAAACATTTTTTCCAAGTGATGTGATTTATATCAGCAACATTTCCTCACTTCAGGAGCAACCACAGAACCAGTAAAGAGTTTTAAGTTTATCAAGTTAGGTTGTTAACCCTAATAATAGACAGAGAAATAGTAATAAGAATTGGGTTTTAGGGTAGACAACTAATATCGGAAAACATTAAGACTGAACATAAATAAATTAGAAATACAAGTGAGGAAGCAAGGAAAAAATATAAAGTATAGGAAAGGAAAAATAAATAATTAAAGATAAATGTAAAAATTCAATAATGAAACAACTATACCAGACCACATAAGTTAACTTTAGAGCAAGATCTGTAAAAATAATTTTAAAAGAAATTTGACATACATTTAAAATTTTGACCAAGATATAAAGAGAGAAAGTACACAAAAATAACACTAGAAATTAAGAAAAAAATCTACAAATAAATGAGAGGACATGAAAATGTTACAGGATAATTCCACATATAACTCAATCACTCTAAATTGTAAAATGTTACCAAAAGAAAAAATTTGGCTCAAAAATTAGAAACCCGATCAGGCTAAAAGGCATAAAAGAAATTGAAAAGTCAGTTTCATACTGACAAAACCATTATGCAATAATTTTACAGCAAATTCTATAAAATGTACTAAAAGTTACATAAAATTATAAATAAATTGGAATACTTTCAAATTAATTTATGAAATTAGTTTAATCCCATTGTCAAGATCACAGAAAAAAAAACACCAAAAAAACGTATTGAAGATTAAATGTTATTTATAAATGTATATGCAAAAACTAAATAATATATTAACAAATCAAATACAATAATATATCAAAACATTAATATATCTTGAGTGCATACAATTCAACCATGCAAAATTAAATCAACATTTAGATATATACACTGCTATGATGTATTATCTTAAAAGTCTAAAACATTAAAACCAAATTATCAGCTTCATAGGTGATGCAAAATGTACTGTACAATTCACCATCTATTTTCAATTTAATAAAAGAAATTTTAGCAATCTAAGAATAGAATGACACTTTTCTAACTTAATCAAAGGCATCTATTAAAAACTAAGATTATACATCACCCTTAACAGGGACACCCTAGACAGTTCAATTAAAGAAACCTAATTGCTGGCATCACTAGAAGTTTATTAGAGAACATTCTATCTAATATATAGTACTGAAGATTTGTGCTGTGAATTAGGTATCAGTAGTTTCTTTCCATCACACTTAAATAATTTTGCATTTTGATGACTAAATGTATGATATTACACTAAATTTTATCCACATATGTGTAATCGACATAGATCAATAATGAGAAGAGCAGAGCCAACAAGATCTTTATTTGATACTCTGAGTAAAAGCAATTCCATAATGCTTCTCTCAACTGTGAATTATTTTTGTCCTAAGCAACTTGCTATGCATGATGCTGGATTTGAATTCATTCAAACAAATTTCTAATGCTGCTACTATACCACACCAATCAACTTATACTCCTTACCAGTCTCTGAACACACCAAACTTATTCTACACAATTTAAGGTCTGAATCATAAAATTAAATAATTATAATACATTTTCTTACATGTAGAATTATTTTACTTTTTAATTTTTTACGTCAAATTAAAATCATTCATTAATAAACATTTACAGAGCTCTACAATAAGACAGGCTTTGGTCTACTTGTTGATACAAAGATTACAAATCTTCAAAATAATACATTTTAATGGTGAAAGAATTCAAGTAAACAGAAAAAAATGTAATACAGTGAAAGAATTGACATATAAAAGATACAAATATAATGCTATAAAAGCACATGAAAAGTTTAAATACATTCTTTCTATGCTTTACAAAAGTGGCACACTAGTGAGTATAGTTATTTTAGCTCAGCAACTACCAGCTATTTTTGCACCCTCACTAGATATTTAATAAGTTCTTTGAAATTAACCTAGAAATGTCAGAAAACTGGATCTTCTTCCTCAGTTTTTCCCAACTTGTTAAATACCACCAAACCTGAGGTATCTTCATTGATTCTAACTATTGAGAAGAAATAATCAAATTAATATTATCTCTTATTGGTTCTACTTCTAAAATTTCTAAAACATATCCACTTAAATTTATTTTCATCCACTCTACCAGTCACTTAGTTCAAGCCACCATCATATACAGCCTTGAGCCTCCCTTGGCCAGCAATTTTATCCACCTGTCCCCTCTTTTAATCTCCAGTCATGCCACAAACATACACCCAAAGCAGTCAATAATATTGTAATAACTATGTGTAGTACCAGGTGGGCACTAGGCTAATCAGAGAGATTGCTTTGTAAATTACATAAATTTCTAACAGCTATGCTGTATATCTAAAACAAATATAAAATAATATTAAATGTTAACAGTAATTGAAACATAAAAATAATATATGAAAAGTAGAGTTTTACTTTATTTTACAATATAAAATATAATTGAAATTATAAATATGATTTAGATAGTTTCATAATTCTAATTTAAATAAATATACAATCAAATAGACCAGAAGATTCTCTACTATTGATGGATACTGTGGTTATTAATAATAGCCAATACAATGAATGACACTTAAGTATGCATCTTTCTTCTTATAACTTTTATAGTCTGTCTTATTTCCTAGTATTAAATTTTGAAATTGCATTAATCAATAATGGTTAGAAAATCTTTCATGATTCAATATCGTGACAGCAGGAGTATAAAACATAAATTTTGTTGCATTCCTACAATAGTACCTAGCATATGGTAAACATACAATGAATGTATTAATTTATTGAAGAGTGAATGCTATCTTAATTTTTTCTACAGACACAAGCTAATGAATACTGCATATAAATATTTGACAGTTTTAATTTTTTAATGCAAAAAAAGTATCTGATTGTTTGATCTGGTTATATTTGTCCAAATATTTTCCAATATTGAATATTTTATTCAGTACTGCCTTTACACATGAACAAGTGAGGTCCTGTCCCAAATCTGCATTTCTGTGGGTATTGTGTTTTGCAGTGCCTTCTTCAATTTTTTCTTGTTTACTTCCTATGCCTGGAGCTGGAGGAGGCTAGCAGTACCCCTCCACAAAGTACCTCAAGATCAGACTTGGTCCCATATGGATTCCAGTCACCAAGAATTGCTTATCAGAATTTTCTAAATCATTTCTTATGCCCAGGACTAGCTGTGGTATGTTGTCATCTGGGCAGGTCACCCAGCATAAGAAATGGAACTGGCATGTTCACGCTTTCTTGAGTCACTTTTTAAACATGCATTGAGCTGATTGGATGTCATGAAGATATTCGTTAATCATGACTATTGAATATTGGCCTCATGTCCTGGCCTAAGTTCCAGAATAGCAGATAAGTGGAGCACTTCCACTAGGCAACTTGGTATTGCTTTTATAGGACTATGTCAGATTGGACCACCAGAATGGTGCTGACAATCTGATTTAGGGTATCTCTTATTCACATCACTCATAGGATGCGTTCAGAGCTCTGAGCTACCAGTGGTTCAACACTCAGTCTTCCTTTTGAGCTAGTTGTCTGGAACCATACATCAACATTTCACCATCCATGTAGAAACAATTGTGCCACCTCTAATCTACAGCACACAAGGATGATGAAGTTGGTAACAAGCATTTTTTTAATCTTGTGGGTCTTTCCAATTGTACCCAGAGCATTATTTCACCACTTCTGTTGCCTCTACATGATGTGTTAAGTAGTTCTACTGAAGTGGCCATGACTACTTCCTCTGAGGGCTTTTAAGGCAGCTCTGCAAACCTAATGGGCCTTTCTGATTGATGCCCTCTCCTGTCTCCAGTAGAATGGTGACATCAGGCTTTCCAAGTATTTGTCTAAAGCTATGCTGGAGAAGAGACTAACACTCTTTGCCCATGTAGAACCACTTTTTGCTTTTTGTCCTATACACCTCATTATCTTCCCACTAGCATTACTGTGTGGAAAGCAAGGATATGATCAATATTGAAAGAAATTATAGTGCTTGTTTCAGTGGCATATATACTGAAAGAGATTACATTTAGAAATGCAGTGTTTAGGTCTAAAAAATTCAAAATAAAGTAGGGTTTACGCTATGAAGTCTCAAAAGTTACAAGTAACATGACCAGAAAATGAATTATTGTTCACTTTATCCTACACATGCTGAGTAAGTTTGCATTTGTTGTCATTATCATGAACTACAGTTATAACTGTTAAGAAATTAACTGGAGGCTAATATTTATAGGTGGCACAAAAAATAAATCAGTATCAAGATTAATGATGTATTAAATAATTGGCATGAGGAAAATTCAGAGACAAGAAGTTCTATATCATTTCTATACAAACAGGATTCAAAGAGCCATGACATTATGAGAATAACAATATTGCTATCCTGTTTCTTACAATGGAAAATATGGAATTAATTATGAATGACACATTTGATGGTACCTGAACAAAGAGAGAGTTTATAGACCTGAAAAAGAAAAAGAAATTGTGTCAGATTGAATGATAAACAAGTAAGTAAATATTTCTTCTCTACTCTTTATTCTATCTTTATAAAAAATTACTTTACCCCCACCTATGACCTAAATTTTTTTAAAAAAGAACTTTTAAAATCAAATTGTTCATGTAGATGGAAACTTTGCCTGAGGTCTTACATACCTAAGGAGGGCTTGCTTCTATTACTTCTAATGCTTTTCTAGTTATTTCAATTCACTGTTAACATTCTTCCATTGAGAATACATAAACCAATAACATCCTTTGTCAGTTTGAGGAAAATTACAGACAACCCCATGCTTCCAAGGCAAAGTTAAATGTTATCCTTAATGGAATTTGACTTAATATTATTATACTCATATTAATTACATTCTAAATAACTTCATGCTGTTATTGGTCTATTTTTCTATTCTTGCAGTAGCACCACACCACCTTATCATTAGAATTTTATAATAAGTGTTGATAGCTGGTTAAATAAACCTCCAAAATGAGTATCTTTTTCTTAGAATTAACTTAAAAATATTCACAAAATATTAGGGATTTGCTTTGGATTAACTTAGAGATCAACTGAAAATAATTTACATTTATACATATTAACCCTCTACTATTTTCTCCATGAATATTTTTATGAAAGTAACAAAAATCATGTCTGATTTTTCAAGGAAAACTTTGAAAGAAGAAAACAAAGGAATGATATCTTGAATGTATGAAAAGGAAACAAAAGTTCAACATAAGTTTCTATGCCCAGAAGATAATACATTTTAAAACATGAGGTGCACAAGAGATGTTTTTAGAAAAATAGAAGCTGATATAATAAATCATCACAGTCTAGAATATTTAGTCTTTAGTCTTTAATCTTTAGTATTTAAAGGTAATAAAGATTTTTTTCTGACAAAAAAAAAGATCCCAAATAGAAACAGAAATGCAAAGAAGAAGAAGAAGAAGGAGAAGAGAAGGAGAAGGAGAAGGAGAAGGAGAAGGAGAAGGAGAAGGAGAAGGAGAAGAATTCTAGCTAAGTGGCTAAATGTATGGCAAACAAATTAAAATTTACAGATTAAAACAATAATAGGAATACTTTGAAAAGTTGCAAATATATGTAGAAATAAAATATAGCAAACAGAACAAAGTGCAGAAGAAGCAAATAATGTAGAGTTATTGCATTATTCAGAAGTGAAAAAGTTTAAATGTATTTGGATCAAAATAAGTCAAAGATTTGACATGCAATATCAGGTATTCACTAGAATTAAAAAAAAGATGTTATTAATAGTTTAGTAGTGAAGCAATGGAATGATAAAAATTATTTAAATAACAATAATCAATTTATATGTTATTAAAAGAATAATAAATTAAGCTGAAGTAAATAATTGCTTAAAAGCAGAAATCAAACTATATGGACAGCTGTTCTCCAGTACAGAAAAGGAACAAATTTAAGTCACATCTTTGAAAAGATTAATCAAGTTGTTAAATCCTTAATAAGATTAATCAAGGAAATAAGAGAAACCATAAAAAGATATGACAATAGATTTTCAGTATTAGAAAATGATAGATATTATCAAAAAGTTTATGATAATATGACAACTTAAATAAGACTATCAAATTCAAAGAAAAATATATTTTACCAAAAAATAGACACACCTAAATAGTCAATTAATCTTTGACAATGAAGCAAAGTTAGCACAATCAAAAAATATGGTCTTTTCAACAAATTGTGTTGGAAAAACTGGATATTTACATGCAGAACTAAAATAAATCTAGACAAAGCTCTTCAACCCTTCACAAAAATTAACTTAAAATGTATCTTAGATATAAATGTAAAATGCAAAACTATAAAAATTCTAGAATAGAACATAGAGGAAAATCTAGATGATCTTGCATGTGGCAATGACTTTTGTGATATAATACCAAAGGCACCATCCATTTAAGAAATAATTGGTAAACTGAACTTTTTTAAAATTAAAAACTTCTGTTCTATAAAATACTGTCAAGAGAATAAAAAGACAAACCACAAACTGGGAGAAAGTATTTGCAAAAAAACACATCTGATAAAGAACTATTTTTTAAAATACACAAAGAACTCAAAACTTAATAATAAAACAAATAATAACTTAATTAAAAAGTGGGCAGAAAACCTGAACAGACACCTCACTAAAAGATATATACAGATGGCAAATAATTATATAAAACGATGTTGCTCATCACATGGCATTAGGGAAATTAGATACTACAACACACTTATTAGAAAGACCAAAATCCAGAACACTGATAACACCAAATATAGACAAGGATAGAACAACAGGAACTCTTATTCATTGCTGGTGGAAATGCAAAATGGTACAGCCACTTTAGAAATAAGTTTTGTGGTTCCTGTCAAGATTAAAAGTACTCTTCTCACACAATATAACACTCAAATTCCTTGGTATTTATTGAGTTGAAAAATTATGTCCACACAAACAAATGCACATGAATGTGTGTAGTAGCTTTATTTATAGTTGCCAAACTTGGAAGCAACCAAGATGTTCTTCTGTAAATGAATGGATGGAAAAATTGCTAAATCCAGACAATGGAATATCATTCAACAATAAAAAGAAATGAGCTATCAAGCCATGAAAAGACATAGAAGAACCTTAAAATGTATATTACTAAGTCAAAAATTTCAGTCTGAAAAAGCTACATGCTGTATGGTTCCAACATCTAACATTCTGCAAAAGGAAAAACTACATAGGCAGTTAAAAGATCAGTAAGTATTAAGGGTTCTGAGACAGGAGAAATGAATAGGAGGATCATTTTAGAGAATTTTTAAGACAATGGAATTACTTCAATAATGTTATAATTGTGGATATTTTCCAAATCTATAGAATGTATACACCAAATATGAGCCCTAATTAATTTATGGACTTTGATTGATAATGATATGTTGATGTAAGTTCATCAATTATAATAAATGTGCCATTCTGGTGCAGGGTATTGATAATAGGAGGGCGTATGTGTGTGGTGTCAGAAGGTATATGACAAGTCTCTATGCTTTCCTCTTTGTTTTGCTGTGAATCTTAAACTGCTATAAAAAATAAAATCAATTTAAAAGAATACATTTAAACAAAATTGACATACAAATAGAAAATCTGGTTCTATTTATATTAAAAATTAATCATAATTAAAATTGTCCCATTTGACTTCATTTATAAATTCTTTCAATCATTTATAAAATAAATAATAGAATAGAAATGCTATAGGATAACAGCCAAAAATAATCTTGCAGAAAATAACAAAGCTGAAGAATCTATACTAAAAGTTATAAAGACATTATAATTTTACAGTGAATAAAGTGTAATGTTGGTGTAAGGAAGAAAAAGTAGACCAAAAGAAAAAAATAGAGCATTTAGATAGGGATCCACACATAAATAGTCACCACATATTGCACAGATAAAAATGTTGTTGCAGCATATTGAAGAAAAGGTTTTGTCTTGTCAATAATTAAATTGGATGGTTATATATGGGGGAAAAATTACTAAGTCAAAACCTATTTAAACTATATATAAATAATCCCAGATGGATTGAAAAGTAAGCGATAAAGAATATAGAAAAATACAGAAAAATATATCCATGATATTGAATATGCAAAGATTTCCCATACAGTGAACAAAACAGTTATCATAGAATAAATTAAAAATCTAATTTCTCTAAAAGTAAAATGATGTGTACATAAAAAGATGACACTAAGAAATTGAAAGATAAGCCATAGACTGGAGGAAAATATCTGTAGTATGTATATCTGACAGATTACTCAAAACCAAAATATAAATAAAGAACTTTAGCCAATAGGAACAGAAAAAGTCAAATTTAAAAAAAATAGGTAAACATCTTAAAAAGGATACTTCACAAAAAAGTCTATCAATATAGCTATTCCACATATGAAAACATGCTCGACATTGTTAGCCAAGAAGAAAAACTTTGGCTGTTTAAGTTTTATACGTAATTTTTTATATAATGTAGTTTTCCTCAGTTTAAAAAAAATAAGTAAATGAAATAATTTTTTCTGATGACAATTCCTGTAGATACCAAATTTACATTTACTATTTCTTAGATTAAAAATTTTTACTCAACAGTTTTCTGCTTTCCACTTTTGCTCTTTGAAACTCAACTGTTGGTCTAATTGTCAATTTTTGTCTTGTTTATTTTTGGTAAGTATACTGTCTTTTTTTTTTCTGACCACTTTACACATTTTACATGTATATGTGTGTGTGTACACGTATGTTATGTAGTGAAACAATTTCAATTTAATGTATCTAACTGATAGCATTGCTTGTGATTTGCTGAGTTTCCTGTATCTGAAAATTTGATATTTTTTATAACTTTGATAATTTTTGATTTAGTATTTATGAGAATTTTGCCACTCCTTTTTTATATCCTCTTTTTTTCTAACTCCCTAAGGTTCCAACTATATATGTTAAATTTTATCACCCTATCCGCATTGTCTCAACCCGTCCTACATATTTCTCACCTTTTTGTTTATTTGTGATGAATTTTAGGTACATATTATAGATCTGCCTTCTAATTGTCTAATTCACTTTTTACTTGGTTTCACCTTTTCATCCTTTTTTTTTTTTAACTCCTATTAGGTGCCTAACTTCAATTTTCTTAATTTTTGTTTATAGATATTCTGTTTGGTTCTTTTCCAATCTATCTTTGATAGTATCATTCTTCTTTATCATTCTTTTGTAATTTCTTGTTTTATACTTTAAAATATTTACATATATTTATTTTATATTTTGATTTGATAATTCCCATACTTGCTGCTTTTAATGAAGTATTTGTTGTTCTTATTTCTTGGTACTCTGATTCATTATGATTTACTGACTCATGTATTCATAAATTTTGTTTATAAATTGTTATTTCTTGGAGCTTTTATTTGAGACTATTATTTGTCTCTCTTTTTTTTTTTTTTTGAAATATGCTTCCACAAGGAGGATAAAACTTCCATTTACTTCTAGTTTGCATAATCTGTATTTGCTGCCAATACATGAATTTCATTATGGGGCTCTTAGAGTCAGATTTGTAGTTTGATTTCTAATCTCAATCTTACTTGAGAAAATGCTCACAGTATAAATTTTTCTGAAGAAATTTTTCTACAGTCAGGCTGAGCCAGGTAAGTATATCTACTGTTTCTTTTGGTCATGCCAATTGCATTCTGGTATACCTTTTGTTTACCTCCTTAGATTTCTTGTCTTTAGGTAGAGGTCATCAATTTGATCTTCCTTAGTATAGAATAATCGGGCTTTTCTTTCTATTTATCAAGAAAAATTTACTGAAATTTAAGGTAGCAGAATACTTTTCAGTATAATCCCTCAGAACAAACAATGGTTTAGCAGCCTTTTCCACTCTGAATTACCCATCTATTGTACAAAACCTGAGGTGTCTTTAGTTCTTGCTGTTTCCTCTGCCTGAACTGGAGCTCTAGGACAGGACTGCTGAAAAAGAGATGTGGTTTTTGTTAGAAGAACATAATCACTGGAAATCTATGGTATGACAGAGAGCAAACAAGAAAAATAAATACCCCAACATTATGCTCCACCAATTTGCTGATTTCCTAAAGTATTTCCTAATTTCTTCTCTTTTCCCTTAATATACTGGCATCATTTTTATTAATTTCTATTATTGTCAAACTCTATTGTATTTGGTCTCAGCATTTTTCTCAGTTATGTACATTAGCCCTATTAATGGTTATAGACTAAATTCATACAAGAATACCTACTCTCTATACATGGATATGAATTATATGTGGTCTCTTACCTCAGTTAGTTTATGATCCAGTCAGAAAAATACTAATTCTTTCAATTGCCAAATGATAATTTCTTCTATACTATTTTTTACATCATTTCACTTTGAAAAGACCCTTTGAGTTGGGAAGAAATGAATATGGTGAAATAATATAAACAACAACTACTACTGAAATCAATTTTCTCTTTAACTACCCACTAATAACTTCACAGGTATTTCTCATAATTTAACACTTATAATAACTTATGAGATAAATACTTTCATTCCTATTTTACAGATAAAAATACTGAGGACCTGAAAGAGTAAGTGCCTTGACTGAGTAATAGTGCTAAGAAACAGAACAGTTTACATTTGTATTTATCATCCATCTGGAACCAAAGCCTAAACAGAAACACCAAGTTACACGATGTAGAAATATCTTCTTAACTATCAAGATCAGAAATTCTGGCTCAGGTACAAATTCTTCCAAGAGTTCTATGAATGTAGTATCTTTGTTTTGGTTTCTGAAGTATTAATTTCCTAAGTGTACTTTAGTGGTGTAAATGCAATCTGAAAGGTTAATTAGAGAGAGAAATCCCCAAAGTAATTACTCCATAATTTTCACTCTAAAAAAAAGAAAATAACATATTTTTGCCATAGGTTAATGTTTAATTCCAAACATCTGTAGAGTTAACTTATCAACACTTGTACTTTTAAGTTTAATTTTTTTTAATAGGTTAAAATATAAAGTGTTATTTCTCAAGCCTGGAAAAGATGATAAAACTATTTTTAAATAAAAACTATTTTTAAATAGTTTCACCTGCATATAATTTATGTAAGTGATTATTATTAATCACTGGCATAAATTATAATTAAGATATCCTTTTATAGATCTTTATCAATTTTTCCTAATTAAATTATAAATTTTATGTACACTGATTTTAAAGTTAGAGTTCTTGTTTTCAGAAAGAAGTTTATCAACAGTCTTTATGCATTTGTGATTTCTGAGTTTGCTCAAATTAAACAATAACAGAAATTTGCTACTTATTTTGAGAATCTGTTAAGAGCTGAAGAACTGTTTCTTTTGGAGTATAAAGAAGAAAAAAAAACTAAAGAATAAAGAGCAGCAATTAAGAGACAAATCTGAAACATAACTTTGTTCTTCATATTCACCAAATAGAATATATTTTACTATATATGAGATTATGTTAGCTGCCTGTGCAGGTGAATATTAATGGATCAAAAGTGGCAAACATGACTGGGGTAAATAAGATTTTTCATGGAATAATGTCTAGATGTGATTATTTTATGTTTATTACAAAGTAAAAATTTCCTTTCTGTAATTTTTGTGAGAATAACTGTCAAAGATTTCACTTATCCAATCAGCTTTTGGTTGTCTATCTCCCTAATTCTTTGCAACCATGTGAAATAAAGTTGATTCCAACAAGAAATATTATTGTGTACCCAGAGAATGGCTAATATTCTTAGTCTTTATCACCTGTTCTCTCTCTTGGATAGAATTATAACTATTCAGTTCAAGGAAGATTATAATCAGAATGAATCCTACATTGTTCTGGAACTGATTGTGTAGTTGCAGATGCAGCCTTGATCACAGCAAGATCTAAATTAAACCAAGCTATTTAGAAGTTCAAGCCAAAAAAATGCAGGTATATTTGGATACTTAGGTGAGTGACATTTCTACTACCTGTAAAGCTAATAAAACTGTCAAGAAAAACTACTAGTGGCCTCCACACACTGTAATCCCAGAAACAGAGCATACCATTAAGCCAATACTAAAAGATGCATCTTTCCTACTGTTATTGGATATCACTGGCTTTGACAATCATGACCACAAGTAATTTTCTACTCCACAGTGCTCAGCAGCCTCTCATTAACCCCATCCCTGCACAAACATTACATCTGACTCAGTCTCAGTACCTATTATTTACATCAATTCTGATATTTCCTAGCTATTTCTACTGGTCCAGAAATAGGTATGATAGGAGATATTTCATACTGTCATGGTAATACTCAAAAACAAGCTTACATAAGTTGCAGTAGAGCCAGAAAGAACTCTGGAGTACATACTTTCATAATAACTTTTATAAACTACATCAGTTCATAAGTTTAAAAGAAAAAAAAAACAGTTGACGTAATAAAAGAGACTACTGAAAGATCTTAACGATGAAAAATGTATGAGGATCTGTGCACCTTGACTTGCCATACAGAATAATTATGAAAAAAAGATTTACCAGAACCTTGGTTGACAGGTATCAGGGATGGAGGCAATCATTTATGATGCAAATGTATGTCTTATTTACCTTCAGGTTGACTATACAGCAGGTCCTCGAATGACATTATTTAGTTCAACATAATTCATTATAACATTGATGAGAAAAAAAATCAATTCCCAGGCAGAGCCACTCAGTGTGGAGTCTGTATGTTCCACCCATGTCTGCGTGGGTTTTCTCCAGGTACTCGTTTCCTCCCACATCCTGTAGATGTGCATATAAGTTAAGTTGGTGTGTCTAACTTCCAGTCTGAGTTTTTGTGGGTGTGAATGCATCCTTCAACGAAAGGCTATCTTGCCCAGGGTTGGGTTCTGTCCTATACCCTGAACTTCTGGGATAGGTACTGGCCACCCTGACTAGAATAAGTGAGTTGTAAAATCATTTCCTTATTCGTTTTTATTAATCTTATATGTATGTATAAGTCACATTTATTTCGATTTTTAATATTAGAGGTATTTTGGATCTTTATTTAGAAGTTTGGTGATGTTTTTGTGACCATAAATATGCTGTAAGTAACTCTTATTTATATCAATTAACCTATGGTAAAATTGGTCTTGTTATATATAGTTTCGCTTAAAAGTCGCAGTTTCCAAGAAACTATGATCAACATTAAGTGAGGACTTTTTGTAATTATATATTTTTTTTCCTGCCTCAAGTTAAATTCTTCATACAGAACCTGCATAAACTTGGAGGAAAAGACTCTAGATGAGACCGCAGTCTAGCTGACATCTTTGTTGCTGTCTTGTCATCTATGAGCAGAGGACCAGGCTAAACCATGCCCTGAATCCTGATCAAAGAATTGTGAGATAATAAATGTGTGTCTTTTAAATCACTACTGTTGTGAAAATCTGTTATGTAGCAATGAATAACTAATTCAAGGGCCATCTTTAAAAAAATAATATAGAATTTAAAACACAAAATTAAATAAAAATTTATTACCATTTAGAATGAGGAATAAACCACAACAAATTATTAATTAAAATGTTGACAACTACTGAAAACACCTTATTATCTGAAAAATAACATTTTTGTTAATTAATTACTGACATAGCTATTAAAACTCTTCCCTCTATATTTTTAGCCATAATCTTTTGGATAACTTCTGCATATGAGGATGATTTTATAATATTAGTTTTCTATACACAAAATAGAAAGATAATTCAAACTTCTACTATGGTTGATCAATTTTTTTATATCATTACTAATATGAAAAGTTCATGTCAGCTAAACAACTTATTGTGGATGATGCTATGTAAAGTTCTCAGATCAAATTTGAAGTATAGTTATTAGTTTGTTTCCTATATCTGCTGTTAGATTTTAGGGTGTTTCAAGTTTCCCGATACAGTGAGTAATCTGAAATACTCTGAGTTGACAACAACCATCAACCAGTTTGTTGTTGATATCCCGACTGCCATGGCTTATTATTATGTGTTTACGTTATCTTTGTTGATGTCAGTATTTTGTATCAAAATAACAAGAAATATTTCTTCCACAGTCTTCCTATAATTTATTCCTTTTTCATTAATAAGTTTTTAAAATAATTATCTATTCAAAATGTACTTCTTTAATTAATTATAATTTTTCTAAATGTAACTTTTAAATAAATTACCTATTTCATAAATTAATGTTAATGAATATTCTATTTAACATTTACTTCATTTTTTAAATTTTTGTTTTTTCTGTTATAATTAACTTTTCAATTACAAAATAACTTCTATTGATTTCTCTTTACCAGATTGCTTTATATCAATTACATATCAAAATTTCATTTATCAAATATATTTAAGTATATTGAAAATACAGGTCATGTACATGTACCCAAGTAAGGATTCTGTAATTTCTTACTTATTTTATTGAAATATTCTAAACTTTTTTTTTGAAATCAGAATAATATATATATTTGAATTTTACGAAAACATGTTTCCAAGTAAATACATCTCTAAGAGCCGTAGAACAGATCTGGAAAAGTAAAAGGCCTTAAACGCTAAGTTCTGTTGCCTCACTTTCTAATGTCTCGGGGTTATTCCTGGATTGACAGTCTTGGTTGGTGACCACTCATGAGCCAAGCAAATGAGACTTAGATGTATGTTCAGTGATACCACTAAACCAATTAAAAAAAAAAAAACTCAGTACATTAAATAAATACTGGGACAATAACAAAATGTGGTTATTTAAATGAAAAATGAGGAAAAATTATCTATAAAGTAGTAATCATATAGATGCAATATAATGAAGCAAAAACTGATTTTTTGTGCTAAATAGTTTGAAAAGCAAAAGAGCTGCTTCAGTCACAATCTGAAGAAACAATGAACTAAATGTTTATTTTTCAACTGTGTGAAAAATAACTGAATTACTTAAAAGATATAACTTCAAAGGAAAACTTAATGGCTTGATTTTTTTTCCTTTTTTTCCTTTTTCCTTTTTTTAAGATTTAGAAATATGAAAAGAAATATTAAAAACAAAGCAAGTAATATCATTTTTAGAAAATTTATTCTAAATTTTTGTTAAAATGTGAAATATAATTACATATTGGCAAAATAAGCTTTATCTTGAGAATTAGGAGTTATACATTAATATTTTTTAATTTATTACACTGATGGATGCCAAATAAAAGTAATTTAAAAAGTTTTGAGTATGTTTTAATTTTCATGCTTCTTCTTGTCCTAAGTTGGAAAGCCTGTGTCTGTGGAAGTAGTCAAGATTGACCATTTTTCCTCAGAAAGCCTGTGTAGTTTTCCTAACATATTTTGACACCTCATCCCCATTCAGATTCAAAATTGGGAAGGGAAGAGAGGCTATAGGTACAGGAAATTTATAACATACTGGAGTCCCTGCAGTGGCATAATATTTTATATTGGTGGATGTTGGGCTCTTTTGTGAGATTTTCAGACAAGGTCAATGTGGATATCTTACTGACGTTTTTTCCTAAAACAGTATTTTCCTCTGGTAGCCGCTAATGCCTTCTTCATTAATTTGGGTAGGGAAGAGCAGGGACACCCTAAGTTTCAAGCAGTATCATCTGTGGAAACTTACAGGGCCTGCTAGAATTTTTTTCTTCAAGGTTTTTTCTATAGCATACACGCTAGAAATGACTGTAAATTGTAAAGTCAGTTTCTCAGAGGACACAAACTGTATTTCAGGAATAAGTTAACCAAAAGACAGGAAGTAGATTGCTGCCTGTCCCTTAGGTCTGGTTTCCATAATATTCTGTTAATCAAATCAGTCACAGAACCTTCTCAGATAAAAGAAAAAGGAAGATAAGCCCTCTTTTTCAACGGGAGAAGCTTCAAAAAAAATGAAATCATTTCTAGTCTTTCCTAATTGAGTTTTATTTTTCTTCTTACATGTGTGATATCCAGAAGGAAGCAATGCATGGTCAATTTAAATAATAAGTAAACAGTTTATAAACATACACTGATACATATTAGATAATTAATTTTATTCTTTTATTCTTTGCAGTACATGTTCATTACTTTATCATCACCTTCATTTCTATGTCCATCTTTTTACAAAATCTATTGACTCAAGATTTAATTAATTCCTCTTTCATCTTATAATTTTATCATTCTAACTTAGACTATATTTGCCTCATTTTAAAAAAATTTTTGGGTTGACATTGGTAAATAAAATTATATAGGTTTCAAGTGTACAACTCAATAATACACCATCAATATACTGCATTTTGTGTTCACCATCCAAAGTTAAATCTTTCATCACCATATATTTGACCTCCTTTGCTTTTATCTACTTCCCTGATCCTCTTTTTCCCCCCCTGGTAATCACTAAACTGTTATCTGCATTTATGAGTTTTTATTCATTTATCTGATTTATTTGTTACTTTCAGTTTTGTATCCCATATCTGAGGGAAATCATAGGGTTCTGAACTTTTTTGATCTGACTTATTTTTCTTCGCATGATAATCTTAAGATCCATCTATGTTGTCGCAAGTGGCAGTATTTCATCTTTTCTTATGGCTGAGTAACATTCCATTGTGTATATGTACCACATGTTCTTTTTCCAACCGTGTATCAAAGGGGACCTTGGTTGTTTCCGCATCTTAGCCACTGTGAATAATACTGTAATGAACATCAGGGTGCATATATTTTTACAGATAAATGTTTTCAAATTTGGGGGTAGATACCCAGAAGAGGGATTGCTGGGTCATGTGGCAATTCTATTCTTAGTTTTTTGAGAAGCCTCCAAACTGTTTTTCTTAGTTGGCTGTACCAATTTACATTCACACTGGTAGTATTTGAGGGTTCCTTTTCCCCCACAATCTCTCCAACACTTGCTATTATTTTTCTTGTTAATAATAACCATTCTAACAGGGGTATAGCAATATCTCATTGTGGTTTTGATTTGCATTTCCCTAATAGCTAGTGAAGTTGAGCATCTTTTCATATGTCTGTTGGCCATTTGTATGTCATCCTGGAAAAAGTATCTGTTCAGGTGCTCTGCTCATTTTTTTATTGGATTGTTTTTGTTGTTGTTGAATTGTGTGTTCTTTTTATATTTCAATATTAGGCCCTTATTGGAGGCATCATTTGCTAATATCTTTTCCCATTCAGTTGGCTGCCTCTTTGTTTTGTTATTGGTTTCTCTTGCTGTGCAGAAGATTTTAGTTTGATATAGTCCCATTTATTTATTTTTGCTTTTACATCCCTTCCCTTTGAGGCGAAATTTATAAAATTCTCTCTAAAACCAAAATTTTTAAGTTTAGTACCTATGTTTTTTTATGGAATTTATTGTTTCAGGTCTTATACTTATTGAGTTGATTCATTTTGAGTTAATTTTGGTGTATGATAACAGTTTCATTCTTTTGCATGGGGCTTTCCAATTTTTCCAGCACCATTTATTGAAGTCTTTCTTTTCTTCATTGTATATTTTTGGCTCTTTTATCAAAAATTATTTGTCCATATATATCTGTTTATTCCTGGGCTCTCAATTCTATTCCATTGGTCTATGTGTCTGTTTTTCTGCCAAAACTATGTTTTTATATTATTGTCACTTTGTAATATAATTTGAAGTCAAAGAGTGTGATACCTTCAGTCTTGTTCTTTTTTATTTTTTTTTCAGGATAACTTTGGCTGTTTGGGGTCTTTTGTGATTTTATGTAAATCTGATGTTTTTTACTTTATAGTTTTCAGTGTATAGGTTGTTCACATCTTTTGTTAAGTTTATTCTTAGATATTATATTTTTATTACAATTGCAAAAGAATTTTTTCTAAAATTTTATTATTAGTAGATAAGAATGCAATGGATTTTGTAAATTGATTTTGTATCCTGCAACTTTACTGAATTTATTGTTTCTAATAGTTTTGTTCTAGTCTTTAGAGTTTTCTGTATAAAGAAATATGTTGTTTTTTACTTCCCATTTGTACTTTTTATTTTTCTCTTGCTTGAATGCTTTAGCTAGGACTTTCATAACTGTATTAAATAAGAGTGGTGAGAGCAGGCATATTTGTCTTGTTCCTGATCTTAGAGGAAAAGCTTTCATGTTTTTCATTATTAAATATTATATTAGTTAAGGATTTGTCATATATGGCTTTTATTATGTTGAAGTACTTTTCTTCTATACCCATTTTATTGTTTTAATTATAAATGGATACTATATTTTCTCAAATGCTTTTTCTTTACATCATTTTTTATCTTCTTTTCTAGAGGCTCTCTCTTTTCTAAGATTAAAGTTTTAGAAGGCAGAAAACCTACTAACATAAACCTCTGACTTTGCCAGTTGACCATCAATTTCCCTAATGTTGATTTTGAGAGAAGTAAGACTTAGAAAAGTGAAAGTAGCACCTTAGCAGCTATAAGCAGATGAAATGATGGAAATGGGCATATTTAGCCAAGTGTGAAGAATGACAAACTGTGACAAAGCAGAAAGAAAACAACAATTTACATCTCTGACATATGAGTCCTGGTTTTCTAGTAAGCAAAGACAAAATCTTCCAGGCATGGGAAATAAAGTTCCTTGAATCAAAGAAATTGTAAATATTTATTTTAAAATTGATTATCTTAAATAGCTGCCTTTCAGAAAAGGAAAGGTTTAAATAGCATTAGATATAATGACCAAGCCAAACACACAAAAACAAAATTACGTTTTTTTTTAATCTTTGAAGAACTGTTATATTGTTTCTCTTTGTTTCTTTGTTTCTTTTCTTTGACTTGAATTTTTGAGGATATTTAGGTAATTTCTTTTGTTCTCCATAGCATAACTAGCAAATAAACCCTTTCCTTTTTCTTACCCTCCAGTAACAACTATAATAATATTATTTGTATTGACAATAACTAGGATAAAATGTCTATGATAAAAATAAATAAGCAATAAGATATCATCATGAATTTGCCTATAATAGGAAAAGGAGAAAAAGACTAGACCTAAAAATGTGCAGTCCTGGGAAAATACATAGCTTCAATGACATTCTTAATCACCCTACACTGGTCTTAGTTTCCTAGAGCTGAGGTAACATAAGTGGCTCACTCAAAAAACAAAATTATTCTCTCATAGTTTCAGAGGCTACAAGTCCAAAATCATGCTGTCATCAAGACCATTCTTACTCTAAGACTCTGGATAGAATTCTTCCTTTCTACTTCCTAGGTATTACTGGTGACCATTGATCCTTAGCTTAGCATTCCTTGACTTGCAATTGCATCAGTCTAATCTCTGACTCTGTCATCACATGACATTGTCCCTATGTGCCTCTGTTTTTTCTTTATAAGAATACCAGTCATATTAAATTAAGGCTTACCCTAATGACCTCATGAGAATCAATTATTTGATTACATCTGCAAAACCCTACTTCCATATAAGATCACATTCTGAGGTTCTGGGGGGTAGGACTTTAATATATCTGCTGAAGGGGCATAATTCAACCCATTTATAACAAAAGATATTTGCATTCCTAAAAGTATTTGATAAATTAATACATATGTTGTTTTTAAAAAATATTTCTTCTCATTTAATTTTTTTTAGTTAATTCTAGGTGATAGAATGGATCATTAATAAAATATCTATGTCATTGGTAGTTAAAGGGAAAGTGAACATTACAGGGCTCAGAAGATCCATGTTTCAATCACAGCTTTGTCATACAAAAAATGTCTAATAGGATAATGTGAAGATATCTGTACAGCAATTAAAAATATATAATTTCTTTTTAAAAACCAATATTCCCCTAAAGCAAGGGTCTCCAACCCCCAGGCCACGAACTGGTACCAGTCTGTGGCCTGTTAGGAACTGGGCGGCACAGCAGCAGGTGAGCGACGGGGCCAGAGAGCAAGCTTCATCAGTATTAGCAGCCGCTCCCCAGCTCTAGCATCACCACCTCAGCTCCACCTCAGATCATCAGGCTTTAGGATCACTTGTGTTTGATACCAAAAATATTGGAGACTACTGCTCTAAATGATAAAGGAAGATTGATGGCAAGGATTTCTTATTTGTTGCATGCAAAAGAAAGGAAAACTGAGATAATGAGAAACCTAAGAGATAAATATACCTTAGCAAGATAATGACTCTCCCAAAGACCAGAGATCTTTGTGCAGGCAGTAGTAAGTGTGAATTTATAAGTGGCATATTAAGAAAAGGGAAAAAGAGGGTATTAGATGTTCAGACAACCAACATAAAGAAGTATAATAGATAAGATCTATAATTTACAAGTCATATAAAAGTTTGATAAATGTTGTGGCTGAGAGTTGCACCATAATTAAGATAATGATATTATTTTAGAGAAGAGTATTTTTTAACATAACAAAGACAAAATATAACTTAGTCCACTATATACCATTAGAATGGCTAAAATCCAATACACTAACAATGCTAAATCTGGAGGTATTTAGAATTACAGTTCTCATTTGTTGCTGGTGAGAATGCACAACGATAAATTCACTTTGGAAGACAGTTTGGCAGTTTCTTACAAAGCTTACCATATGCTTGCATAAGCTGGCCATATGATCCAGCAATCGTGTTCTTAAATATTTCCCAGAATGAGGTGAAAATTTATGTCCTATTATAAATACTGTCATATGAATGTTTATTGCAATTATAATTATAATCACCAAAACCTAGAAGCAAACCTTATGACCTTAAATAAGTGAATGGATAAAATGAACTGTGGTACATCCATACATAAAGTATTATTCTACAACAAATGAGTTATCAAGCCTCCCTCCCGCCACCCTCCAAAAAAGACTCATAGAGAAACATTCAATTAAATGCATATTGGCAAGTGAAAGAAACTAGTCTGGAAAGGCTACAAATTGTATGTTTTAAACTATATTATATTCTGGAACAAACAAAACTATAGAAATAGTAAAAAAAAAAAAAAATCAGTGGTTGCCAAGGATTAAGGGGGATTGTAGGGGGAGGAATGGATAGGTGAAACATAGCATTTTTAAAGCTGTGAAACTATTGTAATTGTGTATTATTGTAATGATGGATACATGACAATATTCATTTGTCAAAGCCCATAGAACTGTATGACATAGTGAATTCTAATGTAAACATTAACTTTAGTTAATTATAATATTGGTTCATCAATTGTAACAAATATACTACACTAATGCAAAATGTTAATAATAGGAAAAGCTGCTTATGGAGGGGGGTTATGTATAGGAATTCTGTATTTTCTGTAAACCTAAAAGTACTATAAAAAGTTAGTCTTTTAAAAAATATATGTAACATGAAAACAAACCCATATTCTCAATTTTTTATATTAACATGAGAAGATTAGAAAGTAGTAAATTCTCAGTCATTTTAACACATTACTTATCCCACATAACTATATGTGGATCTAGGAGGGAAGATGAGATACTGTCTATCCTTAGAAAATAAAATGTCTTCTAACAGCCCTGCTAAGACTTATAAACAGAAATCTGCATTTTGGTAATGTGGACCTATTAGCATGCACTATTTTCTTTGGAGAAACAAATGTGAACAATATCAATATATATCAACAGCATTACATCAACACAAGCACACTGGGGAAAAAATAAAGTGAATTATAGGTAAGGAATTTTATTTTAATAAAACTTGAGTCACAATTCCCTCACTCTATATTTCGGAGACACTCCTGGGTAAGATACTCTCTCACTAGAGGGGTTAGTTTGAAGGCTAGTAAAAATGGGCACTGTGACATACAAACCTTACATAAGTTACAGTTTTATTTTAAAAGAATATAGTTGCAATGACATCTACCCAGAAACATTGTGCAACATTTACTTGAGATGTTCAATGGAGGTTATTGAATACAGCTTCTCAGTTCTGCTTGGTCCTCACAGGAAACCTTAAATATAGTGATGGTAATGGTAATCTGTCAGTGCTTGCTGCGCTCTTGTCAGACTACAGAAAGAATGTAGCAAATCTTACCATACCTATTTAATTTCCATTCACATCACCCTGAAATTCTAATAAAATTATTTTATTAGGTTATAAGATCAGCCTTTAACAAGTCCTGTACCTGGACCTAATATCTGAATTCTTGTTTTCCTCACCATCATTGTTATAACCACCACACACACTATCTCTATTAATCCACTTATGACTTCAGCCTTGGATCATTACTGCAATCTCTCTCCTGAGTGACTGAGCCCAGCTGGAAAATGTATCACACAACCAAGCTTGTTGATGCCATTTCATGTGATCTGCAAGCTGCACTAAACAATCAGAAACACATTCAGTCCTCTCTCCATGCTTAAAAGTATCTTTTTCAAACCTCTACCATACTAAGCTCAGCAGAAGACATGAAATCACCAACTCTTACAAATCGTACCTGAAAAAGACAATTTATTTCTGGGTTATTCACACAGTTCATACATGTATGAATGAAACAAATAGATTTCATCATGACGATTTGCTTCTGTCTATCCCCTCAGCTTTGCAAATGGCAGTGGGAGTCCAGGCACATGAGTGCGAGTCTTTTTGACTGAGGACATCTTTGGCCACATGAAACTGGCCATGACACTCAGGCATAGCACATGAATCTCATGAATTCATTCTCTATCCTCTGCTTTCCCATGGGTTCTGTCCTATCTTTCACAAGTGTTATGTCTTGTTATAGTTGTAGTAATATTTTTGTGTTACTAAAAAACACAATTCTCTAAGTATAAACTACTTGGAAATTCACTACAATACATATAATATTAAATCACCAAAATTCAGCAACCTAAGAAATACATAGTATTAATATTTTGGAGTATGTGTTTTTGATAATGTTTCTGTTTATACTATTATCTTGTTTTTCACATAATATATAAGAATTTTTTAGTGTCACCTTTTTTTCCAAAAGCACAAGTTTCGATCCTTAATTTATTTAATTATATAACCATAACATAAGTTACTGATGCTATCTTCTAATATTGAATATTTTTCCTTCAGCTTTTTCTGAGTATCATTCCTTTAAATAAGGTGGCTTTAAATTCAAAGTATCATCTTGTTAAGGTAAACTAAATTATCATATTTAATTCTAATTTGGAATATTATGAGTGTGCTATGGTTTCTGGCTTTGAGCCATTTGCACATATAGATAGCATAGCTGATATATCTTTAAGTTAACTCTGTGAAAAGTATGTAGAAGAATCCAGGAGTCTTAGTCATTGCAATTGACACAAATTTAACATCCTTAATCATATTCCCAGTGATTAAAAAGAAAAAAAGTCAATAACAACCAACAAAACCCTGACATTTTCAGAGCTGCTGTTGTATAATATTTTAAAAGTAAAGAAATCAGGTAGCATCCTGGCAGTATGAAAACCCTGGCTTTTCATTTGCCATGAGAACATACATACACTTCTGTCTTTATCACTCTCTCTATCTTTATCATTTTTAATGGAAGAAAATACTCATATTATACATTTTAAATTTTTGGAAGATAAAAAAGATCATAAATTTAAGAAATCAGTCATAGCATTTTCCCACTCCAACTTTCAGCAATAGTTTTAAAAAGGTCCATTACTCTTGTCACTATTAAAAGCTCCCCTCCCTTTCTGTCATGTGGCAGTTATCTAGTACCTAGGAAAATGTTCTGGCTCATCTGTCATACTAATCTTGTTATAATGTTATAATGATCTAACTGTCTCTACTCATGAGGCTAATAACAACACTTTTGGAGGCAAATGAATATGTATTTTTGATTTTATGTCCCTAATTGATAACATAATTTAGTAACTATCCCCTCTGGGCACAAGGTAAGTTTTTAAGCCCTGCAAGCCTTATAGAGTCTTTAGAACTGAGTAATTAAACCTTTCATAAAGATTAATACAGAGTTTAAATAGTGCATTCACAAATCCACTCATCGGATTCATAAAAGTTACAGTAGCATACTGAACACAGGTTTGAGATTCATTGTGCTATTGGTTCTGCTTCAAAACTGAGTAAATAGGTAAGTGAAAAAAAAAGGTTAGTACAAAGTTTTGGTTACCTTATTGTCTAATAAAAATAGTCTAGTTGATATATCTATGCTTGGCTAAAAAATCTTATAAAACTGTGGGAGCATTACAATTACCTCCAATTTTTAGGCTTTTTGACTTTCTAAGCTTTTTTTGGGGTCATCTAGCTAGACAGTCTCGTTAACATTGTAAAAACATACAAACAAAATTACAACTGGTCTACCATTATAAGTGTGTTTTTGTTTATTTTTATATATAAAAAAGTAAGTTCATCGGTTCAAGTTATATTTTCTACTCCATTTTATCTGAGAAATAAAAAGAAATATCCTAGGAATATTTTTCTTTTTTTATATATACTGGAATGCACTACAAATATGGTTATAAAACATTTTATATCTACTATTACTCTCAGCAAATTAAAGGACTATAAGAAAGAATTGGGTTGTGTTTTTTGGATTATGGTAGAAATAATACAATAGTGACTAATAGTCTTTTATCATTATGGTAAAAGAAGAATTTATAAGGATTAAGGGAATATTGTCTGGAAGCTTAAAAAGGAACATTGTAGGGTCATTAAGCAATGTAGTATTTTATTTTTATCTTTAGCATAACCAAAAATAAACAAACCACTACTCAAAGCAGATAATTTATTGAGATCCTTTCTAATCACCACATTGCTCTCAGTCCCCCAACTCTCTTCTCTCCCACCCACTCACATCTGTTTTGCATAACAAACTCTCCCTCTGCTTGATGCGTCTACTGAAATATATGGAGGATAGAATTGTTATGTTCGAGGCCATACTAAAAGCCTATGAAAATTTACAAATATAAACCCATCTAAAGACTTTCCAAATATCAAACTTCAGGAGGAGACTTTGCATTGTAGGATCTGGAGAGACAATGGGGCACATAAAATGTGATAGTGTAAGAGACAGAGAACACTCAGGGACATTCTTTGTCAATTTAGTGAACACCCTTGAGTGGACACCTAGAAGGTCATGTTAGTAAGATTATAGTGCTCTTAAATTGTGCTCTTAAACAGCTCGAGTTAGTTAAAATGGAGGCACAATGCACTCTTCTGCAGTCTGACTCAAACACATCTTCATTTCTTCATAGTTTATCTTCAGAGAAATGGCCCAAATAGTTGGTTTAAATGTTTTCTGGAACTAATGATTGCTCATCAAGAAGTAATTGTTTAAGTGATAAATGGCATGGATGGATGACAGTGCTACCACAACCTTCACCACCATCTTTCTTGGATACATGTTTAGTGTTGCAAGAGAGAATTTACAAACCCACTCATAAAGAACTCTAGTTTGGAAACAATAGCCACCCTGGATGAAAGGGAAAGAACATATTATCTGAAAAAATATACTTCATTAAGGTTACTCTAAAGCAAAGTGCAGTACTTTTCAGTAACACTACATGTACCTTGATTTCATTCATTCATTCATTCATTTTCAAGAATATTGTATTCACCAGGGTTCTTTTCATTATAATTAATAAAGAATTTTACCCAAAATAAGTTTAAAAAATGGTTATAATTATTTTATTGACAAATTCAAGAACAGTTCTGGAGTGAAAATACAGGGACAAAAAAGGTATTATTAGCAGGATCTAGATTTTCCATATCTCTTTGTTCCACTTGACTCTCTTTTGTTGAATGTCTTGTACTCTCATGATTGAAAATGCCTGCAAAATGTTCCTAGAAATTTGACTAGCTAGATTCCCATCCAATAGAAAATAATAAGCTTATTTTCCAGTTACTTTACAGGTCTGTGATAGTTTTTGATTGGACAATTGAGATCTGTTATTTAACACAAAATAAAACAATGACCTGGATGATATGATTCACAGCTCCTGTAGTCGAGTGGAAAGTCAATAGTACAATCTAGACTGAATATGAGATGAATGAATCTCCAAATACAAATCAAAAACTTGATGGAGGCAAGCAAAATGTTAGGCAGCCAAATCAGTTCTACATGGATTGATCTTACAGGCAAAAGACATGGTTTGCACTTAACTACAAGAAGGTTATTTTTTTCCTCTCACCTTGATTAACTTTGAACTAAATAAAAACACAAAATAATACATTTGAAGTAAAAAGTATAAAGTTAATTGATATTCCACTTAGATATGGAAGGTTTTTATTTTTTTACCGGTTTAACTTTTTCTTACTCAAAACAAAAACTAACCAGAAATGAGGGGGGAAAAAACATACTAAAATGTTACCTAAAAATAAGTTATTTTGTAATTAAAAAACATTCATTTTTCTATTCTCATTAACATTAAAATAATTGTGGTACTGTGTGTGTATAGTATACTTCTACAGGTTATGTGTCCATATATGTCTAAATAGTATGTGTATGTATATATTCATAGCATGTATATAGTGATATATCTATATTATATATCTATATTTCTAAATATAGACATGTAGATAAACACACAAAATTAGATGATTATTATGGACATTTTTAATTCAATATTATCCTAGACTTCTAATAATTTTAATATATGATGGCAAATTTGATTCATTATAAGTTTCTTAAATAGATAAATTTTACTTTTTGTACTATCAAATTCTTTTTAGTACTCTTAGATGGTGGTGTCATTAGAAAACATTTCTCAAAAATATTTGAAATAAATTCTGGAAAAAAAGTTTTGTTCAAAAATTTTTTACATGAGTGTGGTGTTGTTTAAGAATTGTGTATGGAGGAATTTAGAATTTAGGAAATAAGAAATGTATTTTCCAGGTATTACAAAACCTGATGTGATTCCAAAACTTCCACAGACTAGTCATTTAACTTTGAACAACTCACTAATTCCTCTGGATCACAGTTTGTTCTTACGTAATGTAAATTGCAGCAGATTTTTATTCAACAACTATTACTGAACATTTATTATGTTCTAGGTATTTTTCTCGGGGCTAAGATTATAGCAGTGAACAAAGTGACAGAAAGGATTCAGCTTTCACAAGACATATATTCTTGTGTGAGAAAGTAAACAAGGGAAAGTAAAACGCATAGTAAAACATTCATGATAAGTGCTAAAGAGGAAAGAACACTATGTAAGGAGAATCGAAAATAACGCCCGGGGGTAAAATGGGGCAAGTCCTAAAGTGTCTTAAGTAACATCCTAAGAATTCTGTCCTGAAGAATAGATTACAAGCCCTAAATTTTCTGTCTAAACGTTAGATGTAAATGATTGAATATGTGACTGAGTATTAATACAAAACGGGCAAAATGACATTAATTGTGTTGAATAAAACAAAATTTTCAACTAGATAAAATTAATGCTTTCTCACAGGACTCCTGCTTATTCAAGTTAATGAAGCCTAACTTCAATTATTTTAAATATTATATAATACTAATAAATACATTAAATTATTTTCTGAAAAATGTCTCACTTAAACATTTATATCATATATATGTCAGTATACATATAAAATACATAGTATGTATTATATATAAATTATACTCAAAAAGTATATATAGAAAGCAATTAATATTTTATTGTCACCTCTTTCAATATTTGAAGCTGAAGACCAATCTTTTTGTTTACAGCAAGTCACTATTGAAAATGATATATATGGCTTAAAACTTCAATCTTCTCACCTTTTCTTTTAATTTTCAGCTTGTCAAATTAGTGCCAGTAAAAACCACAAATTGATAGTTTGTGAGAATAGATTCTTATACAGAGTTTCTATTATTGAAGGCTTATTTAACTCCCATGTGACCCTTTAACAAAATTCCTAACACTAAGATCTTCGATGAGAAAATATAATCTAGAGTGAAAAGAATGGATAAAATGGTGAGAAATGAAATTGGAAGCATTTTCAAATGATACAATATCTGTTGTAAAATCATTTTTTCTGATAAGTCTTTATTTCCTGAGGAAATATGGAGTTTTCATGATGAGTCCAAAGTTTATCTATAATTCTTATTTATTTTGACTTGGAAACACTAACAATAAATTTAATTAAAATTTTAGATTTTTCCTCGAGCTTTATCACTACATTTCAAAAAATTGACATAAAATAAATATTTAAAGTGTTGCAACTTTAACTCCTCTCAGACTAAAAGCATGTTATGTACCATGTACCAGATCAGCCAAAATAGGAGTGCCTATTCATTAAATAGTTGTTATTGAGGGGTAGATTAAGCAGTAAGATTTACAGAGATGTTTCAGGAAAGATGTCAATCATCATAGTAATAAAGGCACTTCATAAATTCATTCAGACTGTTAGCTCAGTATTGAACAGATAGGCAGGTCCAAATTATGTCATCAGTAATGTTTCATAAAAAGATGTATTCGTGGTTAAAATTTCCATAATCACTATTGAGTGCATATTATACTATCATATAAATAAGTGTATAAGCATATTATAATTCATTCTATCACTTTGGTAATGTTTAGCTTATTTCTAAGTCTCACTATAATAAATCACACCACTGTTTTGCATTTGTATATGTACACACATATATATGTACACACACATAAATATTTAGAGTTTTTATACATACATATACACATCATTGCTTATAATATTACTTATAATGTTTTGCCTCCATTGTACATTATTTCTTCTGAACAAAATTCCTAGAAATGTAATTTTTAAAGTTATGAGCATATTATTCATGAACATATTGTCAAATGTCTACGGATAGGGTTAGGCCATATACAAATGCATTATTACTAGTAGGACGAGAATAACTACATGCATTAAACCTTTTACACCAATTGTTCACATTAATTTTGGTTATCTTGTGGTAAATTGACAAATGTGTTCATTGCTTTCTTATAGATTTACATGTATTCTTTTAAAATAAAAGTTATTTTAAAATAAAAGTTATAACATTTAAATATGTTTACTTTGTCACAAGCTTTTTGGTCCATTTTAACTGCTTATTTCTCTATTATAAGGATGGACTTATTTTTCAGGAATTCAATTTTTTTCTTTTCTTATTTTGATCTTATTTTACATCAATTAAATATTTTTCAGCATCAACACATGCCTATCTCCCCCTAAAGTACTTATTAGTTTATTTGTTTGGGTTTTATTTCATTCATTTATTCATCCATGTATCTGTTCACCTGTTTCAAAATTAAAACATTTGAGGAGGTATATGTTTTTGAAATAAATTATCCCTCCAAAATTTAGCAAGTAAAAAGCTATAACCTTCATTGTTACTGGATTTGGGTTTTTAAGCTGTTAACTAAGACTGAATAAAATTGTATGGGGGAGACTTAATATGATAGAGATATTATAAAAAGAAAGGATGCTAGAGATTTCTATATTTCTCTGCACACAAGTGTAGAGGGAAAGCCATGTGAGAACATAGTGAGAAGGCAGCCATCAGCAGCTCAAGGAGAGAGGTTTCATCAGAAGCCAACCCTTGGACTCTGGCCTTCAAAACTGTAATAAATTAAGTATCTGTTATTTAAGACACCCAGTCTGTATTTTTTTTTTTTAACACAGCCTGAGTGACTAATATACCATACAATGAAAACTATTTTTTATATCCTATCTTCCAGGCCTCTAATTCATTTACCCAGAGGCAGAAACTTGTTATTTTTTAACATTTCCAGGAATATTTGTTGCATGTATAAGTAAATAAACACTTGTATACACACATTCATATCTTTTTATCTACTTTTCTCATAAATGACAATTTTCTTTTCTCAAATTGTTCAATTATGCCTCCCAGTGAATACCTGTATGATATTCAGGGTGTTCTTTTTCTCTTTCCATCCCTGACAATTTGCCTTAATTTCTGTGATGAGTTAATTTCTTAAACATTTTTTTCTTTGTTCTCATACCTCAGATTTCAGTATCTACTCTAGTAGATTCTCTTTCTTGACTTTGTGCAAAACTACATTATGGTATTAATTCCTAGCTTTAGTCATCTCATTAACTTTTTTCTAATTTATGAAAACATATTTGGTCTTGGTTTTTATTTTCTCCTTGGCAGAACTTTTCTAGTAAATGTTCTTTGTTTATGATTTGCTTTTTCTTTGCTCTGATACATTTGTAGATCCAGCAATATTTCCTAAAGAAAGTAGGTTTTTCTGCTTGTTAAAACTGTGGCTCCCTTTAAAAGCAGTGCTATTATAGTGGAGAATTGGCTATTTTTTAAGTGACTGTGTTCTATTTCTATGGTATGGGTGACAGTGAAATGGATAGAAGTAATGCTTAGTGGTTATACTTTTTATAACAGCTTCATAAAATTTCTAAATTCTTACAATGTCTTTAAATTAATTGCAAACTTTTTTTTCTGTCCTCAGAAGGATAAACTAGAGCATATCAAACAGCTTATACGGTACCATATGAAATAAGATTTTGGTAATTATTTCATGGACTATATATTTGAGAGCATTGTGTGCTGGGCAAATAAACACTTATTGAGTACTTCTCCTGTACATAGGTAGAGATACAGAGCAGTATACAATCGGCACAGAAAAAGTCTCAGCATGTAAGGATTTTCTATGCTAAGATGAAGGGATAAAGAAATAAGTAGGTAACTAAGTTGTACTTTAGAGGACAATAAGACATTTGGAGAAAAATAAAGCATGTTAGGGAAATTCTGAAAGTAGAAAAGTTATTGCTCTTTTATATAGGGTTTGCAGGAATAACCTCAATAGTAGATTGACATTTAAGCAGAGACTGGGAAGAAACAAGGGAGTGAACCATATAAATAACTGGTGGGTGCCTATATGCTGGCAGTGCAAATACACATAAAACTCAATATCATTATGCTTTTCTTCTTTTGAAGCATGTTTTTGAGAATCCTGACCATAAATTTTATAATCTTGGTATTTCTAACCTTTTCTGAATTTCTGATTTAATTGACCCTTTCTTGATAGCTTTTATGTTTTTCTACCTTTATATTATTTTAAATTAATAGTTTTTTGTACTTCATTTTTCAGTTATAAACACTTACTGTACAATTGATTGTGGAAACTATGATAAATTATGACAAGTTCTTAAAATGCCACTAAAACAAATCTTGATAATTATTTATGTTCTGTGTTATGGGTCAAATTATGTCTCTCAAAAAGATTAGTTGAAGTCTTAACCCCCATGTATGCGAACTTATTTGGAAATATAATTAACAAATACTATGTCACTAAGGTGGGACCTTTTTAATACTACTGTTTTCTTTATTCAAAGGGTAAATTCAAATACTGAGACAGACACACACACAGAGAACACACTGTGAAGACATACAGGGAGAAGACAGCCACGTGACTGAACTGATGAATATATGAGTCAAGTAATGCCAAGTAATACTGGTAATCACCAGAAGCTAGAAGAATCAAGGGAAGGTCCTCCTCGACAGCTGTCAGAGAGGGCATGGCCCTGATGACACCTTGATTTTGAACTTTCAGCTTTCAGAAATGTGAGAGAATAAATTTCTGTTGTTTTAAGCCATACTGTTTTTCTTATTTCATTACAGCAGCTTCAGGAATCTAATATAAATTTTTATATGTTCTGTAATTTTTCTCCTCTTCACTGAGTCATGCCACCATAAATATAGACAAGTGCACATTTGTAATCTTCTTCTTCCATCTTATCCCCATCTTCTGTTTCCTCCTCTTACCTTACCTGTTTCACAGCTTCGGAAATGTGCCTTCTCACCCAGAATCTTCTTTCTACAGATGTCATAAGAAGCTATTAGATGAGGTGGCACATGGCCTTCACCTATAATTCCGACCAATCACATGGAGAAATATTCCCTAATAATTAAACTCTGAGGATTCATTTGCTCTCTGTACTTTAAGCAGTGCTTTCTAAACTTTGCTGAGTATACAAATCACTTGATGATTTTATTACAATGCATATTTTCATTAAGTATTCAGATTGAATATTCTATATTTCTAATAAGCTCTCTGACATTGTTGAAACCTTTGTTCTCAAATCTACACTTTGAGAAGCTAAGTTCAAAACTTGACCAAATGTCATGATAAACCCACATATTATCCTCAACTTCTCCACTTAAGACTGCTTCTAGTCTAAGTGGCATTTTTTGCATTTTAGAAAAAGAAACTCTCTCAGAATTTGGGAACTTGAAAAAAGCTGCTTATGGGTAGATGAATTAGAATAGAAGGTCCACTTGGACAGATATTTTAGGAGGTAACACAGCCCTTGTAGGAATACATAGTTCTAACAAGACTCTAATATTGGAAAATTGAACACAAACTGAATTTCTGCTCCCACTTTCCCTGTGGCCAGGTACCTTTAAACTGCTCACAAAGTGACAGAAGCAATATCATGTAACTCGTGTGGTAGCTTTTAGTGACTTTGCAACCTCTGCTTTCATCTTCTTGAAATACTACTCTGACAAGTCCATGTTTTGAAGAAGCCTGGAATGAAAGACTACCTGATGATAGAGTCCGGCTGACCCAGCTGAGCCCAGCTCCCAAGGTATCCCTCATCTAAATGTGGCCACTTGAGTAAGCCAAAATAAGACCAAAGAAGAGTCCCTCGCTCAATCCATAGAATTGTGAGAAAAGTTATTGTTTCAGAACATAGAGTTTGTGGTGATTTTTTTACACAGAAAGAAATATGGAAATTTTTATTCACAAAAGTGTTTATATCATTTCTGGCCTGACACATAAAACCATCCTATACTCATTACTCCATGTTCATTTCCTTTTCTCAGTCCCTAGAGTGGAGATGATCTCTAACAAAACTTTAAAAGCTATTAACTGAAGATAGCAAAACCTCTCTGAGCCTGGTTCCTGAATGATTAGACATTGACTAATTAGAGCAGAAAACAAACTTCAAGTTTTTTCTTTACATTTATTACAGAAGCTTATCTATAACGATTAAAATGCCAACAATAATATTGATAAAGCTTTGGCCTTTGTTCAGCTAATGGCAAGTTTCAGAAGCATTTTATTTATGAACACAGACTTTTTGGTGAAAAAAGTAAATTGGCCTTTAGTTATATATATTTGAAAATATATATTAATTTTTTTACACAGAAAACATATCAGATAAATAGAGAAAAATTCAAGGGAGTAAAATATTTATCTGCAATTTCGACACTAGAACTTTGGCACATTTCATTTCTTGCATATGTGCATTTTTAATCTAAATTTATACAACTTTTTCTCACTTAATATTATAAATAATTTCTATATGTATCTGTAACTACTTTTAAAATGATTGCATCATACTCCATCTAGTGGACATTGTATAACTTATTTCTTATCCATTTTTATTGCTAATATAAGTTGTTTCAAATATTTAGTGTTATAATTCTACAATGAGCATTAGTATTATCAATATAGCTTTTTCCTTTTTATATAATTTCTTGTCATTATCATTTACTTAAATTCAATGACATAATCAGTGTTGTTATTCAAATTATTTAATTTTATTATTGTTATTAATATTTTGTTATTAAGTATATTAAGTTACATTAAGTTATTTGTTTATTTAAAAGATAATAACACTAATGTAATATTAGATTCTTCTTCACCAAATCCTGCAGTCTTCCCTCAATTTTCATGTTTAATCACTAAGGAATGAGTATATAATATCATGATGATTATTAATACTCCCAAAAATGTTTATGTTTTTTTCTCATGATTAATCACTTTTTCTTGTATCTTCTATTTCCTGTGTCATAAATTATAGTTACCTCTCAAGAACCAAGAATGAAGAACAATTTCAGTCTACAGAACCATCTTCCCCTACAGTATATCCTCAGCACTCAAAAAATTATTTAATGTAATACAAGCAAAAGATACCCACACCTTCCACCTGAACATTGACTTTCCACGTCCTCTTTCCACGTTGTCTAAATATCTCCACTTAAATAAGTTGCTGACACCTGAAATGTAAAATTTAAAAACCACATAAATTATTTTCTTTGTCAGCATATATTTTTCCAAACTTTCTATTACTTTTTATATGGGCTTTTCAAAATTCTTCTAGTTTCTCAAGCTTATAGAGAATTTTTTTGCTATTCCTTGATAGACCTCTGTATTTTTCCTTAAGGAATTGTCTCATGGGCTCCTTAAAATTATATGTTTTCAATATTAAACAAGCCATCTTTTCCTTTACATCTGCTTCACTTTATAATTTTTTCATCTCATGAATGGTGGTATCAATCATCTATTCAAACCAGAAACCTTAGAATCATTCATGGTTTCTCACTCATGCTACCAACATCCTAGAATCTGTCACCAAGTCCATTTATCACTTTATTTCATTGGTTTTGTTTTACTTTTCTTGTTGGTCAAAAATTTTACTAAAGTATAATATAGACACAGAAGAGTACACAAAAATTAACAGTGATGAATTTTCACCAACTAAAAAAATACGTGTATGTGAGCAGGTCCCATTTTAAGAAGTAGACTATTACTATTGCCTGAAACACCTTTGCTATGGCCCCTTTCAGTCACTAAACCTTATTTAAGTTTAACTATTATACTGATTTCAAACATCACAGATTGGTTTTTTTTGTTCAGAACTTTATGTAAATCGAAAGATGTATAACCTTTTATGTATGGCTTCTTTTACTGAACAGTATGTTTGGGTCATCCTATTAACTTCAGTCACAGTTCTTTCATTCTCATTGACATATAGCATTCTAGTCAAAATATGCCACAAATTGTATGTATGTAGCTATGAATGATAGACCTTTGGTTTGTGTTATTCTGAATAGTGTTGGTATAAATATTTCTATACATGAATACATGACCTATTGTGCACATATGTAGTCAGATGATGGATATATATTTAGAAGTAGAATAGCAATCAATATAAATGAATATAAATACATACAGCTTTATTAGACATTGACAAATAATTTACTAAAGTGTTGATATCAACTTACATTCCTACCACTACTACATAAGAGTTCCAGTTATTCTATATCCTTACCAATGCACAATATGCTTGCTTCATAAAAATTTTTTGCCTTTCTTATGGGCATAGTGGCCTTTGATTCTGGATTTGATTTAAATTTCCTAATGACTAATGAAGCTAAGTAACTTTTCACATGTTCATTGGCCATTTGGATATTCTGTTTAATGAAGCACCAATATTTCTATGGAGTTATATTTCTGATATTTATTAATAGGATTTCATTATATATTCAGGGTATGAGTCATTTATTAACATATGTATTGCAAATATCATTTTTCACACCATAACTTGTTTTTCACTCTCAATGGTGTATGCTCTATATAAAATAATATATACTTTTTTCTCTTTTATGAATCAGTTTAAGAAATCTCTGCCTAGCCTATAATATTAATATGATCTCTTTTATTTTCCGTCAAAACTTATTATTTTAATTTTCATATTATCTCAAAATAATCTGGAAATAGTTCTTATTCATTGTGTAACACGGGAGTCAAGAGGGGTTTTTTTTGTTTGTTTTTGTTTTTTAACAAATCAACATAAGATGGAAACTACACTATGTATTGAGACCATCTTTTCCTTACTGGTCATCTTTTGAATAAGTCACATGAATTTATGTGTTGGTCTGTTTTCAGTTCTCAGTTCTGTCCCACTGGTCAGTTTATCTTTAATTATCCTGATAACACACCATCTTCAATACCATATATTTATAATAGGTTTTTATAAATAGCTAGTTGTGAAAGTCCTAGATCTTTGTTGTTCTGCAAGATCAGCTTGGTTATTATTGGTCCTCTGTATCTCCATTAAAAAAAAGATTTAAATAAATCTGTCAACTTCTGTATGAAAACTCGCTGATGTTTTGTTTGAGATTACATTGAATCTGTAGAGTAATATTGATATCTTTACTATCTTGCATGTTCCAATTCATAAATTTTTTATTTATTTATTTATTTATTTTAATTTCTTTTATTTTTGCTGCTTTTAGCATAAAACTCATATACCTTATAGGTAGACTTATCCATAGGCATTTGATATTTTTTTATGATATTGAGCATGGTACATTTTTTAAATTTTATTTTCTATTTATTAAGTGTTTATATAAAAAATTATACTCACTTTTGGTATATATACCTTGTATTCAGCAACATTATTAAATTCACACATTCTATATTCTCAGTCTCAGGAGAAAACTTTACATTTAATCATTACGTATAACTTATATAGATTTTCTGTTATTCCGGTTTAAGAGATTGAAGAAGTTCTCTTCCCAGTTTGCTAAAAGCTATTATTATGAATATTTGTTGAATCTTATCCAAAGTTTTTTTCTGTATAATTTAATTTTGAATTTTAAACTGCCTTTTGATTTCTGAAATAAGTACCATTTATTCATAATATAACTTTCTATATATTACAAAATTAGATTCACTATTATTTTATTCATTAATTGCCCTGGGTGTATAATTTTTCTATATTGTAATGCTGTTGTATTATGGCTTTGTGAATAAGTTGGAGTTTATTTTGTCTTTTACTTTTTTTCTGCAAGATACTTTTCTCTGCCTCGATTTGTGGTATATGTTCATTAATTATTGCAATAGTTACTCCTATAACCAGTCAGTTTTCATTTTGTTTTTAATTTTTTACTATTTGTTTTCATTCTCTGTCTTTTAAGAGCATATTCAATTGCTTAGCCAGATAAAGGACAGTTTTATGTTCTATTTCTTCTTATCTATTTTATAAGTTAATCTTCTCAAGATATTTGTTTATTTTTTCTGCAGTTTCAAAAATTTTGTTATAAAAGTGGTCATGACACTCTTGTATTTTGTCTATAAAATATGTAGCAATCTCTACCTTTTTTTGAATTAGTAATTTAATGCTTCTTCTCTTGTTTATTTTTCAGTCTTCCTACTTATTTGACAATTTAATCAATTCGAAGAAACATTTTTGGGTGTTTTGATTTTCTTTAGAATAATTTTTTTCTATATTATTGATTTATTTCATATTTATAATTTAATATTTCTCCTGTTGTTGGTTTTAATTTACTGACTTTTCTCTATCATCCTATATAAACACTTAGACCATTGATATTTTAGATTTTATTATTTCCTTATATTTTAATTTTATATTAGATTTTTTTTTTTTTGCTCTGGCTATATACTATCTTAGCTTCTTCTCTAAATTTAGGTATTTCTTTTTATAATTTAGTTCAAAATATTTTTCTACTGTTTTTCATGATTTATTCTTACCTCATTGGTTATTTAGAAAAGGAATGTATAATTTATTGGCAGTTGAAAAATTTTTAATTATCATATAACAGTAAAATTAGGTTTCAGTTAAAAACCAACCTATCTGTTGACATCAATTCTCTTTAAATAAACAAAAAGTATCTAAATTATGACTAATAAATGTAAAGACTATGTTTTTTCTTTCAAAATTATTTTAATTTGAAAACACTTTGTAGATACATTTATGGCAGTATGACCAGATAAAACCACCATCTTTTTTCAAAAAATAATTTTTAAGATAAAATACACATAACATAAAAAACCATTTTAAGATGAACAATTCAGTGTCATTTAGTAAATTCATAGTGTTATGAAACCATATCTCTGCCTAGTTCCAAAATATTGTCATCATTCAGCAAAATTAAGTTGTTTTTCCTGTTCCCCCACCTTCTCAGCCTTTGATAATCACAAATCACTGTTCTGTCTCTATAGATTTATGTAGTCTGAATATTTCATACAAATGGAATCATACAATATTAAATCTTTTCTGCCTGCTTCTATCACTTAACATACTGTTTTGAAGGTTCAATCACATTGTGGCATGTGTGGAGTGCTTTCTGTTAAAAAAATAATAATAATTAAAGAAGGCTATTTAGGTGATACAAACAAATCTTTTTTTCAACTCTTCATGAAATGGATAGTCTCCTTTTGAGAACTGCAGAATGGGGCAGAAAGTAAGAAGGTTTTTTTTGGCTGAAGGCAAAGCTCATTCGAGTTAAAAAGGCCTGGGTTTGTCTTAGGGTTTGGAGACTGGCTGACTTAGTACATTTTTGGTCAAGCAGAGCATTTTCAAGGATAGGAAAGCTATCTAAATTTTAGTTTGGTGACATAGCACCCTGAGCTGGAGTGGCTGGCTCTATCTTGGGCCTAAAAATTTATTTCAACACTTCCAACACACAAAAAAAATCAATACTCCGATTCTCTAACAACAACAGTGTGTTCAAACAATAGAATTCAATTCTGATGCTATCTTCATGAGTTTATCACCAGATCTCACAGGTTAAAAACTCAGTCCCACAAGACTGGCCGCACATCAGTTGAAAGTCAAGCTAGTTATACATCTGACCAATCAGCTATAAATCAGGGGTTTCCATAGCCCTCTTCTCAGGTTGATAATTTTCCAAAAGGGCTCAAAGAATTCAGAAACCGCTTAACTGAAGTTTTTTGGTTCATTATAAAGGGTATAACTCGAGAACAGCCAAATGAAAAAGATGTATAGGACAAAAAGAAGAGTGGGTTGTGACACAAGGATTCCAGGCCCAATCAGGGTGCAACACACTCCCAGCACCTCAATGTGCTCCTCAACCCAGAAGCTCTCCCAGTCTTTTTATTGAAAAGTTTTTAGTATAGCTCAATCTCTATCCTTACTTCCCCTCCCTGTAGGTGGATGGATGGAGTTTAAAGTTCTTACCCTCTAAACACTTAATCTTTCTGTGACTAACCTCATCCTGAGGCTATATAGGGGCCCCACCCTAAGTAGCCTCATTAGCAGCAACCTACTTATGATTAAAGGGAACTACTTATGAATAACAAAAGATTCTTTCATCCCTTGCTCAGGAAAATGCAAACTTTTTAGCTCTATGTCTAACACCTGGGACAAATACCATTTATTTCTTATGCTGGGACAACATGTATCAGAATGTTATTGCTCTATATGGATGAATTATATTGCTTTTAAGGATGAATAATATTCAATGCTATGTATATACCACAATGCATTTATCCACTTATCTTTTGATGGACATTGAGCTGCTTCTACCTTTTGACTATTGTGAATAGTGTTACTATAAACATTCCTATACTTGTAATTGTTTTATCTGCTTCCAATTCTTTTGAAAATGTACATAGCCAAAAACTGTAGTGTCATTTATTAATTCTGTTTAACTTTGTGAGGAAGCACCAAACTCTTTAGCATAGCCACTAAGCCATTTTACATTTCCATTTGCAATGTATGAGGGTTCCAATTTCTCTACATCCTCACCAACACTTGTATTTTCTTTTTTTTTTTATTCTTATTATAGCCTTCCTAGTGGAGATAAAATAGTATCTCTTTATGGTTTAAATTTGCATTCCTCTAATGACTGATGATGTTGAGAATCTCTTCATGTGCTTTTTGGCCTTCTGTATATCCTCTTAGGAAAATGTCTTCTAATTTTATTATATATAGTATAAATAAGATGTATGCATATATATGTTTTATTAAATTTTGAACAACAAAACTCTAAGCATTCCTGTCTGTATGGCAATGCATTCAGAAAGATCAGTTTTGCATTTTATCTTACTGTTTAGCCACATTTACTTCGAATAATTTTTCATTATAATTTTACTAATACAAATATAACCAAACAGAATTTTGTGTAAGGTTGTAGAGAATATAGAATAAACTCATCAAAGTTTATAGTACTTATCTTTTAATTAAAAAACTCTAACTTTGGTTTTTCTTCTTGCATAAGAGAAAAGTAACTATTTTAACAGTTAAGAAAAAATATTACTTCTCGTTTAATAGTTCCTCAAGTCCGCTCCAAGAAATTTGCCAAATATTGAAGGTAAGAGGTTGATATCACATTTGCTTATTTGAAGATCATTAATTTAAACGGTCACCTTCTACCACAAATGACAATTCCAATGCCTTAGAAAAAATTATATTCTTTATTGTATAGTAAAGTAGATCTCTGTTATTTCCTACTAGAAATCTTTGGTCATATACTTGGACTTTACCTTAATGACATTGAAGTTTTTGATATTTATAAACTTATATAGCACAAATTTCCAATTATATACTGAATACGATTATCAAGACTGCATGTAATATATAATTGTCCCTTAGAACATGAATTTTGTACTTTGCAGATATTTACATTTTTTTCTTTGTACCATATACTAGTGTATGTTGTAGTATGTGAACACATTGTTATTCAGTATTGCCCTTAGAATTAACCTTTCTCTTCTAATATAACTCTATTACTGTGAATAATATATGATTTAATTATATGTGATATAATTATAATATATGATTTAATTATAATATGTAATTAATTTAACTGTATTAGTCAATCTCTTTATTAAAGGTACAAAGATAGGATAAGATTTCAAATATATAATATCTTGTTTTATTCAGAAAATCAAGGATCTGTCCAACAAGTGCCTCCCCAGGTGTCTCCTTAACACACTTCGCCTTCACACATACTGATCCTCACTAAGTTCTAGGAACTTTTGAGTGCCATTTTCATTTCTTATTTTTTTAAGTATAGCTGTTTAACAATATAATATTAGTTTCAGATGTACAATATAGCAATTCAAAATGTATATACCTTACAATATGATCACCACACTAATTTTAGCAATCTTCTATCACCAGGCAAATTTATCACAACATTACTGACTATATTTCCCTTCAGCTTTTTCACCATACCTCTATTCCTCTCCTCTCTGGCAACCATCAGTTTAATCTCTGTTCTAGGAATTATTTTTTGTTTGGTTTGATTTGTTCACATTATTTTTTTAGGGTCCACATGAAAGTGAAATTATATAATCACATGGTGTTTATCTTTCTGTCTGACTTATTTCATTTAGCATAATACTCTCCAGGTTTATTCATGTTATCAAAAATGGCAAGATTTCATTCTTTTTTATTGCTGAGTAATATTCCATTGTATATATGTCTATGTGTATATCACATTCTTTATTCATTTAGCTGTTGACAAACATGTAGATTGCTTCTATATCTTGGATATTGTAAATAATGCTACAATGAATATGGAGTACATATATCTTTTTGAATTCGTGTTTTTGTTTTCTTTGGATAAATACCCAGAAGTGGAATTGTTGGGTCGTATAATAGATTTCCTTTTACTTTTTGAAGAATCTCCATACTGTTTTCCATAGTGGCTACACCAATTTGCAGTGCTATCTAATACATATTATTTGTTAACTCTTTGATAATAGTCATTCAGACTGGTATGAGGTGATATCTCATTGTGGTTGATGCTTAGTGATGTTGATCGTATTTTCATATATCTGTTAACCATCTGTATGCCTTCTTTGGAGAAATGTCTCTTTGTGTCTCTGTCCATTTTGTGATAATATTGCTAATGTTTTTGTTATTGAGTTTTATGAGTCCTTTATACATATTGGATATCAACCACTTATCAGACATACCATTTGCAAATATATTCTCCATTCAGTAGGTTATTTTTGTTATCTTGATGATTTTCTCTTGCACCATCTATAAAAATAAACTCAAATTGGATTAAAGACAAATGGAAAACCTGAAATCATAAAACTTAAAAAAAAATGTTAACTATTTGATATCAGTCTTAGTAATATCTTTTTGAATAAGTTTTCTTGAGCAAGGGAAACAGAAGCAAAAAATGAACGAATGTTACTTTATCAAACTAAAAATTTTAAAACAATAAAGTGCATATCATTTTCAAACCTCAACATGTTCTTTCACTTTCAATGCCTTTTCTCATGCTCTTTACAAAGTCTGATGCTTTCTCTCTGCAAAATTCTGCTTTTATATAAGTCTGCATGAGAAAGAACTACCAATATTTTAATATCTTGCTGAAGTATCACTTTTATTCTGACATAGCCCCCACTACTGTCAACATTGCCTACACAGTTATCTCTTTCTTTCTCTAAGTTTCAGAAGGACTTTAAATTGTCTTGCTCTAGTTAATTTGATATGGCAGACAAGTGCATCTATTAACTTAAGTTTGTGACAGTGCTAGATAATTTCTGCATATAGTTTTTAAAAGCTCTTCATCTTCATTAAGGGAAGAAGTACATAATACAGGAGTAGTTAAAGCTTACCAAACAGAATTCCCATGTGGCCAATGAGATTTAATCACAACACATCTCCAGCAGAGAATAATCACTGTATTCCATCTTCTTTATTGGGGAATATTTTTATTAGTTATCATTATAAGCTGATCTTTATTCTCTAATGCTAAAAAATGCCTCTGGCAGTCATCATCAATATGCAGAGCTTTCCAAAACAAATAGCTGATAGATGTAATTGCTTGATAAACTCCCACAGGCTGTGACCAATTGTAAACTGTGCAGTATACCTCTTCTCATTAATAATAAATAAAATAATAAAAAAATTGTCAGTAGCTCCTACAGGTTGGTTATACAAAGGCAAAGAGAACACAATGTTAATGGTTAAAATACAAATAAGTTCTAAGTCAAAAAGAAAGTTTTGTTTTAAACCCTTATTTATGTGTCTATTAAAAAAGTTTTGAATGGATTGATTAGTAAGAGTATGTTACAATGAAAAGAATATGGCATAAGTAACCAGAATAAAGTTTGAATTCTGTTTTTCATAGTTAAATAACCAAATATGAAAATTACACATATATTTTGAGTTTGTTATTTCACTTACAAGAAGGAAATACCAATGTTTATATGACAGATACCAAATGAGATAACTGATTATTAGATCTCATACATTTTTTTAAAAAAAATCTTGCATGACATTATAAGTTGCAAAGAGTGTCATACATTTCCCTCTTATATAGAAATATCTTTGATTAAAGATTACATGGAAGAGATATGTACTCATTCTATACATTTAAGTATAATTATACTTTTCTATTACCTGTGGAAATATGTAGATATCTCCAATTTGTTTTTTTAATGCCAATGGTTAGTCAATTAAAATTGTACAGAGGTTAACATTTAAGAATATGAAAGTAAATTTTTAATATTTAACTTATCTGTTATTGAGAAAAATTATACATTACAATATACTGTTCTTTTTTTTTCTAGTATTATCATTAGTCCAATGATTGAAACTACTTAACAGTTTTGTTATTTTAAATACCATGCTTTTATTTCTGTCTTCTTGTTACTTGTTGTTTTAGTTAGTACTTGCTGCATATCTGAGTACCTCAAAATTTAGTAGCATAAAACAAAGATTTCTTATTTCCCATAATCTTGTGGGTTGCTTCCACAATTCCTCTTATAGTTTCAGCTGGGCTCACTAGCGCCACCTCATTTAACAGGAGACAGTGATGTGTTGAATTTGATTCCTAACAACTTATGAGAGTTGATGGTTATGGGAATTCTGTGAACCAGATGGCATCATCACACTGATAACTTGAAATTGACCATGTTTGTTATCTTTACATAGAAAGTGCCATATGCTAAAAATAAGACTTTTTTCTTCACTTTTGGCTGGTTGTTAAACATTTATCAGCATATCAGCTATTGGAGCATTGGCTGCTGAAGGTTCAAAATGGCTTCACTCAGTCTCAGACAGTTGGTGCTGGCTGTTGGCTGAAGCATCTTGACTTTGGTCTACATGACCTCTCATGCTCCACAGGCTAACCTGGCTTTTATATCTGTTGGTTTCAGTGTAACACTCCAAGAGGATGGAAAAAGAGTCATGTTCTGTTTTAAGAAGTTAAATAACAGGACTTCCATCACATTCTATTGATTACTTATATAACCTCTCAATGTTCAGTTCCCCTTACCTATAAAATAAATGCAGCCTGCTAATACTTTTCACAGTTGGAATCAAGTAATAAAGTTCATGTAAAACACTTGTCACAGTAACTAATATGTTAAAAATACTCAGTAAATGTCAGTTACTATTATTACTATATATTTTATGTCCTTAAAATCTCTCATGTCAGTCACCTTTTATCCTCATTGCCAATACCTTGGTGTAAGAGACCTGACTTATTTGCCAGATTCCCATGTTTAGACTATAAACTCTAGGGGCTTACCACTACTGTTTTTTTTAGAGTGTACATGAAAGTAGACTTTTATCATGAACTTTTAGCATTGAGTGTAAAATTTGGTAAAGATTCAATGTAAATTGATATTTCTTCTAATAGCAAATAGAATACTTAACTGGTAGGTATTAAATCCTGAACTGAAGTAAATATAGTCATGCACGGCTAATGACTTCTGTCAAAGGCAGACCACATATATGATGATGATCCAATGGAGCTAAGAAATTTAAGAAATTGTTTTAATTAAATTTATTGAGGTGACATTGGTTAATAAAATTGTGTCTCAAGTGTACAAATTGATAAAAAAAATCATTTGTATATTGCATTATGTGTTCACCACCCAAAGTCAAATCTCCTTCTTTCACCATATATTTGACCCCCTTTACCCTTATATACCTCACTTCCTCCCCCTTTGCCTCTAGTAACTACTAAACTACTATCTGTGGCTATGAGTTTTTGTTTGTCTTATTCATTTGTTGTTTATTGAGGACACTTTGGTTATTTCCATGTCTTCAACACCATGAATAATGCTGCTATGAACAATGGGATACTCAAAAGAGGGGTTGCTAGGTCAGATGGTAATCCAATTCTTAGTTTTTTTGAGGATTCTCAATACTGTTTTCCACAGTGGTTGTACTAATTTACATTCTCACCAGCAGTGTATGAAGGTTCTTTTTCCTCACAGCCTCTCCAACACTTGTTGTTACTTGTCTTGTTAATAATAGCTATTCTAGCAGGTGCAAGTTGGTATCTCATTGTGGTTTTGATTTACATTTCTCTAATAGCTAGTAAAGTTGAGCATCTTTTCATATGCCTGTTGACCATTTGTATGTCTTCTTGGGAGAAATGTCTGTTCAGATCCCCTACATATTTTCTAATTGAATTGGATTTTTTGTTTGTTTGTTTGTTTTTCTGAATTGCATGAGTTCTTTACATATGTTAGATATTACCCCCCTTATTGGAGGCGTTGTTTGCAAATATCTTCTCTCATTCAGTTGGGTGTCTCTACTAGTCTCGAGGTGGCCGCTTCTGTGTGTCCCCATGTGTGGGACTTCTGTTGAACTAGACTTCAGGTGATTCCCATTGATGGCTATTCTGCAGTTTAGTTGTAATTTTGTTGTGGTGGTGAGAGGAGGCAAGCACAACATTTACCTACTCTGCCATCTTGACCAGAAGCTGTGCAAAAATTTGTTGCTGTGCAAAAATTTTTTAGTTTGATATAATCCCATTTATTTTCATTTTTATTTTCCTTTGAACTCAAATTCATAAAATTGTCTCTAAAATCAAGGTCCATGGATTTAGTACCTATGTTTTCTTCTATGCAATATATTATTTTATGTCATATTTATGTCTTTGATCTGTTTGAGTTAATTTTGGTGTATGGTGATAGATAGAAGTCTAGTTTCATCCTTTTGCATGTGACTTTCTAATTTTCTCAGCATCATTTATTGGAGAGACTTTATTTTCTCTATTGTATGTTTTTGGCTCCTTTGTCAAAAATTATTTGCCAATATATATGTGGCTTTATTTCTGGGCTCTCAATTTTGTTCCATTGGTTTGTGTGTTTGTTTTTATGCCAGAACCACATTATTTTGATTGTTGTTGCTTTATAGAATAATTTGAAGTCAGGCAGTGTGATCTCTCTGGCCTTGTTCTTTTTTCTCAGGGTTGTTTTGGCTATTCAGGATCTTTTGTGCTTCCATAAAATCTGATTATTTTTTTGTTCCATTTCTTTAAAAAATGCCATTGGGATTTTGATGGGGCATTTTTTAAAGAAAACATTTTACCACCTACTAAAATTTTATTCATTCCAACATTATAGTACAATGCATTACTCACATATTTGTGGTGGTACTGGTATAAACAAGCCTACTGTGCTGACAGGCATTTTAAAGTATAGCTTATATAATTATGTACAGTACATAATATTTGCTGTAAAACAGTATGCCTTGTTATGCCACCAGTAGCCTTATACAGCTCATGTTTACTATGTCTTTTTATTGCATCATTTCTCTTGTGTTTAATTTAACTTTTTGTTGTTTTGCTCATCATGGCCCTAAATGCACAAAATCTACTGCAAGCAATGTCAGTAAGAGGCTATGTCCAAGGATTGACCTAAAATCCACATTAAAGTGATTAAGGACAATGAATGTGGAAAATCAGTGAAGGTTATTACATGAGTCAGGCTCCTTAAAAGTTTGAAAACATAAATTCCTACACACTGTATGATTTTCATTAATAGAAAGGAATATATATGGTACATTATCTACTTTCAAGCAAATCTATGATGATAAGAAAAAAAACAAACCAAGCAAACTATCATACCTATATTTCTGAAAAGAGTGAAACCTTCTCATTAAGAGCCTAAGGAAGTTCTTTAGGTAGTATTCCAGAAAAAGGCATTGTTATCAAGGTAAATGATAGTTCATGCATGTTATTGCCCCTAACAACCTTACAGTGGGACAAGATGTGGAGGCAGGTGGAAGACAATGATATTGATGATCTTGACTCTGTGTAAACCTAAGCTAATGTATATGTTTGTGTCTTATATTTTAATAAAAATGTTGAGAGGCAAACAAAACAATTAAAAAATAGAAATAAGCTTATAAAATGAAGATATAAAGAATTTTTGTACAGCTATACAATGTGTTATTTAGTTATTATGTGTTATTACAAAAGAGTTGAAAAGTTAAACAAATTTAAAAGTTTATAAAGTAAGTTACAGTAAACTAAGATAAACTTGTTATTGAAAAAAGATTTTTTTTTAAATTTAGTATAGCCTAAGTGTATGGTGTTTGTAAAGTCTACAGTAATGTACAGTATTATCTTAGGCTCTCACATTCACTTACCACTCAGGCACTGACTCACCCAGAGCAACTTCTAGTCCTGCAAGCTCCATTTCTGATAAGTGCCTTATACAGGTGTTCCATTTTTAAACAGCTTTTATACCATATTTTTATTGTACCTTTTCTGTTTAAATATGTTTAAATACACAAATGCTTACCATTGTATTACAATTGCCTATTATATTCAGTACAGTAGCTTTCTATACAGGCTTGTAGCCTTGGAACAATAAGCTGTACCACATAGCTCATGTATACAATAAGTTATACCACCTAGATTTATGTAAGTACAGTCTACAGAGTTCATACAAAGAAGAAATCGCCTAACAATGCATTTCTCAGAACATATCCCTTTCATTAAGCAGCTCATGACTGCAGCTACATTATGAAATAAATGAAATATCTTTAGTGATAAATCTATAGTATAGATAACTTAAAAGATTACAGCCAGTTACAAGGGTCAAAATGTGAGATGCACTCTTGCATAGAAGTTGGGTACATCGACTCGATATATGTTTCCATAACTAAATGCCAGCTTAACAGATTTTGCTATGTCTTTGATAAAGGGTTACTTAGCCTGTGTTTTAGTTTCCTCCTCTGCAAAAAGATAAAATCTCTTATCTTGGAGAATTAGCATAAGCATTTAATAATGAATATATATAAAATATAGAAGACAAACTCATGCATAATGAGTTCCTTTTAAATTTCCTCTATTACTGCATTATCATTTTTCTGTCACTTTGTTTTTAGAAATATATTTATCCCCAAAAAAGCCCCATAAATATTATAGATTCAAGTAAATTTGTGGTTTTATGCCATGCTTTAGGAAAGGTTAGTGTAATAAAATTGTAAAATTTTTTTTAGAAATATGAAAAACTATCTAAATTTGCTATAATACATTTTAATGATATTTCACTTTAAATATAGAATAGATACCTGTACCTATAATGTCATTTTTATCTTTACTATTACCTAGAAAATTTTAACATATATGTTTTTGCCTTGTGTAAAAATATAAGGAAGACAGATGGAAAGTCACCTTATCTCGACACTTTTCATTTGTTGAGTGTTCATTAAGAACTATTTTGCATAGTAGTTCTTACATAACTTCATATTACTACTTTTATTTAATCCTATTTCAACTATGTATCATTCACCTGTTTTGCTTTAATAATTTAATCTGTGCTTTTCCTGTTATCTGTTATTTTCTCAAACCTGTCCATCAGCACATTAACAGCATTCAAAAAGATAGCTCCTGTTATTCATGGCTATTAAAAGATTAAAAATTACTGTATCATCTATGTTGTATTAAAACAATGTCTAATATTCCCCCAAGCTCCACTTTTATTTTAGACTGCCTTATAGTCATTTTTCTTGGCTTTTATAGACACTTTTTGAAATTTACTCTTTTTCTTTGACTTTTATAGATACTATTTGGAATTTACTTTTGTTTTCGATATATATGTTGTTTAAACACATGATATTTTTTATGTCTAATGTGGATGTTTATTCCCCATGCCACAAATAATTTCTTGATACTTTTGTTTGTTTGTTTATTTAAATTGTATATTTTGCTCTTTATCCTTAAGAGAGTCCTCTTTGGGTCTGATATTTCACTCAGAAAGAAGATAATTGTTTTGTTTTGTTTTTAGAATACCCTCATTTTGAACTGGAATGACTTTATAGACCATATTTAGAACCAACTATAGGACACATTAAGAATTTGTCTCTGAGCTGGTTATTTGTTTATTGGCTCTTGCTCTCAAGCTTCTGTGATATCCACTGCATTGCAGGGAGCTGGACGCTTGCAGACTTAATTGCCATTAATCCTTTGCTCCCTTGATTATTTAGGCTTTGCCAGAGGGAAACAATAATGAGGGTTTGGGAGGTGGGATTAAGGAAGAATCCCTTTTCCCACTGCATATGGAGCCTCTGGACAGGGCAGCAGGAAATTGAAATCTCTCGGATGGTTTTATTTTTCCTGACTGTTTACTGATGTGCTCTCTAGCATAATCAGAATAGCCCATCCATTCCACAATCCATATAATAATCATTACCAACACAATAATCAAGCAAAACAGCCATTTTCTTCTCATATACTTGCTTTTATTTTCATCCAATTTATGTATATTTTTTTTCTTTTTTTTTCTTTTTTTTAGGGGGGCATGGAAAAGAAGTAGCCCATTATTTATTCACTGGCAGAGAGGTTACAACTTTGAGATAAAAATTAAATTAACATGCCCAGATAACAATCCTTGGAAGCCTTTTTCTGAGTCCATTTCTGTTACAAATACCAAATGAGTCAAAGCTTAGTTGAGAAATAGAAACCACTCTAGTGATAACAAACAGACAGGACTATGAAGCAAGGGATTAGAAGAACCAGAGATCTAAAGGGGACAATGCTGCAGAAAGAAAGTGAAGATAAAGAAGGGGTGGTAAAGCGGTCTGAGGTCTTTATAGTTGCATGAAGGAGGCTGTGAGTTCACAAGAGCCTCAGGCTCCCGAGGGTGCTACCTTGCCTCTTCTATTGATGTTCATGGGAACTCAGGTGCCCTCTCTCTCACTGAGTTGAGACTGTTGAGACTACCACTGCCACTGCTGAAGCCACTGTTACAGTCACCATGTTGGCAACATGAGAAGCAGAGAAAATGTCTTTTTCTTTTCTTTTGCCAGTGTTCCGTGACAGCCATCTCCTAGGACATTGACCTGAAAGTCTGTTCCTGGGAATTTACAAAAATATTTGCAAGTTTCAGTTCCCTAGCAATACAGAGAAAATTATTGAATAGCAGGATAGAATATGAGAGACAAAAAACAATTAATCAAAAAATAACTGGCATAAGAGAGTTAGTATGATCTAGCTCCATGGGCAATTCCAGGTAGGAGAAATACATTTGCATAGATTATGCTATTTGGGACAAAGGTATTGAGTGAGACAAATTGTTACCATATCTCTTCCAGAGTAGGAAGAGACTTGATTATTAAGACCATTTTGTCTACCTAAATAATCATTGAGACAAAAAAGAACTTAAGAACTATTTCTCTCTAGCTACTACACCCTCTACCAAAAGCTGCCCATGTTAAGTATAATTTGACAGTCATCTGAGTTTTTGAGTCTAATTCTGATAATTAAATACCTCCTGCATCAGACAGAATCTTAAAAACTATTCCCTGCAAGATCATAGGTGTCAGTACTTCGGGCTTTCTGTTGGAGCCCTTGGGCCATGGCACTATCATTGCCATGGCATCTGCTGACAACAAAAGCCACTCTAGTTTAAATAGTTCTTGGGGACCTCACAGCTTATGCTCTTCTCAGCCATTTTCCTGTCTAATCTTGTGGAATTCATGGGCGTACAGAATCTCTTCTGGTTTTTTTAGAGGAAAAGATGTATTCTTCTATCAAGGAGAATTCTGAATCAAGATAGCACTTTTGTCTAGCTTTCCATTTTAATGCAAAGTTTTCTGTTTTATATTTTTTGTTCCATTCACGTAGAAAGAAGGTGCATTTTTCATTATGAACTCTTCCAGGGATCCTTCAACAGTTTGTTGAGGGAGGCCCGGGAACCTTTCTGGCCACTAATCATGCATTGATGTTTCTTTCATCTGTAAACATATGAACTTGGTTACTTTCATTATCAAAAGCAAAATGGCACCATTTCATTCCTACAAAAGAATTTATTACAATGAAAATAACAAAAACAAAATATTTTTAGTTTTTATATCAGAAGAATTACTTTTGTCCATTGTTTTGTAATATGCATGTTAGAGAATAAAAGAAGTTCTGCTTTTCGGTGCTCCAGATGGAAAGTAAAAGTTATGATTTCTTCACTGACAATCATTTTGGATACAAAAAAATGGGAGGTAGTTCAACCTAAGAGCAAGAAACTTTGACAATTTTTTGTTCTTGAAACTATATCAGTGGACAATTCTTTCTGCCACTTTTAAGAGGAGCCTCAGGATTTGCTGAGACCTTTGAAATAATTCAAAGACAGAACCTTTGCCACCAAAGAATAAAAAAACAGAATAGGTAAGATTTTTTTTTAAATATTATCTTCAGAAAAACTTTAAAAATATTTGTAGACTGTTCTCTTTAGTTGATTCTCATCCAATAAAATTCCATATATTTGATTTATTGACCTAAAATTAATTTATTAAGTACTTTGTGGCCTGGAAAGGAGATAAATATTTCCCTTGATTTTGATAAAACTTTTCCTAAAGCATGAAACCTAAAGAGTTGATAAAAATATTAATTAAAAATACTTTAAAATACTTAAATATTTCACAATTTCTGTTATGCATGAACAAAATTATCATTAAAACTCCTATAAGTTGCCCTCAAAGACCAGATTTTGTATATAAAATTCTAAGTTTTAACGAATGAATTATATGCATAAATTAGTTTAATAAATTACATTTCATATTCACAATAGCCTGAAGAATTCATTGTTATTAAGTCTACTTTTACCAACAAGACTCAGATAGGATAAATAACTGGCCCAAGTTCACCAAGTAGTTAAGTTGCAGAACTAGCATTTATCTGTGTCTTTGTACTACTCCAAAATCCACATTCTTTAATATATAAATATTTCAATTATAACCAATATACCAAACAAATGTAAGATAATAATAAGAGAAACTGTTGGGGGAGGGAAATGGAGTATATGAAAAAGTTGTATTTTCTGCTAAATTTTTCTGTAAACATACTACTTTTCTAAAAAATAAAGTCTATTAATTTTTAAAAGCTTAAAAATAATTCACAATTTTTTATATTATAGTTGGTAAAGCAAGTGCACTTGATTTGATTCAAAACATCTAGGTAAGGATTCCAACAGTGAATGAAACATGTCACACGCTCTTCCAAAAAAAGACAAAAATATTGAACAAATTATATTTACCTCAAAAGAAATAATCACCTTACTTCCAAGGACAAAAGAAAAAAGATAGGAACCTCATTGAATAATAAGAGTGTAAAGGGAATACAGTTATTATATACCCAGAAATTAGAGTGCTTCCTCTGTATAAAAAAAAAGAATATCTAGAAACTCTGGCTCTACTATTGATTGGGTATCCCTAAAGGTCTCAGTTCAGAGATTGCCAAAGTGTGATCCCAAGACCAGTACCTCAGCATCTCTTGGCAAATTGTGAGCAACGCCAATCCTCAAGCCCCTACACAAACATATGAAATCGAAAACTCTAGTGCGATGGGGCCAGCAATCTGTCTTAACAAGCCCTGCTGGTGACTCTGATGCACCAATTTGAGAATCTTTGTCTTAGTAAAACTCTGTGTTTGATTTTATCCCTTCAGATGTGAATGAATCCACACTTCACAGTCTCTGCAATTTAAGGCCAGTTTCTCCCTAAACAATGACATTGTAAACTTTTGGATCAAGATCTGACCTGTAGATCCTGGAACTCAAAATAAGAGAAAAATTGATATTAAAATACTTAACAGAAGTATTGCAGTTTAATTTAGATCTTATGGAATAAAATAAATGAAAGCACATTTTAATGGTGATCAGTACATGAAAGCAGCTAAAGTGTCCTATAATAGCTGACTGGATAAAGAAGCTGAGGTACATATATACCATGGAATATTACTCAGCCATAAGAAAAGATGAAATATTGTCATTTGCAACAACGTGGTTAAATCTTGAGATAATCATGCTAAGTGAAATGTCAGACAAAAGATGTTGAAAACCATATGATTTCAGTCATATGTGAGATATAAAACTGAGAACAACAAACAAACATGTCAAACAAACAGACTCATGGACACAGTGGATTAGTAGTTACCAGAGGGAAGGGAGACATAGGAGAAAGTAGATAGGGGTAAAAGAGCTCAAATGGTGATGAAAGGAAATCTATCTTTGGGTGGTGAACACACAATGCAATACATATATGACAAACTGTTGAATTGTACACTTAAAACTTATTTGATTTTATTAATCAATGTCACCCCAGTAATTTTTAATAAAAAATTTAAAGAGAATCTAGACTCTAAAAGTGATACTATTCCTCATTTTAAAACAACTCACATTGGAAAGTTTCTAATATATCTACTGTCCAGCATTAACTTATCCTATCTGGTCACACTTCGATTTTTATTCTTATTACTGTAACTGACAATTGGAATAGGCCAATTTTTTTTCTCATTTTTCAGGGACATCTCAGATTCCAAAATGTTTTCCAGTAAGATCTTTGTATACATATTTAGGAAAAAAGGAGACTAGAAGGAGAAGACAAGAATATGAACCAATTAGTTTTTGTTAGCATGAATCATATATTTACATGTGCCACTTCTGGATTCCTAAAAACTGTACTATATACCTTAATTCTACAGTTATAAGCTTTATTAGGATTCCTGATTTTGTCAGATATTACTTATCTTTTCTCCCCCTCAAGATATGAATGACAAGAACTCCAGAGATAAACTAAAGTATCCATCAACTCTCTTTAAATATAACAATTTTAAAATTAAATTCTTTAAACTACTTACTTCCTCAATGGCTACTTTGGGGTGATACATAAATGCATGTGCTTATTATATTAAAAGGCCATGAAGAAATTCCACAGCAGAGATAATGAATATAATTTAAAAAGCAAAATTACACTATATTTTAAAACAAAAGCCAAATATTTAACATAATAAATATCCTTTCACACTTGCTATCATTTGAGGGGTAGTAAATTATTAGGGAAGTAAAAGTAATATTGTTCTTTTTCACTTTTTAAAAATGAATAAAAAATAGTCCTACACATACTAAATAATGGTGGTGAGGAAAATAAAAGACAAAAGAAAAAAGTAAGAGACTACTTCCTCAGCGTTCCACAGTAGTATCAATGATCCCAGTGTCAATTTTGACAAATCAGAATGGAGGAACTGAGACTAGATTTAAATAAGATACTTGAAAATTCATTAAACCCTTCGTTCGTAAAGAGAAAGTTGAGCCAAGGACAAGCTAAGGTCAAAAGCTATAAAGATATCATACTCTGGTAGAGATATTTTTATGCTTCATAGACTTTTCTTATAATTGCACCCTCATTGGTTTTCAAGGTAAAACTATTTTGTATTCATATGAGCTACCTCCCGAGCAGAGATTTTCATAAATCAGCTATAGGACATTGAGGAAAGAGTCAAACTTCTGTGGACCTCAGCTTCGATGTCTATGAAATAAAGGATTACACTAGAGAATATGAAAATTTTTTTATAATATTAACTAATGATTCCAAGCCATTTTGTGTATTGTGGTAAAACATTGACAACTGAGAGAGCAAATGCTATGATATTAACATCTAGGGTAAAATTCTGCCTCTTCTTCTTACCAGCTGTGTAAATATGGGCAAATATTTGTTCTCTATTCACTTTTCTGGAGTTTCCTCACTTCTAAGTAAAATATCACCTTCAAAACAAGTTGTTGGGAGAAATAGAGATGTTATACAGAAGGAGTACTTAACACCATGGTTGGTACATAGTAGGCACCCACTCCAAAGAACTGTGATGATGTTGATGACGATGACAGTGGTGGTGATTTCTTAGAAATAAACAAGATAGCAAAAAAGATATAAAAGGATTTGAATAATATTTGTTTGCATGATACTGAACTTCAGTATGATTTACCTCTTTGCTGTCTATTTAAGGCCTTTTAGTTTGTTTTTGCTTCTGATTTTTTGTTGATGTCAATTCTATTTTTCAGTAACAATTTGAAATGGTGATCTAAAGTACTTTGTTCATGTTCCAGTTTTCCATTACAAACAAATTCAAAAATGAAGGGTTATGAAAGAAATAGCCCACCAACCTTTAAGGCTGCCATATAACAGAATGCCCAGGCTTAGGCTTGGGTTTTTTGTAAGTTTTGTTAAGTGCCAAGTCATCAATTTCTCATAGTGTGCTTAATTATCCAAAGGATTATAGCAGGTACATAAATTAGAAGAGCTCTTCAAATTCTGATTTTAATTTTGAAAGAAAGCCTTTTCATGTAGTATAATTTTAAAAATTAATATGATTTATTCCATTATCCTAAACTAGTATTTGTATATTAGAGCTTTAAAATAAACAGAAAGGCCATTATATATGAACTATGACGTGACATACCCAGCTTTAGAGATATGGGTATATTTTCTGAAGTATATGTACAGGTAATTAGTTCTAACTCAGAGCAATGTTCTCATAAATAGAAAACAAATATTAGCAAATTCATTAATTAGTCATACTTACACTTTTGTCATTTGGAATAATGTGTTTATTTGAACTAAGGTCTCCCATTTATTAGAGTCATTAATGACTGTCGGTAAGAGATGGTGCTCTAGCATTCCACCAATAGCTGAGAAATGCACAGGTAATACATTTTTTAGCAAGAAACTTATCTCATTGTTTAATTTTATAGAATGAAAACCAAATATATTATAAAACTGTCTAGAGCAATTTCAGCCACTTCTCTTTGTTTTAGACATCACTCTGTGCTTCCTCTGTCTTTTTAAAAATTCTTATAGTACTTATTTCATTGTATTATGATGCTTGTTTACATTTCTGACTTTTACAATGATTCTCATAAGTAATAGTTTTTATTGCCGAATAAATATAAAAACTCACTTATACACAAATATATTAATAAAATTTTAAAATAAATTATTTTCACAAAATTAAAATATTGGGCAACTTAATATATATACATATATATGTAATCATTGTTTTATATTTATTCATATGGCACATATGTTGCTTTACATTATGTATTAAAACATGTATAAAAACAAAAATTATAATCAGAAATGAATTTCTAATAGCTAATAAAAATCTTTAAATCATTAAAGTTTTATTTTAAGGCTGCAAAAATAAAAATACATACTCATGCATATAATTTATGTACACAACAATGTCTTATTTATATGGCATTATTATGTTAACTCCAAATATTATTTTTAAAGATCTTAGAAAAATGCAAATTAAAACAATGATGAGATAGCACTACACATTTATTAGAATGGATAACATCCAAAAACTTATAATTCCAAGTCCTCACGAAGAAGCAGAGCAATAAGAATTCTCATTCATTGGTGGAAAAACAAAATAGCACAGCCACTTTAGAAGATTATTTGGAAATTTTAAATAAAAATAAATACAGTCTTACCATACAATCCAGTAATCACACTACTATTTATCCAACAGAATTGAAAATGTGTGATTATATTTAAAAAGGCTACATGTTAATGTTTTTAAGGGCTTTTTTCATAATCACTAAAAATGAGAAGCAACTCAAGATGTCATTTGACAGGTGAATACATACACTGTGTATTCACACAGTGGGAAAAAAAGAAATGAACTCTCAAAGTACGGACAGACATGAATGAATGTTAAATTCATGTTGCTGTGTGAAGAAAGTCAATCTTTAAAATGTACATACTACCTAATTCTAATTTGTGGTATTCAGGAAAATGCAAAACTAGAGATAGTAACTAAGTCAGTGGTTTCCAGGGGCTTGGGAGGGGAAGGGATGAAAAATAGAATAAGTAAAGCATAGGGGATTGTTTAAGGAAGTGAAGTTACTCAGTAGGACACTATACCAATGAACACAAAATATTAAGTGTTCACTGAATATTTAGAACTTTATAGCACAAAGAGTGTACATTTTGAAAAAGTTATGTAGGAAGTCATAAGTCCCAGGATGGAATGCAGAAAGTGACCAAAAAAAATCTAAAGGTAGTACATATATATAAAACAATCTCACTGAAGAGGGGTTGGGGATGGGAAAGGATACTGACCTAAGTAACTAAAGACAGAAGAAATATATATAAGCAATGTACATGTGTTAATAAACATCCTAGGAGTATGTATTAACAATTCTGATACTGTTCTACATGGATATTGGAATTAAATAATTAAGTAAATGAATGGTGCATTCAGAGCCAGAACTGAGCTTTTGATACATAAAATATTAGGTTATGGATACTTCCTTCTTCTCCCTAAACACCAAACATAACAAATATCTGATTTTATTTGGCATTAGAAAATGAGTAGAAGATACCTTATTATTTATCAATGCATGGGTTTCAGAAATACATAAGAATACTTAGTAAACTTCAGCTGGATGGGGACAATGAAGGCAAAACCAGCAATCAAAATGCAAAGTTAAGTGGGTTGTTTTTACTCTCTATGTCCAAAAAAGAAACTATTAAAAATTGGGAGTCAGACATGATGAGCTAAACTGATGAGCTAAGCAATAACATGGAGATCTAGAGGGGAGTAATTAAATTCCAGTTATAAGATGGTGGTTTTCTGTGGATTCTGAAGAAGAAAGTAGTACCCTCAGAACACAATGATGCTGTTGGAGATCCTACACAAAAGTGTTTTCTTTCTTGAGAAAAAAAATGAACAGCAGTAATCTGGGGAAGAGTGGCAGCAATGGGAGATAAGGACCCAATGGTCCATGGTGTGGCAATAAGTAGCATGCATATGGTGGCTTTATTGGTGGCTGAAATGAGGTTCTGAGTTGTGGCCTGTGGCAGAGCAGCAGTGTGGTGAGGAACACACTGAAATGAGCACTGAGAAGTAGCCCACAGTAGAATATAGTGCTACTAGAAGCTGAAAAGCAACAAATGGGAACGTGGAAAAGAGCAGAACAGTTGCATGAGCAGTGGCCTAAAGATGAACGTCAAACCAGATGAGTCACCTACTTAGAGTACCTAGAAGTAACCTAAGTGAAGAAAATAGTGAAATTGGTCAAAACAGTATTATCTATGCTGGTGTGTGTGTGTGTGTGTGTGTGTGTGTGTGTGTGTGTGTGTGTGTGTGTGTAGGGGGACTGGGTATGAAGCTAGTAAAATCCAGATCTAGATGTTTATGAACCATTTATGATGTTAGGATTGTGAAGCCTGGGGACATCTGTTTTACAATGAAAAATTGATGTCCAATTAAAAATTAAATATTCTCTAAATTAAGATATGTCAAATGGCTAAACATTTGGCGTTATCCTGACTTTTTTATATAGCTCTTCTGTTTCTTTTCTTTTAGATCAGTGTGTCTATACTTAGCAGTATTACCTATATTGCCAATTTTGTAGTAAGCTTATTCATTAGTAACTCTTCTACACTTGACTGTTAATTATTAAACAACACTTGCACCTCTAAAGATATTTCCAAACTTTCCAGAGAGTAAAATGCACCCACCCTTAATACTACCAATGGCTTTTCACGCTTGCTTCTGACATTGTGAATACGTTCCAAAAGACTGAAGTTCTGAAAGTCAGGAGCATATTATTATCATTAGTTAACTGTAAACAATTAGTGATTGTATTTTAAACTAGCTGTTTATATTCACATATGTTTAACCATATGATTACATCTCCAAGAAAATAAAATTTAATCATGGGATATGGGCTAGGCTGTAGGGCAAGAGATGTATCAAGTTTCTCATTATAAATAGAAGAACTTGAAATGAAATGAACAGAGTCCCATATTCTTGGAGATATTATTTTAATATACCTGACAAAGTAGTAAATAGTTTTCACCTATATCTTGAAGAAAAATTTCTTACAATTACCCTTTAAGAAAAAAAAGAGTTTTGAAAAAGTATATTTTTAAATGTTCGAAGAATGAATTTGCAAAGAGATAACTTACATGGACTGACTTGATAAACACTATGAAGAAAGCAAATATCTCACAAACAGCTCACTGATGCTTAAAATTTATTCAGTGGGGAAATGCTATTTTGTGCAATTAGTATGCAAAAAATTCACATGCAAATCCCCTGAGTATACATAAACTACATGTTCATATTCAATTAAGTTTATATAATGTGTAATGGCTGATTACAGAACTTCCCTGGGATCAAGTCAGTCTAGAAGGTGGGATCCATTTTTAATTCCCAAAGGTTAGTTTGAAAAGGCAAGAATTCTTCTAGACTCCACTGACTGATAAAAACCAAGGAGAATTAGACAACCCACCAAACTCACCCAAAGTAATATTCTCATGAATTAGTTTCTGGTTGTTCCTCCTGCTTTTCTGTCATCAAGAGTTCTAATGATGATCTTAATCCAGAACACCTGGTTTAGTAGCTCTGCAATTATATGAGATAATGCTTGACTGAATAGACTACATACATAATTTGTGACATAAATCATACATCTTATCTCGATTGCCACAATAATAACTTTAATTCTCTATTTTAGATAGTCTGAGCAAACTTATTGTGTAAAAAATAAAAATATGTATATTAAAAAGTAACACTGAAATTAACTATGTAAAATGAAGAGAAATAATGTCTGAGATGCTTTGTACTTCTGATTCAGTTTAACTTTTATCGTAAATACTATGACAAAATTGTTCTTTCTCAAATATAGAAATGAGGAAGTTGAGGTCCAGTTAAGTCTCATTCACAGCAAATCTAGTCTCTGGCTACCAGAGCCAAAGTATGACTATATGTGTATATAACAATGAAGCCTATGCATCACTATATAATATATATCATACATATGCATGTAGTCACTTCATATATATTATATATATATCAGATATAGACTTAAATTGTAGTTATAAATATTGATATAGATATAGACACATTCCGAGACACACACATTAGATAAGGTCCATTACCTAGATATACTTTTTAATGAGCGCACATATACACATCTAGTGACATCAATTTGAAAATACAGTCACACCTAAAATTATATCCAATAGACCCAAAATAACTTACAATGTATAAAAGTACTTTTTAATTTGATTTAAAGTGTTTGTCTATTATGTTAACAGCCTTAAATTATCTAATTAAATCATATTATTAACTGCTTATCAGTACACAAAATAATGAAGGCAATTTTTTTTTTAATTGTGTGGGTGTTCTAGTGGAAATTTGTTTATTTTACATTTTGCAATATTTGGATAAGCAATAATATCTCCCTATGAATTATGATCTTATGTTTTAATTGAGGACATATTTTAATTATAGAAACTCTTAAATGGAATGTAAAGACTAGCAAACAAATTTTATTTTAACGAGCTCAATTTAATGAAATATAACTATATCTTCTTAATGCTAGTAAGATCTTGATCATTGTTCTTCCCAATACAAAAGCATTCAAATCTAGAATGTCTTCTTTTTTCCCTGTAGACATAGCAAAATTACTGGAGCAATGGTAAGAAACTAAACCAACAATTCTTACAGAGAATGACCAATCTACAGTTTCATTTGACCAACCCCTCAAATTTATCCTGTATATGATCTAATAATCACGCATTGACACAGCTTCAGTGAGAGGCTAAACTTCTCTCTCCACCACTGTAAGTTCTTGTCCCAGGAGTCACAGTACTTAAAATTATACCATTAGAAATGTATTCCTTTGATAAGAGAAAAATCATCTTTCAGATATTCAAATTTCAAAAAAATCAAATTTCAGATATTTCTAAAATGTATACTATATTGTCATCAGCATTTTGATGTAAATTAATGTATTATTCTGTTCAATTAAAAAAATGATTTAATCAATACAAAGTTTCCTAGAGCCCAGATGGAGAAATGGAAATAGAAAGTAAAGATATTCATTAGATAAGATTCTTTTCATTACATGTGACAAAAGTCAAAATAGGAGTAGCTTAAGCAAAAAGCAAAATGAATTACAAAGGTATTGGGGGTTCTCATGACCACCAGTACAGTTGGAAAGAACTCACACAAGGAATTAAATGACAAGACAGACTATTTTCTGTTTTCTATACTGCTATTTTCTATTCTGCTATTCTCTAGTTATATGCTTTATTATTCTCTCTCTCTAAAGACCTGCCATGTGATTCACATAGTAGAGCAGTTGACAGCAGAGAGTATGTAGTTTCACATTACAAACAAATTACACAACTTTATCTGCTCTGTCTCTGACTGAAGACCCAATTCTGTTAGGGTAGAATTATGGTCTTTTCTCAAATGTGGAGTCCAGCTTTGATCAGCTGGTTTTACATATACTTAGTTGTGGTGCAAAAATCATGTATTCTTTTAGTAGCAAGGATTACAGAATCCCAGAAAATTAAAGCTTGAAAGTATCTGTAAAATTCTCTAATCCAATCTGAGCACTAAAAAGAAATGAGCTATCAACCCATGATAAAATATGGTAGACTCTTAATGCACATTACTAGGTGAAAAAAGGCAATCTGAAAAAGCTAAAAATTATATGATTCCAACTATGACATTTGAAAAGGTAAAACTATGAAGACAATAAAAAGATCAGTGATTGCCAGAGGTCTGAACAGAAGAATTTATCAAAAAGGTGGAGCAGAAAGCCTTTTTAAGGGCAGTAAAAATATTCTGTATACTACTATAATGATAGATTGTACATTTGTTCAAAACCATAGAATATCCAAGAGTGAATTATAATATAAACTATAAAAGATGGGTAATTATGATGTGTTAGTTTACGTTCTTCAATCATAACAAGTACAGCACTTAGGCCAGGTAATGTTGATAATAAGGGAAGCTATGCATGTGTGGTTTCAGAGAGTATATGGGAATTATATGTTTTCCATTCAATTTTTCTCTAAATCTAAAACTGCTCTAAAAAACCAAAATCTTGATATATAGTAAGTAAACAAAGTTCATTTGAAAAAAAAGATATATATATATATATATATATATATATATATATATGGCAGAATTATTAAACTGTATATTTGTTTATATACTTGACAGCATGAACTATAATCACTATTTCTGTTTTTTGTCAAATAAACATGGCATTTTATCTGTTTGAACTTATATTTATTTGACTACAATTTAGATGAAAAATTCTGTATTACTGGGCCTGGGCTTTCTAAGACCAACCTCAGATTCAGTGACTCTCTAGGAGAACTCACAGAACTCTGGAAAAATGTTATAATTATGATTATGGTTTATCACAGAAAAAAAAGCATACAGATTAAAATCAGCAGAGATTAAAAAGGCCGAGTCTAGGAGAGACTAAAGCACACATTTGCAGTTATCCTCTCCTAGAGGAGTTGGGTGAACAACACTTAATTCTCCTAACAATGATGAGTAGCAACACCTACTAAGTATTATCAGCCAGGGAAGTCCATCTGGGCTTTGAACTCAGGCATCTTTATTGGGGAGTGGTCATATAGGCATGGAGCATTCACCTTTCTGACTTTATTCTGTCTCCAGCCCCATCAAAGGCCAAATTGATATAGCCTGGCCTAAAGTCCTCCTCATAAATCACATTATTAGCATAAACTATCTGAAGAAGTGGCTCAACAAACCTCAAATCATCAATACACTATTATCAAGCAGGATATTCTGAAGGTGTGAAGATTATCCCCCAGAAGCTGACCAGGGCCCACCCCTTATTTGGAATGTGCAGGGTTCGAATATCCCCAATTGACTGAGTCAACTTTATTATACAGCCACTTCTTTTGGTCTTTGGCCTGCACAGATCGCAAACTCTTACATAGTCAATTTTTAATATTGAACATTTATCTAGAATTTATTGATTTTTCATAATCTAGTAATTTTTCCAAAGTGTCACTATTAACCAGCAAACTAACACTACATGTAGACAAACACAAACAAGTCAAGTGACCTCAAGTAGCAAAGATTATAGTTGAGAGGGATTCAAGGCTAAAATTATTAGTCATAAATCTATGCTCTTTTGCCTGTCTAAAAGTTGCCTATATTAATGAGATTTGGATATTTTTATCCTAAAAAAATGGTCCTTCATCTGGCATGAGTACATGCTTTGATGTCCTAATGTAGAAATGTGCCAGATACACAACCAAGACAGCTTTGGGGACTGGCAGCTGTGCTGCAGGAAGCTTGTAACAAGTTAGGTCAACCGTGACCTTGCTTTGCCCCTATATATCTGGGTTACTCTAAATCTTGAGGAAACACCAGCACCCAGACCCATTCCAGTTACTCTGTAGCAGGAGAATCAGGTGAATGACACTCTCCACAGAGGTCTCTAGGCTGGGCAGACCCAGACTTTTCTCTGTGCAAGGGTATCCCATCAAAGGGAAAAGATGAAAATGTACCATAGCTTGTACTGCACTTGCTAAGCCTTCGCGAGTGTGCATATGAGGCACTATCTGTTTGGAAGAAGGGTTATCTCTTTTTAATTCTCTCAAAGTCATCATATGGGCTAATGATGGTGCTGAATGGAGAAAAATACTCTCTTACTACCTTTAAGTTGGCCAGATGAGCGGAAGACAACTTTCCTCTTCTACAGAGCATCCTTGTCAAAGAGAAAAGATGTTGAAACCAAATTTTGCTTAAACATTAAAAGTAAACCAGTTAAATATGTGCTAAAAGCAATAACAGAATTCTGAGATTTTCCTCCAATAAAATTTTCCATCTGTATTTCTGTACAATAATACTCCTCAGTTTCTGCTAATATTCTAATGCCCCCAGATATATTAATCTAATAAAAAAATGTAAAAGAATTCTGAGACTTCACAGTTAATGCCAAATTAATAAAACTTTATGTTATCTTAAAGTAGTCAATAGGCAAAATGTTTGGAATCTATTCCAACATACATGAATTTCTTGGTGGAGTCGTGTCAATGTGAGTTGAAGTATTTATGATGTCCAAATGTAGCAACATCTTTATTTGCATGTTCCCTTTGTTTTTTTTTTAAGTTGGTAATTATACTGACATTGGAACATAATTTTTACAAATATGATACACATGCACAGTAATTTAATTTTTTCTCACTAATGGCCTATTTCCACTAGGATCATGTTTTGTATTTCATTTTGTTTTCTTCCAGGAAAATCTGTTTCAAAATCCTTATGCTGTCAGAAATATTTTCAAAATCCAATTACTTTATAAGTACTTTAATTTTGGTAATTTTAAGTAATTTCAACTGCATCACAGATTTTGTTAATTTTAAAACTGAATTTGCCCATGTTCTCAGAGAATATTATCAAGAAAAAAATTGTATAATTATTTTACATACTCCCAGTAATTTATAATCTAATTAAAAATATTTAAAATGATTTACAACTTAGAAGTAATACCAGATAGAATAATTAGGGTAAATACAAAGAAGAAAATTATACTAAAAATGTCCAGAGGACTATACTTAGTGTTTTTCATTTCTTTTCTCCTTCAATTCTCACGAGTATGTTGTGCATTGAGAATTTGTTTCCCATTTTACAGAATGGAAACTAGGGCTCAAGGAGTGTAAGTGATGACTCAGAATCATGCAGCCAGAACATTCTAGGAACAAGGCCCACATATAGTTTCCGTTAGTTCTAATCCCTGCTCCTCGAAACACTGCATTATGGTATCTCAGAAACTATCTAAAAAGTGTTTCTAATCTGTTTACATCCAACATAACATTTGAGTTTTCTTTTAGTACCATTTGAAATTTTAAAATACATCTATATTTCTGACTAATATAAAATGAAAATTAGCATTTCCCAAACCATAGTCCGTGGGCCATCTCCAACAGAATGGTCTGAGTGTAGTATTTAAAGTGCAGCTATTGGGGTTCCACTCCAGAGGTACTAAATCTATTTCTCTTTTTCTCCAGTCGGGGTGGGATGGGATGGGAAGGAGGAGAGAAAGAGTGCATTCACTTCTAGAAATGTTTCTCCAGATGACTTTTATGAATGCCAGACAGAGCTTGTAAATGATAATCTAAAAGAGAGCATCAAAGAAATATCATTGCCATCTGCCTTTTGCACAAAATTTGGCAAGATCTGTGTGTTATAAGAAATCTAGTTTTGTCAGGCTCTATATCTCTATGTTGATGTATTCCAACTTCATATCATCAGAATTTATCAGGTTATCAACATTTTGGCTTTGACTTTATGGTGATTTGTCTATTTGTTTCTTTCTATTATCAGAGCAATGCCTGTTCCTCATTTTGCTTTCTGTACACTTCCCTTCCCCTTCTTTTCTCATTTGTAATGTTCATGAACAAGTAGTTCAGTTGAAATTCTTCTTCCAGTATATTTATACTGATTTCTGAAAATGTTCACTATAAAATTTATTCTCTGAAAAAATTAGTCCTTCTTTCTTTGCTTCAAAAATGAGTGCCAGTCACAAATGATTTTTTTCTTAATTAGTCACTGACTTAGTTTAAAATGGATTTTACATCACAAACCTATATGAATCATCATTATTGTTGTGATTATTGATCTTACTTAAAAAATAAATATCAAACTGTCATACTATCATTAACAAAATAATATTTCATTGTTTTTCCATTAGCATTAGTATTAATAACTAAATATCACAGGGTAAAGGAAGATAATATTTTTAACGACATGTTTTCAAGGACACACACACGTACACACAACTGACATTTTCGATATTCTTTATAGAATTCAGGTCAGATTTTTGTTGCATTCCTGAGAACACAAAAAAATTTACCAAGCACCCAACCTCAACATTTTCTCTTCATGAGAACAAGCCTCATGTCCCACCTGTTATTTTAATATCTGCGGGAGAGAAAAATCTAATCAAGCTCAGGCAGCTTCAGCCCAGTTATCCAAGCTAAGGGCATAACATTACATCATAATTCAGAGAAGACACATCTTTCGGGGACAGAGATAACACAGTCCATTTACTTCGCTTTGTGATGATCCAACTTGATATGGTGATAGAATTTGAATCTAGGAAAATGAAAAGGCAATATGTTCTTTTCCCTAATCTTTGAAATATCAGGCCTTATAAGTAATCCATTGATAAATGTTAGATCACCTCAAACTCTGACTTAATTTTGCAAGTCTTTATACTGTATTATTTATATTTTTTGAAACAATGCAATAAAATACATTGCAATACAAAACAATAGTGTAGATTTTAGTTATAAGGAGATAATTCAGTAGTCATTCTGCTTGAGAGTATATGTTCAGAAAATGGCATCATAAAGTCAATTAAATTTGGTGAGATTAATGACAATGTAATCATAGAATCAAATTCATAAGTTACCAAAGGAAAATTTGTTAGTATTTCTGAATCTTTACTCTCATTTTCCTGATATATTCTCATGCATTTACTTTGTCCTGAGACCAAGAATACCCTCTGCACTCAAGAAAATACTCTGATTTATCACTTTGGACTTTCAATTTTATAATTACATGTAATTAATTCATGAAAACTCTTCTTCTTGGAGATATTCTGCCCCCTCCTCAGGAAAAAAACTTGTGAATACTAAGGGATTTTGAAATAAGAACTCAGTACACTGGAGTTCAAAGCCTTTATTATGGTTTCTCAGATAACATAGAATTCATACCAACTATACCTGGAACTCAGGAACATAGTTATTTGATTCTATCCCTCCTCCCTGAAATCTTCCTTCCCTTAGCATGGCTACATCCTCTCTTCATGTGATAATTGCCCCCCATCTCTCAAACCCTGCATTTGGATGTCTCTTATCATCTCAGCTGTAATCTAACATTTCTAATTTATGTTCTCTAGTCTGTTGGGTTCCCTCTTTTTTTCAATTCCCTTCTCCTATCCTTTCAACTGCAGGTTTTCTTCTCTGAAACAGATCTCATGGTCTTTTTTTTTTATTGAACATAACTGATAGCTTTTATAAAGCCTAAAGTTTATGCCAATCAGCAAATAAACCATAGACTAGTGGGAATAAATGCAGAGTACTCCAAAATATGAAGGCTTATGGTTCCTGTAGTGCATACTACAAGACCATAAGATTTAAAACCAAACACCTCCACATACACACCCACATACACACACACATTGAACAAATTACGTCTTCATTTTTAAATGACAAACTATTAACATGTATTTTTTAATTGAGTTTATTGGGGTAACATTGGTGGATACGATTATATAATTTTTAGGTGTACATTATAATTTGATATCTGTATATTCTATTGTGTGTTTACCACCCAAAGTCCACTTTCCGTCAGCTACCATATATTTGATCCCCTTTACCCACTTCACCTTCCCCCTAATCTCTTACATTTGACCTCCTTTACCCTGTCTACCTCCTTCCTCCTCCTCAACCTCTTACCCTCTGGTAACCATTAATCTATAGTCCATGTCCATAAGTCTCTGTTTGTTTGTCCTGTTCCTTTATTGCTTTTAGATTTACATCCCACATATAAGTGATATCATATGATTTTCAACCTTTTCTGTCTGGCTTATTTCACTTAGCATGATTATTTCGAGGCCATCCATCTAACATGTTTTAACAACTTAAATAATAGTGAGATCTTGGTAAAAGAAGACAAAGAAAAGATCTAGGTCAGTATGCTAGTTATTTGCTTAAAAACCTCAGCATATCCATGAAGTCATTTTAATGTTCAGAAAAGTAAAAGGGGTATCAGAAAATTTTCTTCAACTAGATATTAGCATATTAAGAAACTTTTTTACAAAAAAAGTGAAGACAAGCTTCATTAGTCTTTGATATTTCACTTCCAGTTTTTGTATGATTAAAGGACACCCACTTTGTTTTGTGTATGCCACAATAGATACCATCTTTATAACTGAAAAGTGGAATAACTCTCCAGGCACAGTAAATACTGTCCTAAAATTTATGTTGAAATAAGCTAGATACCAACCCAATTCATGGTATAAAAGCAAATTTGCAGAACTGGTTGGTTTGGTTTCTAAAGAGCCGGGATTAAAATCTCCTCCTTCCACTGGTAAAGTGCTCTCATGTACTCCCAAGCCAAAAAAATAATAATAATAATAAATAAAATAAAATAAATTGTAGCAAGTTCTATCTCTTTGCTTGTGAAAAAAAAGAATGATAGTAATTTGTTTTAATTTTATGTGAGGCACAATATCTGTACATAACCAGGGACTCGGTAAATGACTTTTGAAACTGGATATATAATCAGATGAGGCATCCGTACAGATCCCTGATTTGATTTTAAGTGGAATATTCTAAAAATGATTAAAAATTTTTTTTAATTTCCATGCTTATTTTTCTTCATCCTGAGTAAGCTTCTAGCGAGATTTGAGAAACACTGTTGATGATATTTGATAAATTAAATTTTGAGTCATACTGTGATTCTGTGGTGGTAGTTTTGAATTTATAGAGATTATGCAAATTAAACAGTAATGTCTTTGTTTTTTAACAATAATTCCAATGGGATTACATAGATCTGAATATAAGGATATTATCTCAGTTGTGGCTATTGTCAAGAGTTTAATTAGTATTATTATTTTTGCCTTCATAAGTTAAAGAAATCCCAAGTATACTGCTCAAAAGTGCAGATGCTAGAGACAGATGGCTATGTGTAAACCCTGGACCTGCTGCATATTTGCTGTGAGACACTGTGTCATTTATTAACATCTCTATTTCTTCATCTCTTATTTGTAACATAAATAATAATAGTACATTTCTTGAAAGATTGATGAGATGATTTACTAATATTTATAAAATGCTCAAAATTATGCCCGGCAAATTGCCACAGAAGTATTAGTTATGTAACTTCAAAAGTATTATTGCATTTTACAGTCAATGCTTATTTCAATTAACCATTTTTTAAAATATCTTTCACACTCTCTTGCATCTCTGACCAATCTGGAAAAAATTCCTTTAAAAATTTTAGATCTTTAGACAAATACATTAGTGGCAAATATTTTGTTTGCTAAAAATGTAATTTCACTTTCTTTCTTATATGCCATGCTTCTGCATACAGAATTATAGTTTATATTTTCTGAAAACATGATTGATGTTATTCCCTTTTTGCTATTAAAAAGCTTCTTGTCAACTTAATTGCTCTTCTTTGGAGATCTCTCTGTGTGTTCCTCTCTCACACACATGTTTTGTTTTGTTTTGTTTTTCTATATATTTTGAGGTTGTAGTGTCATGTATCTAGATGTGGATTATGTTTATTTATTCTACTTGGAATCTACTGACTTCTCGAGGTCTAGGAATTGATGATTTTCTCCAATTCTGAAAAATTAATGGCCATTATCTCTTCATGTCTTAAATTATTTCAAGTCTTTTTATTTTCTTTTACTAGAAAGTTTGGTATATCCTCACCTAACTTATTTTTTATATTTTCTCCTTTTTCTTAGTTCCGTACTTTATTTGAAATAATTTGAATTATCTTTCAAGAATTGTTTAATATTCTTTAATAATATTCTTTAATAATTTGAATATTCTTTACATACATATAGATATTCCAAAACACTATTTTTCTGTTCCACTGTATAAAATATACTACTTAATCTTTTAATTTTAGTTTTAAATTTTAATTATTATGTTTTTATTCTTAGAATTGCTATTAAATTATTTCTTAAATCTACTTCATATTCATGTATGGTCTTTTGTTTCTTCATTACATTTCAAGCTTCTCTTTTTATTTTTTTAAACTTTATATTATATATTTAAACTATCTTATATTTTGTCCTTAATAAAGCTAGAATTTTTGTCCATTTTTATTGTTTCTTCTGACTTTTATTTTTTTTCTTTTTGGTGTGATCTGAATTTTTGACTTCTGTTCTTTAGCCTTTTAATTATGGAAATTATAGGAGACCTATATTAAAGATAAATTCCACCAGAAAAGATTTTTGCAGATCACCTAACGGTACTTTCAACTCTATTTGCTTCCAAAGCAAATTAAGAAAATTCATTCTAAAATAAATTCTCTCAGTGGTGTATTTTAAACACTCTAAGTAATACGAATTCAGAACAAAAATCTCTAGGTGGATCAAGTTGTGTTTAAATTATCATGGGTAATATTATTATTTATTCAACACCTTTTGCCTTACATCAAGTATGTAAATGATGAGGGCCACAGCTTTATGTAGGGACCTTATTCTATACTTCCCCTTGGGTAGATCTCAGGTTTTATCACCTGTTCTATATAGCCGTTAAAGTGAATGTCAAGAACAGAAACTTTCCAGAAAGAACCAGCCCTGCCAACACCTTGATTTTAGCCCATTGGGACCCATGTAGGACTTCTGGCATCCATAACTATAATATAATAAATTTATGTAACCACTAAAAACAAACAAGAGAACAAACAAAACATCTCCAATAATAGAAATACAAAGTAAATATCAGCAAAAGAAAGAAGCTTTCAAGACAGAGGCAGGTTTTGGAACTTACTTTCCTTATTTTCATTCTTTTACCTACTTTCCCATCCGATGAGTCTGCAGAATCTTTAATACTATATTAGCTCAGCATTTTTTTTATATTTACACAATATTTATTTTCTTTATTAATAGGATCATTCATGATATCTATAACACATCGAAAAAGATGTTAGCTAATATTTCTTTATTAAAAAATGTGACTTAAAACTCTTTTTCATCTTTAGAATTTCTGGCTGAAAACTTTTTCTTTCATATTTTAAAATGTAACCTTGAAACTTGAGAGCTGTTTAATTCTGGAGTAGCTATTTAAATTGGAATTGCCAAGAAGGTCTCTGAAGAATTAAGAAAAAATTTAGCTCTTCAATTTAGGTATGTTCAGGCTATTTTCCAAGTTTCTGCCTATATTTCCATCTCCTTGGCTTCATAAAATAAAATCAAAGAATTAAATATAAAATTGAAATTCAATAGAAATAATTTAATGAGGTATAATTTACCACCACAGACTGAGGTAAAAAGGCTAGAGGATGTCAGAAAAAAGTAAATAAACAAACAAAAAAAAACTAATATTTTGGTATTATTTGTGAAGGAAGTTGGTGATTTCATAAAAAATCAAAGCTGAGAAAACTTCCCAAGCTGCCTAAGACAGCCATATCTCTAACTTCTGTGTAAAACAAATAAATAAAAATTTATAAAAATTGACATAAAGTATAAGTTGTCACTATAGCTTTTTATTTTAAATTTTAGATTTTGCTAAGAGGAATAATATAACTATGATGCAAAAAATTTGAAAAATAGGGGGAAAAGGAAAAAAAACATGGAGCTAAACAATGTTAGCTCCATAGAGGTTTATGACAGAATGTTGGTCATTTCCATTAAAGGTTTTTTTATCATAGTTTAAATTGTATCCACACGGGTTTATAAGCACTGTATAAAGTATTACATACAAACACCAGACATACACACACATGTACTCACACATATGAAATTAGAAACCCTTTTTAATGTTTAATATGACTTTTTCATGTTATTTCACTAGCTTTAAAGCAATTATTTTAATAGCTACTTGTATTTTATTGAGTGGATAGATAATATTTTAGCTAAATATATTTATATCGGTCGAGATTTAGGTTTTTCTAATCTTTACATTGTTAATAATACTGATATGTATCATTATGCAGAATATTGTCTTTTATTTTGGAGAAGTTTCCTTAAATTAGATGCCAAGAAATAAAATACTACATAAAAATATCTGAACACTAGCTTTTCAAAAGGGACTCATTTGCAATAGTTTGTATTATTATTTCTACTAGAATAATAGTAGACACTAATATTTTTAAGGAATAAGTAAGCAGTTGAGAAATGTCACAGTAGTTTCCCTCAAACTAAGCATTTTGCTAGTAAAATTTCTTTATGAGGAAGTGGAAAGGGGGTGATCTGCTTAAGTCACTGCAAAGTTACCAAAAGAAGGCAGAAATTAAAGGGAATTTATCTCCTAAAATAAAGAAATTGCAGTAGGTAAAATCAATATTTATATAGAGTTTTTTCTGATAATATTACTTAAAACCATATGAAGCAGGATAGCATAAACTTGCTAGCTTGAGGAATCAGAATCTAGAACTGACAACTGCCAGAGCAGCTAGAAATAAAGGGTACAAATCCAAGTAAGGAGAAAGTCACAGAGAAAAGTGCACAGTGTGCATATTAACACGCCTTAGATCCCAACACAGAGATGTACATTTGTTGGGCAATCTTCAAGAAGCCTTGAAGGAAAACAAGAGCCAGAAGACTGAGAGAGTTTAGTAGAGATTTCGGTACCTGACCACTATAAGGGAGACAAGGTTTACACTTTGATTCTTGACATTTATATGAAAAGCTAGAATGATTAATACCAAGTCTAATAAGTGGTATACCCTGAGACAATACTAACCAAACTTAACATTAAGCATTCATAAGATAAAAGTGAATGGTTTATACATTAATTTTATGTTACAACAAAATTCATCACTTTCCAGAGGAAAGTAACACAATCCAGAATCTTAACAATGCTATGATACAGTAAAAAATAAACAACCACACATTGAAAGAAACGAGAAAATATGACACAATCATAATAGAGAAATCAATAAATGGAAATAAATTCTGAGATACATAAATGTTGGCTTGGAAATAAGAACTGTAAAATAACTCTGAAAATATATTTTTTTTAAAATTTCCTGAGAAACATTTAATAATAAGACAAATGTTGGAAATTTCAGGAGAGATATGGTAGCTATAAAATTGTATTAATCCTAGAACTAAAAAAATCAGTTACTAGAATCAAAATTTATTAGGTATTATTGAGTAGATTACATACAATAAAACAAAGTATCAGCCAACTCAAATGTTAGTTAATAGATATCATTCAAACAAAAGTAAAAAAAAAAGTTGAAAAACAATAAGCAGATCTTAAATGACCTATAGGACTATACCAAGAAGTCTGATTTCCATATAATGGGAGTTTTAGAAAGAAATTAGAACAAAAAAAGAGCAAACAAAAGATGGGAAGTAAATTAGTCAGTGTTTTTCTAAACTGTAAACAATTACTATTCACAGATCTATCTCTCAAGTAAGATTAAGTACAGAGAAAACTTAAGTCTAGGAGAATAGCAAAACCAAACTGCTAAAACACCAAGACACAATATTAAAGGTAGCCAGAGTGGGGGAAAAAGACACATAACATACAGGAAAACTGACATGAAAAGTAGAACTAGAAAATATAGAACATCTTAAACTAAAAAAAAATAAATAAAAGATAAGAATTCTATATATGTAGAAAATGTCTTTTCTAAAGTGAAGTAATCACAAAGTTATTTTCTCAGATGAAAATGGAGACTACATGTTGCTCACACACATACATAAAAATGTTAGGAGGTGTTGTTTAGACCAAAATAAAAAAGATACTTCACAGAAATTTAAATATAAAGAAGAAAAGATACCATGCAAATATCTAGTCTAAGAAAGCTGATGTGACTATATTAATATCAGAAAGACAGAGGTTAAGATAAGTTGTATTACCAGAGTTAAAAAAGATTACTTTATAATGACAAAAGAGCAATTCATCAATAAGATCTAAAAACCTTAAATTCTGAAACATCTAATAATAGAACTTAAGGATGTAACAGAGGTAAAATGGCATAAATAAACACATAATTATATTTAAAACTTTTAGCACTTCATTCTCAGTAATTGATAGAACAAGTACCCTGAATTCAGTAAGTTTTTAAAAGATTTGAATAACATTATGGAGCAAGTCTAACTAATTAATAGTAATAAAACACACCACCCATAACTGCAGAAAATACATTCTCCTAGTTCATTTGAAATGTTCAGAGATAGACCATGTGCTGGGGCATAAAACAATAAATGTCATAAGATTGAAATTATATACAGCATATTTTCTAACCATAAAAATATTATGTTAGAAAAAATATATATGTATATATATATATATATATATATATATATATATATATATATAACCCAAATACTTAAATAGTTATTATGTCAGTAATATTATACTTTATAAAAAAATAATATTCACAAGTCAAAAAATATATCAATCATTAGGGAAATTTTTTAATTGTTTAAATTAAAACAATATGTAGCATAATTTTTGAGATGCTGCTATAACAGCACTAAAGGAAAATTAATATTTTGAAATGCTTGTATTAGAAAAAGAAAGGGTTAAAACAAATTAATTATCTAATCAGGAAAGAAAATACCCCTCAGCTGATTTTTTGAAGACATCAAGTATTGAATCCAAGAATATTATTACAAGAAATGAAGATAAAAAATCAATATAATTTATAGGCATATATGGAAAAAGTAAAAATCTTAAAAATATTAGGAAATTAAATATGACAATATATTTTTTTAAATAAGAAGATTAAGACACTAAGTACCAGTAAATTTGATTCCAGAAATTACAGTTTGGTCAATGTTCAAAATTCAGTGTAAGTCAGGCATCATGAGATAAAAAGAGAAACATCATATATGTGTTTCATCATCATAAAGAGAAACCTTAATAGTTATAAAAAGGCATTTGCCAAAATTTTATATTCATTGAAGAGAAATATTAAAAATCTCAATGAGAACTTCCTCAACTTGCAGAAAAGTATCTCCTTATTGGAAATATCTTAAATCCTGAAATGATAAATGACTGTCCCTTAATATTAAAGGTGAAGATACCTATTCTTAACATATCTCCCCAGGGTAGTGATATAGATCCTAGAAAAAGGAAGATCCCCTCCCCCCGCCCACTAAAAAAATACATTAAGGGTAGCATAAAAAAGAAGACATTTAGAAGTAAATTTAAAGAATGATATGCAAGTTTTCTATATTTTACATTATAAAACACCAATAAAAGAAATTTTGAAAGACCAAATTAATGAAAAGATATAGAAGTCCTTGAATAGAAAACTTAACATAGGTGAGATGTCAGTTCTCCAAATTCATCACAGTTGATATTGTGGTGTTACAGTGTTATTGGTGGCTGTTTTTTTTTTTATTTGGTAGACATTTTCAACTTTATCTTTATCTTTGCTTTATAAAAGCAAATAAAGCCTAGAATATCAGCTCTAAAGGAGATGTAGTAAAACTCTCCAACTCTTAAATGTGAGCTGCACTTTGTAACTTCCTTCCAAAGAGCTTCTTATTGAAAGGGGAAAAAATAGTAACTTTAAAGCGGAAAAATTTGATAACTCTACCTCACCCAGATGATCAAAGTTAGCTACAACAATGATAACTAATATTGATAAATGTGCCCATGACATAATATGATGAGAATAGTACTTAATGTCTCTGTTCTGCCTAAAAACAAACAAACAAATAAGAAAACCACAGTAACCTTATTCTAATCATGAGAAAAGGATCATACAATCCAACTGAGGAATATTTGATAAAATGTTTCTCCTAAAAACTATGAAAATCATCTACAACAATGAAAATCATTTGCAACAGAATAAGAGAGGCCAGTCACAAAAAATTGTCACAGTCTATGGGATCCTAAGGAGATATAACAATTAAATGAAACGTAGCATCCTGGATGTTATCCTGGAACATATAAAAGGATGTAAGTTAAATCTAAGGAAATTTCAATAAAGTATAAACTTTAGTTAATAATAATGTAGTAAATTACTTCATTAGTTGTGACAAATGTACCATACTAATGTAAGATATTAACAATTAGAAAATTTGTAAATGGTGTATATGAGAAATCTCACCTTTACTCTTTTTGACTTTTCTGTAAATCTGAAATAATAATAAATATTAAAAGGTTGAACTTCTAAGATTAGAAGATCATAATTAGCAAAGAGAAGAACACTATTCGGGACTTCAGTGTTTATAATAAAGCTACATTTATCACATCGGTTAGTATTGGTATAAGAATAAATAAATATATTAATAGAACAAATAAGGTACAGAAATACATCCACGCAAATATTATCAATTGATTTTTGACAATAATGCCGAGGTAATTGAATGGGTTAAATACAGTCATTTCCAATAAGAGAGCTGAAACTTATTATCAACACAGAGAAAAAAATCATCTCAACCCCTACTTCATAACAGAACAATTAATTCTATATCAAGTGTAAACCTAAATCTATAAACTAAAACTATAAAATGTATAGAAGAAAACATAGAAGAACATCTTTGCTAACTTTGGGTATGCATATGTTTTCTGGAAATCAAAATGCATTAAATATCAAAGGAATGTTTGATAAATTTGAATTTTAAAATCTAAGTCATCTTTCCTTCAAAAAGTACTTAGATAAAAGAAAAAGTAATTTATAAATTACAATATCTGTCTGACAAAGAGACAATATTAAGAGTCATGAATTCATAAAAATATGGTCTACATTTTTAATCATCAAGAAAACGCAAATTGAATCTACCATGAGATGCCATCAAAATCTACAAAAATGGTAAAAATTTAACAAATAAAAAGAGCAAGTGCTGTTAAAGGTGTGAAACCACAAAAACTCTGGATATGCTTGCTGCCTGGCAATATTCCATAGAGTCAAACAAATACCAACGAGACACCCGGAAAATCTACTTCTAAGTATTTACATATGAATGTAATAGAGCAAGTTTATTCATGATAGTAAACAAAATAGCAGAATGGCTACCAACAAGTGAATGAATTAAAAAAAGAAATAGAGGTATATTCATTAAATGGGAATAATATTCGGTAATTAATAAGAATAAGCTACTAATACACTGTTTTGCTGAGAGACTCTGGGGTTGGGGGGAAGCATATATACAGTATTATTTATTCTATTTGTATGAATTCCAACTAAGCTATGGTGGTGATAGAGAGGAAAATAGTGTTGCTTTTTATAAAAGGAAGGAATTGACAAGGAAAAGACATGTAGGTACTTTCTCGAACAATGTTAATATTCTGTCTTGGTTGATACTGACTGTGATTATATATAAATATATATATACATTTGTCTGATTCTGAGCTGAAGGCAGAGAAATACTCTAACAAATTAGAGCAATTTTCCTGGAAATCTTTGAATTTGATAAACTGAGAAGAGAGATGATTGAGTGCCTGCCTGCCTGACTGAAATAAAATGTGATATGTGATGGGATCCACTCAGAGACAAACATATATATAAAAGGAAAAAAACTAGAAAAGGCAGATAAAAACAACAAAGCCACCTATGTTAATCAAGCTGATTATCATTATAAATACTAAATGGGAGGGAAATAAAAACTTGAGAGTACCGTGCTAAGCAAAATAAGTCAGTGGAATCAAACCCATACGTGGGACATGAAACAGACAGCAACAAACCAACAAACAAAATATTTAAACTCATAAACACAACAGTATGAAGGTTACCATGGGGTAGAGGGAGGATGCAGGGGTAAAAAGGGTTAAATACATGGTTATATAGGGATACTAGACTATGAATAATGAGCACACAATGCAACATACAGATGACGGAGTATAGAATTGTGCACTTGAAACTTATATAATATTATCAACCAATCTCACGCCAATAAATTGAATTAAAAAGAAAACTTTCTAATAAGATTCAATGTGAAACTGAAGGAAATAAAATATCCTCGGAAAAAGAAATACTTAGTTATAATTAGTGCCTTCAAAAAGTTTTTTTTTTTTAAGAAATTGTATCTATACAACAAAAATTAGCTGGTTTTAAAAAAGAAAAGAAAAATCCAAAGAAAAAAAATTCTTGGCAGTCAAAAATATGATGGCCAAAATTTAAAAAATGGAATAGAAGAGCTGTCATAAAACTGAGGAACTCTCTTATAACCTAATGAAAATAGACAAAAGAGAAAAAAAATAAGAAAAAATAGCTAAGAGACTGAGGATTAAGTCAAAATGGCTGATATCAAGCGAAAATTACTTTTAGAATCAAAAGACATGGAAAATAAATGAAAAAATCAACATGTATTAAAAGATAACTTTCCAAGTTAGAGAGAAAAGGCAAATCTTTACTTTAAAAAGACTTGTTCAATGATTAAAAAAGATACACAGCTAGAAATATCAAACTATCAAGAATAAAAAATAAAATACTAAAAATATTCAGAAAAAAAAATATCACCATCTTCAAAGTTTGTCAGTAATGGTGAATACTAGAAGTCCCCAAGAAAATTGATTAATTTGTCCCTAAACATTTATCTTACCAGATTCAAATGAAAGAAAGAAATGCAGGAAGTTTTTCTCCATGCATCTTTTTTGGAAAAAAATTATTTGTGGATATATTTGGAAAAAACAGAATAAACCCCAGAAGAGGCTATTGGATACCAGAGACAAGCTAATTAATTCCACAAAACAAAACTAAAAAAGCAATAATTCTGAGAGGTATCATTGCACAGCTGGCCTAAAACTATCAGAAATATAAAATTGAATTATCCTAATAAAATATTTTTTTCACAAATAATGAAATTAATTAAAAATTCCAGAAAATTAAAAATAAAAACAGACAGTAGAAGTCATAGATAAACTATAAAGCAACCTAAGATAGCAGGATTTTGAATATTTGAAGGAAAGGGAGTTACTAATAATGAGATTTTGAATATATTCATATTAGAAATACAAGCTTATATATACACATCTTTATATAAACAATTGAAGAATATTTCTAAGGTTAATAATATTTGTACTTCCAATATATTGTTTAAGCTTTATTTACTAGTATTAAATTTGCAGAAGTAAATAAAGGAGGGAAAATATAATTAGGTTTACCAACAAAATATGGTATGGGGATGTATGGAGGTTTCCATGTCCTAAAACACCCTCCCATTTGAAATACATACATATATTGAATTTTAAAAATCCTGAGACACGCAGAACTGAACTCAGAAAAAAAAGGGAAGAAACCTACTTAAACCAATGCATAAGAAGAAACTGCTAGCCAGAATCATAAGATGACTTTGAAACTGTAAGTGCCATCAGAAAAAAACTGCAGAAAACTCTGATCTAAATGCAATAATTTTAACAAGAAAATTTGACAAGAGAAAAGGCCTTGGTCCTGCACAGCATAGGGAGATAGAATTGCGATTCTGCAAAATTTAGAGGCTCCAAGAGTGATAGAGTTATAAGCATAGTAAAAGCATAGGCCAGATGGCATCAACAAATGTATACAGAAAGAAAATTGTTGTTTGTGACCTGGGACCTATGTTTTCATAATAGTCTCCCTTTAGTATCTATAGTCAAAGGACTGGCATTCATTCTCAAATATAGAACCCTGGGGAGCACTGTATTATATCCAGAAATAAAAAAACAAAAGGAAGCAAGTCACAGAAACAAAGATGAATCATAAATAACAATATGGATTTCAGATTTAAAAAACTATAAGAATTTCAGATCTTGAAAATACCAGACATAGCATAAAAAATAAGTTATTTAAAAAAATTAATAAAATAAAAAATTTTGAAATACAATAAAAGTATGAGATTAGCAAAAATGCATTGTAGTTTTGAAAAAAAAAAAACACTAAGGTATTGCTGCTGAAATGTAAGATAAAGCCCATGTAAATTTTTATACAAAGTTTTGGAAAACTGGCATTATCTGCTAGTGTTAAAAATCTAAAATACAAACCCTAGAAAACCCTTGCATATGATGTTTATCAGAAAAAAATATATAGGAATTTTCAGAGCCATATTTTTTCAAATTAGCCTGAACATGAAAACAACAAATAATAACAATGGAAATGGTAAGTAAATGGTAGCCAAAGGTAAGTGATACCTAATTTTACCAGTCATATGACTTTGAGAATATAATACAACTCAAGTACTCTAAATATTTTTTATCTGTAAAATGGGAGCAATAATAATATCGTCATCATATAAGCATATCTTATTTAAGTATCTGATCATATATTCATTCAATAAATACTTCTTTAAAGAGTAATACTGTACTGAAATTGTTTTAGGCACTAGAAGTACATTAATAAACAAGTGGTACAAACATCTTGTCTCATGGAGCTAACTTTTCTTGATAATGTTTTATTTTGGAAATAGATATCAACAAAGGAATGTTATAACTTGGGAGATAAAGATTGTCTAGGAGAGAAGCCCTTTCAATAGAGTGACCAGGAAGACTTCCCATAGCAGATGGTAAATGAACAGAGATCCATCTGGATGATGAAAATTCAATCCTGTAAAGATATGGCAAGAGACATTTCTGGGAAGAAAGGGCAAGTATAAAATTCCTAGAGTAGAAAATGCTCAGGGCAGTGAGCCTGCAGTCTTAGTGAGTAAGAAAGATAGTGTTAGAAGTTGAGGTCACAGCTTTCGGCACAGGTCAGGCATATAAGGCCTTCTAACTGTAGTAGCTTTGATTTAAAACTAAACTCAATGGAAAGCCATTAGAAGGTTTCAGGTGGGAGTGATAAATTTTTTTTTTTAAAGATTATTCAGTGACTGAGTAAAAGAGATAATGCATAATTGCTTAACTTAGATTTTGGCATAGAGTAATCAATGACTACAATTATTATTCATTACATATAACTGGTTTTGAAGCAGAAGCTGATATATAAAAAATCAATTTATGTCTTAATTGTCTTATTTTCACTTGTCATGTCCTCTCTGATAGTTGTTTCATGAATTCTATTCCCTCTTCACTTCTACAAATTTGTTATGTATCAAAGCTGAAAGCAGTTGATTTGAAAGTTTTCAGTGGACAATAGTGGAGAATTTGGGCCATAAGATACTAGAGCATTAGCTTGTCTCCAGAAGGTCTGGGGAAAAAAGAGGTTATCATACTGCCTAAGCAGAGAAATTAGTGATTCGAGGGATAAATTGCTCCATTATCTTAAAGACGACATCCATTAAAGCTATTGTGCCCATAAAACTCAGATTAATGACATGAGGCTAGCAGAAAGGAGGGAAGACAAGAAGAAAACTAGGCCTATTGATTTTTTGCAAGATTGTAAATTGAATAACATATTAGAGATGAATGGTTCTGAATCGCCCATGTTTACTTAGGCAGCATCTCTTCACTCAATAAAATATGACTTTGCTTACCTTCACTAATGCAAAAATAAATGTCAAGCACTAGGCGTTTTTAATTTCCTCCTTCATATCTCATAGAATTTATCTTGTTTAAGGACAAATCTGATTACCTATGGTAGGGTTTAATCCCTAAAGCTTCCTTCTTAAGTTTTGTTCCAAGAAAAAAAAGTATATTTTTTGTTTGTATGTTTGTTTTATTTTTGTTTGCTACTCACCCTCTTCATCTCTCCTGAAATTATGCTATATTTAAAGATGGATTTTTTGAGACTTTGCTAAAATATATAAAATTTTATTAATTGCTTTTTTTGAAATCTGCTATTGCCAGATTGGTTTCATGAGTAAGTCATTACATTAAGAACATGCCTTAAATACTGAAACTAATAAAAATAAATAAAAAACAAAATAAAGATAAAAAAAAAGAACATGCCTTAAAATCAATATAACATTAAATATATTGTTTCCTTTTCCACTTTGACGAATTATTGGTTTATGCTACTGAAATAATCACTATTATTTGAGCATATTTAGTGAAGACATGCTAGGCACATAATGTAGCATAAACCCACTGGCTCATATGTAAGGTTTGTTTTGTGTTAGGTTTGCAACTGGAATACTAGGCACAAATCCCACTTTGCTATGATTTTTATACAGGAATCTTGAGGTTCTATGAAACCACACCTAGGTATGGCCCCATAAATGAGGAAACAAAATTACATTCTATTGTCTATGCCTGTGCTTAAGACAATGCAGATTTCCTTTCATTTGAAATATTGGGATTCAGTTAAGATTCTTCATGAAAAAATAATTCAACAGTATATAAAAGAACATAATTTGAATACTCTTATTACTTATCATTTTGCAGAAGCTAATTGGGATTATTAACAAGATATGATAGGTATTTTAAAATACACAAATCTAATGAAGCTCTTTATGTCACAAGACTATTATAGACCCCAACCAAACACACGCACACACACACACACACACACACACACACACACACACAAATTTTATTAAGAAATCTATAAAATTTATTAATATGGATTAACAGTAAAGAAATCTGTTATCTCATGTAATATCATGCCTGGATTAGTAACCCTAATTGCTTAATCCAGTGACTCAACATCATCAATAACCTTGGTTCTTTATACTCTTCATTAGATTACTATCACACAAATGAGGACCTCAGGCCAACAGTTCCCATGATTATGGATGATTATTGCACTTCTAGACACCATATCATATTGGAAGAAAAAGAGAACATCTTCCATGCTTCTTTTTTAAAATAAGAGAAGCATATTCTCAAGTGCTTCCACAGACTTTCCTTCACACCTTCTTGATTCAAATGGTATTACATACTCATTCCTAGACTTGGTGTTGACATGAGAAATTGAATTGCCATGTCCTAGTGAAGTGTGTGATTGTGTGAAAGTTGTAGATTATTGGAACAAAATTAGTGTTCTATTAAAAATAAAGTTAGGTTGGAGGAAGTTAACTATAAATATTAGGTAGAAAAAATCATAGTCTTTTACACAAAGATAAATGTAAAATTTATCTTAGAATCTTGGTTTAGGAAAACATTGATAGTCTATTAACAGAAAATTGGAATATAGAATCATAGGTCTCTTACCTAATACCTAGTCTGGCCAAATCCATTTTTAGAAGCCCTAGAACATATTTATCTGTACATAAACTTAAAGACACTTTCATGATTAATATTCATTTTTAATATTACTTATATTTTTTGAAATAGCAGTCACTTAGAATAATAAATTTTATGCACACATAAATACACTATTAATTCTGATTTCTAAAAAAAATCTTAATATTTGTTCCAAAGATTTTATTTCCCACATGACAATATCAGTGCTGCTCCCCCCTCAGTAAAATAGCATATTTGATACTATATAAAACTTATTGTCAAATCGATTTTTAAAAGTCAAGAATGAGATAGAAATAAAAATAAATAAGCATTGTTTTGTTAATTGCTTGGGCTGCATTTGTTTCTTAAAATGAATCTTCCATTGAAATCCTCCAAATCACCATTATCATTTTCCTACAGTATTGTCAAGAATTATGAAAACTCTTGCTTTTACCATATTTGTAACCTAACAAGATAACCTGCCAAAGTTTCATAGAAGAAACTGACAGAAGAAAAAAGAGTCCAGAGACAGAAACAAGGAACTTTATTTCTTATGGCACAACAAACATCATGAGCTGCAATGTATTTCTACCCTTCTCTCACAAATTATCAGGAATAACACAGATAGATGCAGATAGATGCCTATATACTCAGGGGATTGCATTACAGGAGAGGAATCCTGAGCATACAAGACACTACATTTTTATGGTATGCAGTGATATGCCTGTCTTTTGCTCCAGAGGGAGATAATTTTATTACCCTGGACTATAAGCATTCATGACATTTGCTTTAGAGAGATATACTATCTTTGTTTTCCCAAACTGTAAGCAAACCTGTCATTTACTCCAGAAAGTAACACAATCTTTATCTTCCAAGACTGATCACTATACAAATATTCTTGGAAAAAAATAGTTCAAAACAAGTGGAAGACAAATAGAAATGTGAGAGTCCTATGGATAATTGTCCAACATTATTTATTTCAAATTTGCTGGCAAGCATTCAATAATATCCACTTGAGAAATTGTATACCAGTTCTATTTCATGGATCAAGAACCATGGAATTTAAAATAATTGACATAATTAAGTCAAGATCTATACATAAGAATAAAGCTTTAGTTAAAGTTTCAATCATTTTGAGCCAAAACTTTAGCAGATATACAGTTTTATTTGCTTAGAAATGTAAAGGTTCCCTGCTTTTCTAGTAAAGTTCTTATCTTCATAAAGAGTCTTGTGAGCAAGCCAAGATATGCTGGTCTTGCATTCTTGTAGTGACGATAATGTACAAAAGAAAATAAGACTCCAGTGCTCATTTATCATTTATGATGACAGATTGAGAGCAGTTGTAAGCACGAAGCTGACAATTCTGCCTAGGATGATGTACAGCACAAACCAGAATGATTCTAAGATGCATTAACTTTATAATAATATACAGTGACCATTACTGATCTGGTATACAAGTTGCTTGTGATAATATATTGGGAAAAGGGATAGTTCAAAAACAAGTATATATCATTTATTAGTGTAGTAACTTAGGACCACAAATATTACACCCATAGAATAAGAGATTACAGATTATTGGCTATTCTACTCATAGAATAGTAGACTTCTATTGGTAAATTTCTTGGAGAAACATATAATTTTAATTTCTTATAAGTATATGCAAAGTAACATGTCTGTTACTTGATAAATATGTAATAATGATAGCCAAAGATCAAAAATAGGGCATAATACAGGGGAACTAAAAGACTGTTTTTAAGGCAACCAACATTATTTCCCATTCATTAACTCACAGATGTTTAGATCCTGTAGAAACAGGACACATAGAACATAAGGAGTCAAGGCTAACCAAGATACAAGTAAACCTCTATGAAGCAATTAGCAAGAAAGTCTCCTGCTTACAGAGTGGGATGGCTTCATATTGTTCCCCTCATCTTTTTTTTTTAAACATATTTTTAAATTAAAATTATAGACTAATTCACTTTTAGATCTTAGAGATTATCTAATTTAGCTTCTTCATTTTCATAGTCAGATTTAGAGAATGGGGAAACTAAAGAAACTTCATTGAATGTTACTACATGCCAAAATTGTAATGGGGACTTCATACACGTTATCATATTTAGTCATCCTATCATCCTAGAGGGAAAAACCGTCTTATCACATTATCACAGGAGGAAATAAAGTGCGTATCATTTCATTACATTTTAATGTCAAAGCAAAGTAAAATTTCAACAATATTAACATCAGTATTAATCGTTCATTTATGAGTATAAGTAATCCTTAAATTGAGATCTTACCATGATATGAAGTAATTTCTAAGAGTTGACAAAATATATATAATTAGTTAAAATATAGAAGACATTTTCTCTCTCATTGTTTGAATCAATGATCCCATATTATTCCATATTATTCTATAATAGCACCATTCTAGCTTTCACTTTTTCTCCTTACTTCAAAAGCTTTAATTCTTGAAAGAATCACTGTGCCCACTTCTTCACATGCTTTCTTATTAATTCTTTAACCTAATGCACCCTGATTTCAGCATCTTTCTCCAAAGGCAGTATTTTAAATATAGTTATTAAGTACATTGATGACCATTTATTTAATGTTCTTAAATGTTCAATCTTTGAAAGTTTATACATTGCCTGCTTTCTGTGCTGTATGCCTCATAAACTATTTTACCTACACTTCCATTACACAGAAACTCTTTGGTCAAGAAACTGACCATAGCTCCAACAATAGACTTTATTTTATCTGAGCCAACCACAAAACATTCACTTGTCTCCTTATGGTTCAGGAACTGGCACATGGTCTAGGTTGGTTCAAACAAATTGGAGGTTAGGTTTTTTGATGACAGTTGAGTTATTTTATCTCTCTCTAGTCAATACAAACACAGAAGAGTATAGCCTTGATTGCTATTGACAGTGACCAGCCTTAAGATAAAGTTAATAATACATACAGCAGAGTGGAAAGAATGACAATGGTGATTTAATCACAGAGTCCCTGGACCAAGTAAGCTTCATTCACTCATTATTTTGGACATTCATTATAAAGAAGCCAATCAGTTTCTTTGTTGTTTAAATGAATTTTTGAGGTTGGATGTACTGTTACCTGAAGTCAAAATCAAACCTAATTAATAATTTTGTGATATATTTACCACTGTTTTTCTTCTTTACCTCTGGCAGGTAAAAATTTTCACTTATAAGGCCAAATACCATAAAGGTATCTTGCCTTATTTTTTTTTTCTGAGCTCATTCTTGTAATTCTTATCTTGATGAATGTTACTGTAAGCATGAGGTCATCATTGATGTCTTCCTTCTCCTCACACCAAAAGGGAATGGTCACTATGTACTCAGTGATTACTTTTGCCATACTTTATCTGGGTCCCACCAATGCTAACTCAAAGATAAATATTTTCTCCAGCATTTTGCATTCTTAACTATTATTATATACTTTAAAAGAGAATTCTAACTAGTTCTGGAATTTCACCTCTGTTCTAAATCCAATAAAAACTTATTAAAGAAACAAAGATTTATACTTCTCATATGTTAAATAAAATTTTCTGAAGAGATCTGCAAAGGTGTAAAGTAATGCAGAAAGAAAACATAATTTTAAATTTACATGAATAACAATTGTAAAAATAAAGCTTCAATATTTTAAATTCTTTAGTGAATGAATTGACATAACTGGTGAGAGTCTATCTTTTTCAGTTAACTTTTTAAATTAATGTAAAATATTTTCAAATGAAAGTTTATTTTCAATACACAATTATTTATGTAAAAATATCTCAAATAAAAGAGTCCACGTGGAATTTTATTTAAATAATTATTGTTTTAGATTAAAAACAATATAAGGAATAAATCACAACATTTCAATTTTATAAAAATTTGAATTTAGAATTCCAATACTGTTACTATTACTAGTGAAATTACCATATAGCCACATACAATAAGCATAAATGATTATTTTAATTACTTTAAAATAAAAATATAAATTTGCATTTAGGTTATATTTTAGCATGAGAATAATTAAATGAATTAAATTATTGATCCTGAGGTTTGAAGACACATGGACCAGGGTTCAAATGCTAAATCTATCAACTAGAAACTATAGGATTCTAGGTTCTCTGAGGCCTGTTTTCTTCATGAGAAAATACTTCATAGTTTTACATGTTGTTTAAGATCTATAATATAATAGATATCTAATATACAATACTTAGTACAAATTCAGCAAATGGTAGTCATAGTAGAAATAGTGCTAAAAATAACATAAAAAATGGGACAAAATAAAAGCATGGCTTACAGCTTCAAGAAAGAAGAGCCAATAGTGAAATCTTGCAACATAAATTTCAGTTCTGCTGTTCATTCTCCCATTTTAGCATGATGCTTAAATTCTTTGATAGAGAAACTCCTGCTGTTTTTACTAAGGGTGTTGCATTATACTTAATTGGTTTTACAATTGCTAAACAATGCCTATTGGGACATCATTTTGTTGATGAGATAAATTGCCATCTTAACGTGGCCTTAATCACTTTCTTCTTAGAAAATCATTCGTATCCTTTAGCCTTATTGCTTGACATTAGATAATTAGTTGAAAAGGATATGGCGAGATGTATATCGTTGCCGATTAACCCTGGCTCTTGGTGAACTTAGTAGTTCTGCAGAAAATCTAGAAAAAGAATCTCACTTAAGCAACACATGTTTCCAAATTCCAGAACATTTTTGTATTGAATTATCAATTCATCTTCTATATAGTTTTACTAAGTATTTGGTTTTGTTACATAAACCATGAATCTATATACATATATGTATATATAAATGTAACTTTATATATATAAAACTATATAACTATAGTTATATATATATAAACAGTATATACAAAAAAATATATTATATATAATAAAGTAAAACAAAAATAATATGTGGTTATATATAATAAATATGTTATATATATTTATATATGTAAATAAATAAATAAATATACACACACACACACACACACACACACACACACATAAACTTGATCTCATGGAGCTTCAGTTAATTGAGAAAGAAATGTTAAATAAACACATAAATATATAATTACAAATTGTTATAAATGCTAGAAAATAAATTGCACAGTTTCATATTACTAAAACAGGAGAATGCATATTTAGAAAGAGAGTTCAAGAAAATGATATTTAAACTTATATTTGAAGGAGAAAGAATAGGAACATTTCAGACAAAGAATGAAGCATAAGCAAAGTTCCCGTCATAGGAATGGTTTTGGTTCTTTGGTTGGATAAGCTTTGAAAAGACTATCAAGTCAGGAATGTGTCAAAAAAAGAGATTGGAGATAGAGGCCCAGTAAAGAGCATGCAAGGGTTTTAAATAGGACATTATGTGTAATGGGAAGCCAAGGAGGATTTTAAGTAGAAAAAGTGATATCGAATTATTTAAATTTTAAAAATAACACTGGCCATCATGTGTGAGGAAAATGATTATAAAATGGCAAGAGTGCAGGCAAGAAACCATTTTTTGAAGCTACTGAAGTAATTTAAGCAAGAAATCATGGTTTTTTTCTTTCTTCTGAGGTTTAATCATCATTATATAAATAAATGTTCCTTCTAACCCACAGCACCACAGAGTAAATGAAAAACTAATTAGACCCCAGAAAAGGTTCTGAAAATCTCTTGCTTGCTCCTCCAACTGTGTCTTGCATGATGAGGAATTTAGGGGTGTTCTTCTATATCCTGTCCTTGGTTGGGAGAACGTTATTCTTTCCAGTGGTAATAAGGTGAAGCAATGTGGATCTTGCGCCACATTCACATTCTTTTATAGAAAATCATTAACTTCTTTATTATGTAGCCTCAAACTGTCTACTTTACAGAAAAAAAAAAAACAGATCTTCTACTCTGTTCTTTCTTCCTCTTACTCATTTTTTTCTTTTTCAGGAGACCTAGGTTCTAGTTTTAGTTCTGTCCCTGAATCTGTATTCTAAGCCAAATCACAAAATGTTTTGAGGTTTTTCTTTTAGTTAGTAATATGAAATATAAAATTTAGTTTTGAGATATGAACCTGATACTAGAATTGTGATTTAACTACTCTCAACATTCATTTCTGTTGTGTAAAGATAATATCATCTATGTTTCAGGATTGATACGTAATATATACATATACATATTTATTACATATTACATGGTAAGTGCTCAAAAATGAGTAATAGCTCTTATTTTAAATAAAAATAATAGACGCCTCTGTTTTTGAAAGGACGTATTTAAAAGCAGTTAAAGTGTAAATATTTTAGATTTTACATTAACATTTTATTCATTCCTTCACTCATTAGACATATAATCAGTCATCAGTAAGGGTGCAGTACATCTGAAGCATTCACCAAGAGGAAGGCATTGTGTTCGATTCTGGGGGAAAAGGATGAACATAACACAGTTTCTGGTTTCCAAGATGGCAAAATCCAGCAAAGTTTCAGAAATGAGGATGTTAAAAGTTCGGGGAAAGTGAGTTTTTCCTTTCTGGAGCAATCAGAAGTGACAACTTAGAAGAAATGGAGAAGAAGAAGAGAGAGTAGGAGACAGATATTCCAAATAAAGGAAAAGTCTGAAGAAAAATGAAGGACCTGTCACCAGAAGATTATATTTAGAAAGATAATAAATGGGTAAAAGTAGGAAATGTATATACCGATTTGTTTAGATTAGATTTGAGTTTTTCTAATTCCATCCTCATGTTAGCCCTGGAAAGTATAGATTTCTACACAAAATTTACAGATGAAAAAATAAAGCTTGGAAGTTCCCATAACATCTAGCAGTAAATAGCAAATTATAATTCAAATCCCAGTATGTCTAGATCTAAAGAGTATTTTCCAAATTATTTTCATTACACTATTTCTCATTTAACAACCTACTTTACATCTAACATATAATAGTAGAGAAGTTCTGTCTAGGAAACAAGTCCTTATTAATCATGTTCACATATAATCTTTTATCTAGAAAGCATTAAACTAATTAAAAGATTAATCTCCTTGTATGTTGATGTTCCTTAAAACCAACTGGGATAGGTATCTAATAAAGGTGTCACTATTTAGATCATACAATACAAATGAGAGAGACTGCCTTAATAACATTTGTGCTGTTTTGGTGTTATGAAGAAATTAACTACCGTATCCTCAAGTCTAGTTTATTTAAAGACACTCTTTACCCAGTATACTGGCTCCTTAACACTTCCTATGTTAAACACTTCCTAGAGATGGCCTGGGTTTTCCCAGGACTCTTTTGTCTCATCATTTACCCTAAATAGAGTATAATGGGTTGATTTTATCTTGCTAATAAAGCACGTAGATTCTCATGGATCTGTGCCATAGTTTAGGGGAAGAATTTTGATAATCTAGGCTCTCAAATCTAAGTTGGCTCTTTGTATTTTGTCGAGTTGTTACTCTAGTTCAGAAAGATAGTTTAACTCACATGATTGTGAGTTAAATTATTATCATCATTGCCACCCTGTCTATTATTTCTTTCAGAGACATAAAAATAAGTCGTCCTCTTCATGAGAAGGCAAAGGAGCACTAGGGTAAATGCAGCTCTCTGGAGCCATTTGAACAATGACTGTAAAAATAACAGCTGTTCCTTGTTTTCATGCTGAATGTATTTTTTAATTCACTGCAGGGGACACCACTGGCTGCACTCAGTGTAATTTATCTAAATCTTTAATACTCTGTTTTATTCAGGAAGAGAAATATATTTGCCTTCTAAAGAGCATCAAGAGTAAATGTTAAGGGATTCTTTTTAATATTGTAGGATTATGAGCAGGTATTGAAGCAATCGATTGTGAATGTGTAACTATCAATCACTGCAATCATTAAATGAAATTGCATTCTGCCACATAAAAATGGGCTTATGTATATACGGGAGTGTGTTTGTGTGTTAATGGGCCTGAGTGTATATATGTATATATGGATATCAGTTGACAGTAATATATAAGAAACATTAAAGATATAGCCAGGTATAAAAAGTATCATTAAAAATTCTGAAATTTAACAAAATAAACATATGAAATATAAAGTTTGAATGTGAGGAAGTGGTTCATTTTCTATTGAGCTCCTTGAAAGCAAAACTGCTCACCTTTTTCTTAGCTCAATGACGTTAAATGAAACTGGAGGGCTTTTTTTTTTTTTTAGAAAGTTTAAAATTTCTGTAGAACATTAAGCTTTTTATGGGTCTTTTTGTCATCTCTTCCAACTATATTTTCTTAAAATTTTTAAGCACAAAATTTTCTATAGAAATATCCTCCTTACTGTACTTAAATAGAGCATTAATCCTAACTGACCCAAGTTTTCTCTTATTCTGAAATGTACTTCCCACTCCTCTATATCAATCCAATTCTACCCATCATTCTGTATTCACTGCATGAACAGAATGATATTCCACTATCTTGAGTATTGAGAAGATTTGAAGGATAGGTGTTTTCTTGGCAGTTAAGCAAGATAAGGGGGAAACACTAGTAAATGTGAAACCCTAAAAGCATGAAAGAACATGGCATATTTGGAGAAAGAAAAATAGTTTGACAAGAAGAAATGGAGAATGATTTTCCAGTTAACTACAAGAGAATCTGAGACCTGTGTTTATTACTTTAAATTTACTATCATATTTTCTTTGTTAATTTCTCTCTTGTGAATTCTTACACATTTTTAAATTTTCATTGTTTTGGTTTTTGTTACAAATATGTTTGTTCAGTTTCATAATATATTAAAAAATACTCGTAACCAAAAAGTAAAAATCAACTAGAAAAAGCCACTGTTAACATTTTATAGTAAATATTATTTTCCATGCCTGTATTTGTATATATATACATGTAGTGTTTTTTACAAACAAGGTCTCTTATTTTGCAAATTTTTTAAACCTATATATTTTTTAAAATTAACAATATATTGTACATGTTTTTCAGTGTAATTAATTACTCTTCTACTTTTGGTCATGTTGCCTTTCAATAATTTGATTAAAAATATAATGTAGCCTGTTCACTTTCAAAAAAGACATATACATTTATACACACAAAAAAAATTACAATTTAAAGAGGACTTCATACCTAATGAAACCTATCCTGAATCCCTGGATAAAAACCATTATCATACAACACCATTTTTAATGATTATTCAACATTCCATGGAATATATTACATAAAAAATATGTAGTAATCTATCCATCTATTTACATATTACTTAATTTTATGAGGCCACATATTTTTGAGGCATTTTAAATTTATTCATTTTAATATTTTCAAGCATTACAGTCAACATTCTAACAATTAATAATTGTTCTTATTATAATAAGCTTTGAATAAATTCTTTGGAGGTAATTTCTAAATCAAGAGTACACAAAGATTTACAGAAAAGTAGCCTCCCCAAACTGTGTACAATCATTTAGTTTTTGTTTTGGGGAGAGATAGCATTTTATTTTATTTTATTATTAGTTTCAAGTAACAGTACATTAAGTTTTGACTAAATTTTCTTTTGAAAATATCAGCTGTGTTAGTTAAAGGAAAGGAATTAGGGATATTTTGATGATACTAATATTTAAGTCTATTATGAATTCAGAAAAGTAAATGACAATAATGTAAGTGGACAGAGACAAGAAAGAAACTTTCCCTCCACTTCATCTGGACAATATTTTATAGAAGGGCTTCTTTCTCTGAGATCACTACAATTTAAAAAATAATAATAAAATTTAATGCCTTCTGAGTGGCATTAATTTCATTCCAGTAAACTGGAAAATTGAAACATGCTAATTGTATATATACATGATATGTAGAGTACTAGAGATCTCTTGTACTATTTGCTTTGTTTTTTTGTTCAATCATATTTCATTGAGCAAGTTTCAATTTATTATTCAAGTTCAGTTTATTATTCTGATTTTGTAAAGGTGGTTTATTTGTTTAGTATTTTTGATTTACTAAAGCTTTTCTCTAGAGAAAAATCATCATTCTTTTTCTCAATTCATTTGTTTATCCAACTAATATTTATTGAGTATATAACACATCAGGCTTTATACTAGGAGCTCTAAGAGTTGTCAAATTTTCAGGCGGGAGATTTCTCTGGGGGTATTGCTTTAACATTTGTAAACCATTATTTTATATGTAATTTCATCTTGAAAACATATTCCCTTACTTTGAAATATATATTTTTAAAATTTATATTTTATATGAATAACTCTTTACCATAGTAAATATGTTATCTTTGGTAGCTGTCATAAGCAATCAAGAACAATGATTTTTTTTTAAAGCAAATGGATTTAAAATGGTGCTAACTTAAAAATAAATTTTTTGAATATCTATTTGGGCTAAATTTCATCTACAGAATAAATAAGGCACTATATGGTTTATATAATCTGTTTACAAATTTCTAAAACTGATCTATCAATCTTTTCTTTTTAGAAACCCTGCTCAGTGAACAATTGTCCTGACTTCCATGAAGAGCATCTGCCACATCTACACACAACTGCCTAGGAACACAAGCCACTACTGGGCCATGGAATATCATCTTAGGAACTTCTTCTTCATGCTTTCTTCTTGGTCATTTGCTTCAGTAGCCATCATTAGTTAGTTCTCCTGCTGTTTTTTTTTTTTAATAATTCTGCCTCAGTGCAGTAAATTATATAGTTAATTTCTCCCTCTTGGGTAGGCAATTTGATTTCAAAATATCTACCTTGACTCACTGCTAAACATAATTTTCAATATTTTCTTACTGGCTCTATGAATTGGTACTGTCTATCCTCATATCTTGTCCCAGTTCTCAAGGTACTGTCCAGTCAGATCTGTGCTCTATCTAAGTTATACTTGTCTTCTAGCTTTTTTCATCCTTTGTAAATAATCTCTCTCTCTCTCTCTCTCTCTCTCTCTCTCTCTCTCTCTCTCTCTCTCTCTCTCTCTCTCTCTCTCTCTCTCTCTCTCTCTCTCTCTCTCTCTCTCACTTTCTCTTTCTCTCTTTCTCTCTCTCTCTCTGTCCTGAAAATAGAATCACATCTTTAGTTAAATTTTTATTCAGGACTTTGTCTCTACAAATCCAAGTTCCAAAATATGTGCTTTAGCCTGGCTTCTGAGCTGCAACTTCTACATCTATAAAATAAAAATGAGACCTCTCTCCTATAGTTATTACATTGAAAAAGATCATACATGATAGGTTCTAGTTACATGTTATAAACTATAAAAATGTTAGTTCCCCTCTATACTGAGTTATTTAAATATGATGTATCAGATAATAAAAATGATATAACACAACCTAATATCAGTAAAAAATAGGTTGATGTGACCACTTTCTATAACAATTCAGCTTCTCTGAGTGAGGAACCTTTTATCACCAGGAAAGCTGGACTGTAATAAGAAAGTTAATGTCTATTAAAGAACTATCCCTTAAATTAGTTTGTTATGTCATGCTTCCTGGAATTATTGGTTTCACTTCTGCTCACCAGGGATTTCATCAATAAGAAACTACACTTCTTGCTACTTCTAAGAAAGCTTCAGGATTGTCTGTGTTTTTATCCATGACCCATAGTAAGTATACTATTATTTGTGACATTCATGTATGGTTGAGTTCAATGGCAAAAATCTCTACTTGAATGAAAGCAGAGGAGTGACCCCAATAACCACCCCACCCAAACAACATGCAAATAGTAATATTTTAAAAACTCAACTCGAAGAGGAAGAGTCCAAGATTGTGGCACGGGAAGTCTCTGAACTTTCCTCCTCCCATAAACACACCAGATTTACAGTTATATGTGAATTATTTTCTTTTGAAAGTGATCTAAAAAGCTAGATAAATTGCTCTTCACAACAAAGAGTAAAAAGACCACATTGAGACAGGTAAAGAGGCAGAGACAGGGTTTAGTGAAATATTCCACCTTCAGCTTGACAATACACAATAGGAAACGATCTCACCAGACATGTCCTTCTCCAGAAGTAGCAAAGGGTTGGTGCCTCATATCTGGCATCCCAATCCCTGGGAGTAATACCAGAGAGGTGAGCCCCCAAAATATGTTGCTTAAAACACCAGTGCGGCTGATGTCTAAGGGACCCAAAATGCTATAGGAAACCGAGACTCCCCTCTTAAGGGGCTTATGTGACATCTCACTTGCCTTGAAAGATCCAGCCCAAAATAGCAGTTTGAAAAGCATCCAGACTATATAAATTCACCAGGTATTCTCTCTGCTTTGAGTGAATGACCAAGATCTATAGAACAACCTCTTATTGGAGTGATGGAAGCAGTCCTGACCATAAATATTATTTTATTTTCTTTTGTTATTGCATCCTATCCTTATTTTTAGAAGGCTGAATAGGTATTATCATTTCAAGAATTCCCAAAGGAGAGAAATCAACCCTTATTATTTGAGTTAAGGATTCAGGAATTGAATCTAATCTCCTGAGATGGGACACCGAGCCACAAGTTAAAAAGCAGACTAGTATTTGATCTCACAGTTGTCACATTTAGTCTGTTATCTCTAAATCCTCATATAGACACCAAGGACTGATTTCTAAATAAGTGAAGATCAAGAGAGCACATGACTCCCTAAGGCTTACTCTGTTTCCTGTTTAGAAGACATGGGAATTACATTTTTTTCTTTTTCTTTTTTAGCATGAACTAGACCAGTTATTTGAAAATTAATCTATTTGTGGTGAATAGAAACTTTGAATTAAATGCATCTCTTTTTAATTTAGTTAAGAACCTCAGAGCCAACCTTAATGATCTCAAATAGTAAATTTATGAAATTACAATCTAAGAAATTCCTTTTTTTTGCTACTTTTAAGCAGAAGTCATTATTTTGGTTATATATGAATGGGCTCCAGAAACTTGGTGAAATCTCTGAGACTGTATATCTCAAAGGGGTATATGACTGCCCAACATCAAAAAATATAGCTTTAGCTTTAGCTGGTCTCTGTTCTGGTTGCATCATTAATTGTTGTATTCCACATTATGTTTAATTTTGTAACCTAACGTAAATACATTGGAGAACAAAGGAAATTCACATTTTAAATAAATTAAATCAATATTTAGAGAAAATAAGGTGTCATATTAGAAACTTGGGCATTTTTTTTCTATCTCACTTATTATTTCTACTTGAAATTACAACAAATAAAGTTTTAGATTTATGGCATAATTTTTACCAGCCTTCAGCAACCTATTTCTGAATTTTGGTACATTTCTCACGGGCTTTCTGAATTCTTCCAACATATCATTGCCTAGAAAATCCTGTACAATTTACTACAGTATCCTTAGAAGTGAGAAGCTGCTGAAATAATTCAATGTTCAACCTTTACTTCATTACAGCAAATATCTAGAGTCAGAGTTAATTGGGCAAGGTCTAATAGCGTTTATTACAGGTGTGTATTATGCTTAAGCTCTGAATTATATTTTCAACTTAATTATTTTTTTATTTAACTGACAACATGATTTTATCAGAAGATATGATCTCAACTCTAGTTTTCTGAGACCAACTATCTTTTCTTCCTTACCTCTTTGCTTCCATTATTTCAAACTCCCCTTTGTACACATGACTCCTTACCTCCCATACTCTGATCACAAATGTAATTTATACCACAATAGTTTTGTGCCCAACACTCTTGTCCTACTATTCTTTAATAAACATTTTTATTTTCTAACATTAAAAAAACTGAGAAACTTTTCCTATCTCACTGTTTTTTAGGTTTAGATCAAAATTCTCTGTCTTTACCTCTCCACTGAACTTACACCTTTTGAAATTGAGAAAGGGAAAGCTTTAGAATACTATAGAATAAAGAGCATGTTTATAGATAAAGTTTAAACTCTCCATTGAGACTTCAGGACATGAAAATCCTCCCCATTGATTTTCTATTACTCATTTTATATTAAAAAATTTCTAGAAATGCATCAAAAAGAGAAACAAATTTCAGATGTTTAGAGTGGTTTTAACAACCCCCACATTGAGTAGGCAGGATTAAAAAAGCATAAATGGTCAAACTAAGGGCTTTCCATCAATTTAAACCATGTAGTTTCAATGTGAAGTCTAGTTAAATACACTTAAATTAGATAACTATAATTTAAGAGAAATTCAAAGCACACAGCCAGCAAAACAGCTGAATTCACCACAAAGTTGAACCAAGGGCAGAGAAGCATGAGGATAGACCAAAATGAGTGGGATACAGTAAAAATGTCATATTCGATGAAGAACAATATGAGAGATTAGCTGAACAGGGACAGGATAGAGAATCACTTGTATATAAATTTATAGAATACCAAACAATACATTGTTGATGGCAGAAAGAAGATCTAGAGCAAGTCTTCTGAAGTGTTCTTTAGCAATAGTGTACTGGTAGTATAAAACTTCAAGACTAGCATGAATTAAACTTAGGTCTACTGATTTTTCTTCAAATTGCCCATGTTAGAGCCCTAGCTCTAGGGACTTTTTCTTCCCCAAATATTGTACTTACTAAAAATCACAAAGAATGTGATATGCTAAACAAAAATCTAACTTACAGCTCCATATCAGAAAAGAAGAATCTATCAATATAGGGAGTCACTGAGGGACTTGAGGATAATCTGTGAACTTTATCCTTATACCAAGTCTGGTGAAGTTCTTGGGTCAAAGTTAAGACATTTTTGTTTTAGTCTGATGTGTTTTGTTCAATTAACATAATGATCAAAGAGGGGGGAATGTGACAAACAACACATTAGACATGATAATAACAATATGATGAGATTTCTTTATAATAAAATATTTTAGAAAATATTGTTTTATATGTCAATAAGATACAGTTTTCAATGAACTAAAAATAGCCAAAATTGGCTCAAGAAAAAGCAGGGAAATTGACTAAAACTCAGTAAAAAAAATGAAATTGAGAAAATTGTCAAGGTATCATTTTGCAAAACTTGTTCTGTGTTTAGATGGTTTTAATCTATAAATACTCTCAAACAGCAAGTTATAGATATAGTATAAGCTTTTTAAGAATATAAAAACAGTACAAAAGTTATTAAATTCTGTCCATACAGAAACCAAAGGTAGCATGAAAAAGGAAGTTACATACAAGGTATTTTTAGGTACGAAATTTGAAAGTCAAATAAAAGCTAGAAAACAACATTCAATAGTGCACTTTCAGTCACCATTACCATGTAGCTTTTATGTAATAAAGAAAGGCCTAAAGTAACGTTAAAATGTAAACATTCTTAATAATATAAATCATCATATCAGGTAGCTTAATAAAGTTATGAATAACATGAAGAAGATAGCTGAAAGACATAAGGGATTATTTAAACCAGTTCTATATTTATTGCTGAAAAATAATATTTTAATTAAAAATTTGAAGAGTATATCTGTAATTGTATAAAGAATATTTATAAGAAAATGCGATCAATCATTATACCTAACGTTGAATTTATTTGGGAGACATTTGGCTTAGAAAATAGGATCTAAAACAAAAAAATAAAATTATTAAATAATAAAAGGTAAATTTGTCTTTATTTTCTCATAATCTGATTAAACATTCTTGTTACCGTTATTCACAAATAGCATTATTCTATAACTTAATTTTTAAAAAGTAGTTTATTAAAAATGATGAAGATTAAAAGCTGCTAAATTATAGATATTTTTAAATCATAAAAATCTTACTTCAGTTAATAAATTACAATACCAAAGAAGAGTCATTAATAATAGCAAAAACATACAAAATATCTAGGAATGAAAAGAAATAGGTATAATAAATATAAAATCAAATGCTAAACTATTTTGAGATCTGAAATAGTTTCAATAAATGGGATCAATATAATATTCATGAAAGGAAATATACGGTACTGTAAACATATCAATTTTAAGAAATAGTAAATGTATACTTTTCTTCAATATATTTCTAATAAAATATATTTTAAAATTTTTTTGTTTATTTAGAAAAGATGGAAATAGATAATTTGGACAATTTAGTCTCAAATGCAAATATGTTTATCTTCTAAAAATACAGAGAAAAAACTCCTGAAAAAGGGAATAATCAGTTCTTCCAAATATGTGTACTATTTGTATATATAATGGTATTCTAATTTAAAAAGACAGACTAATTTAGAAAAAAATAGATATCCCCAAGATACATCCTCTACAGTATAAGAACAAATAATAAAGGAGGTATCATAAATCTTTGGATAGGAAAATATTAAATTAACAATAGAAATAACAAGCAGCAAATATTTTAGAAAATTAGTTTTGGTCTATCACTATACACCAAATAAACTCCAGGTAAGTGGATAATCCCTATATCAAAATAATCAAACAACATAAGGTAAAATGGAAAGTAAATAAAAAAATAGAGAATAAATGAACATCTTAAAAATTTATTCAAATAAATAGCCATGGCTGATATTTAAAACAATTCACATTTACAATACAAAGTCTTGAAGACTAAAGTTATTGTAGCTTGCCAAGATAGGGGAGAGCTGCCTACAAAGGCCAAGTGGTCAGACAGCTTCTTGGAGTCAATTGCTCAGTTTCACAGGTCAGTAAACAAGAGATTGATGACTAAAGAAGAATACAGTTTATCAATTTCTTAAACAAAACTGGTGAAATAATCTAAAATATAGAGTTATGTTCTCCATTAATAATAATACAAAATATTGACTTCTACTTTGGCTATGATGGAAGAGTTTGTACTCAACAAATATTTGTAGCAACAACAAAAAAGCAGGAAAGCCATATAAAATTTTATAAACTTGTTTGAATGTATAAGGATGAGAAAATTTCCCCCTCTACCTATCTTGAGTTTTTATGGCTGGACTAATAATAAAATTGACACTGACAGAAGAAAAAGCAATTTAATATGTACACATGAGAGATTATATGTGATGTTTAGAAGAATGATTAAAGCAGGTTGCTTTTTATACTTTTTGGACAACAAAAAAATAAATTGGCGAAGAATAGATAAGATAAAGAAATTGAGATTTGGGAGTTTATTAGTGAGGAATCTAAGCAAAGTTTGGCTTGTGTAGTAAGTTAATAAAAAAAATAACAAGGTTTTTTCATATACATTTCTCGGTCTTTAATTTTCTAAATCTGGTGATAAGGATGTCTCTTTAGCCTTCAAGTGCAGCAAGGGCACTTTTCACATGGGAGATTTATGTCCTGATTTCAGGGGTGGGAGTGGGGTGAGAGAGAGAGAGAGAGAGAGAGCGAGACAGAGACAGAGACAGAGACAGAGACAGAGAGCGAGGTGTCAGTAGAGTGTTCTTGCATTGGCAGTTTCTTAAGTAATTTTAATTTAAAGTAACTAATATGGTACTGTGAAATATTTGAGGGCAGCCTGCCCTGAGTCCCAACAAATGCATTAGAAATTGCCAAAGCAATTATGGCTTAAGAGGAAGCTAACTGAAATGATCTCAATTTTCTGTTTACCTCTTTCCCCTCAGGACATTTTTAAATAATTGGAAGAGAGTGTGACATCAAGTCAGGCAAAAGGTTTCAACTAGGGTATGGACAACAGAGTTTGAGGCAACTATCAGAGCCAGAATGATAAACATTAAAATCTGGTGCTGTGGCAAGCTAAATTTGAAGCAACAAAATCCCAAAAGATGGTAGACTCAAAGAGCCCATTTGTCACCAGTTTTCCCATAAGCCATTTAGGAATAAGATGCACAAGACAAGAGTTCAAAAAAGTAGAAAGAAAGCAACTAACTGTAAAACAGAGCAAGACTGTCATGACACATTGCTTGAGAGTCACGGAAGTCATATTTTAAGTCCTAGCAATAAGAGAACATCTTAGAAAATTTTCAAACAGTTAAAAACTCTGGAGGACTACATATTAGGAGTGGAGAAATCAGAGGGATAACAATCACTGTGAAGACTGCAGTCAAGCACAAAGGAAGTTTAGTCCCTGACTGAATTGAGACTCCTTGCTCCTCTGCGTGAACTGGGTAAACACTTTGCAGGAGGATGACATCATTCAGAGTGTCTCCAATTTTTCATGTAAACATCTGAAATTTAAGCAAAAGTTGACAGGTATACCTAGGAGTAAGACTAAAGAAAAAATGACAATAGAAAAAAAAACATAGATGACAAAGATGTTGAGGTTATCAGGCATGGACTTTAAAACTGTAATTAAGATGGTTTAGAAAATGTATTACAAGACTGAAATTTTCACCGAATAACTGGTAAGAGAAAAGAATAAAATGAAAATTCTAAAACTTAAAGAAAATACATGATAATTAAAATTAAAGCCTGAATAAGCTGGATGAAGCTGAAATATTAGTTAGATTTGCAGAACATAACTAGATTTAAGTATGAAGGTTAAAAAAAGATAAGCAGCGCACAGACTGTAAGGTCTACCACAATATCAATTTTAGTCACAGAAAAGAAAGAAGAAATAGTAAAAAGTAACTTTTGAAGGGATTTTGGCTCCCACATTCTCTAAAAAATAAATGGCACCAATCTACAGATATAAGAACTTTGAACATGTTAAAAAGTATAAACATAAAGAAAAGTCATTTAGCTACATCATAATACAACTAAGACCAAGAAGAGAGAAAAAATGTTTTAAAAAATCTTTTAAAATCTTTACAGTAGTCCAAGAAACAAAATATATTATAGTCAAAGGGGCAGGAGCAAGACTGAAAGCTGATTTTGCAAGACAAATGATGAAAGCCAGAAGATAATAAATAGATATTTTTAATGTACTTGAGGAAAAAAATTAAAACTAAACTTCCAATTTCAAATTCTATACCCAGAAAAAAATATTATTTAAAAATAAAAACAAATCAAAGACATTCCTATGCAAACATAAATTGAGAAAATATTTGCCAGCTAGACCCGCACTGAGACACATCAGAGTAAAGGGAGGTCTTCAGACAGAAGGAAAATAATACTAAAACTGCAAAACATAATAAAGAGCAATGAAAAGGATAAATATATGGTAAATACAGTATGTTTAACTATCTAATTGTCTCTACATAAATGTTATTAGAAAAACTGTGGATTTATCTTTGTAAGAAAAACAGCAATTAAACTAATGTTACCATACCATGCATGACAGGTACAGTGAAAGTTCAAGGATGATACTACAGGTGACCAGAAGCAAGCCAGCTAGCCAAACTGGGAGTGCTGAATAGAGGAAATCTTTTCCTGAGGAAGATGTAGTTGGTTGAATCTCAACAGATTCAAATAACAAAGAATAAGGAGAAAAATAAAAGAAATTATATTATTGGTGGTTATTAACTGAGAATATTATCAATGAGCAATCATTTAAATTTATAAATTATCTGTCATGGAGTCATCAAATTTAACCATGCATTTTCCAGCTCTCTGAAGTCATCCCCTGCTACTAATTTCATCTTTTAGTTCATTCCTACTAGTTTTATTTTAAAATATTAAAGGGTTGAAGAAATAAGTGTAAAATAATAAACAGGACTGGTACAAAATACAAACTCATATCAATGCATTTTATATCCAACATCATATTCTATATGTTTTAGGCCATCAAAAGAGCAGGAATCATTGAAGCAAAAGAAAAGTTATAGTGTAGAGAATCAAAAAAAAAGTTGAATGATGCATCTTTCTGAAAGCAATTTGACTTTGCTTCTTCTTTCCATTATGCTTGCCAAACGGGCCCAGCAATAACTGGTAAATGGAGCAGTTTTCCTAAATGGATGCTTACAATTCTTGCCAAATAAAGTAGGATTCTGTTAATTAAAATTTTAATTGTTTTGAAAGTGAGTGAGAAAGACAATACTTAACCTTTCTAAAAGAATATGCCAGCAACATATTTCTCCTTTAGCAGACTATGTACGAATTGCTTACTCAATACCTATTGATTAAATGTTTTAATCCTCATGCAGATTCAAATGATAACTGTGCACCCAATCAATTCTTGCTTGTAGCCTCCCTAGGAGCAAATGTTCAAGCTCTATTTATGTGAGTTTAGGTACAACCTAAAGAGTTTTTAACTCTATCACTTTCAAGGAGTCCTGAAGGTTATTGTGATTATCTTGTTTGCCTCAACTCACAGTCTTTTACATCCAGCTTCCTCTGCCTACTACTGAGCAGGCACGATCTCTCAATACTTTGTCTCTTATGTTAAGGATAAGATAACAACTGCTTCAAAATTATTCTCTTCTTTACCATGAATCACAGATGTAATTCAAACAATAATACTTTTCACAAAGTTATTAACCTTCCTAGTCTGTTAGGCATCTACTAGGTACTGGGGAAAATATGACTATCATTAACTTATAGTCCAGCCAAAGGTACTTTCTCTATTCTGTTCAGAGCATCTGTCACAAATTCTTTTATTTATTCCTCTCTCAGAGAATTGAATTAGGCAATCTAAAAGGTAAGTAAAAATTCTCTTTTGACTCATCTTTAATCCAATAACATAAATTTTTCACCAGAATGAAATGTACAAAGATTATTTGGAGGCTTAGTGATGCTCCAGAATGTAGCATCAATATTTAATATGCTAAAAGATTTTAAAGGTTAAAAAGACTTTATGCTAAAAGCATGAAATTGCATTTTTTTCTTATACTCTAAGCTCCAATTCTTAAACTTATTTTGTTAAATAAATGCAATAATAATGATGATAATAAATCACCATACATTTACCATACCATTGATATAATAAATAGATATATAAATTTAAAAAACAATTGATCTTTCCCTATAGCCTATGTTAATAAACAGATATGGATTCTTTTACATCTTTCTCTATGCCTATTTAAATATGTCACAATATATAGATTCTGTAATTTTTTTTAAAAATGGGGTTACATGGACCAGGCTGTCAAAGCTTCCTGCATGGGCAGTTCACCCTAAATCTTTAATATCACATCTGACTCTCATTTAGTAAAACCTTATTCTTATTACCAAAAGTCCCAAATTCTCCTGTCAGTCTTGAATTTTTCACTAGACTTCTAGAGGGAAAATATACAAGTGCATATTTGTCTCCATTTATCACATGAAAAAGAGATAAGGTTTTGTCCCGTGAATACTGGAGGGCCATCAATACTTCTAAATAGAGCACTGACATGATTACTTCTATATTTTGGTGGAAAATATTTATTACAGAAGAGACAACCTGGAGGTGGCAAGCGAAGACATCAGGTGGCTACTTTAGGTGGCACGTCACAGGATGTTGAGGACCAGACTAGGTTGAGTATATACAGGTCATGGGAACAGAGTGAAGATGGATGATTTTGTCAGGGAAACATCAAGGACAACCCTAGGGCTTCTAGGTTCACAGTTTGGTGTTGATAATGATACAATTCAGTAGGACAAGGAACACAGAGAGAACTGTTTTGAGGTGCAAATTTGGCCCTACGTGTGTTGTGTTTGAGACTTCTGTAGGACAACCAGTTAATAGGAACTTGTGAGGAAATGGAAATCTTATAATTATCTCTTTCTTATCATTTAACATTTTAGCTTAAGTATTTTCCAATTTTGTTTTATATTCTCCACAACTTTATGGCTAACAAAATGTTGAGTAAATTCGACAGAATTTACATTTTTTATCATTTAACATTTAGACAGATTCTAAGATTTTGTTATATAGATAAGGTGAATGGTTATCTTGATGAGTATAACTTTTTCTTCTTTGAATGACTTTCTCAGAATACATATTTCCAGAAGTTAATTAGGTTTATTCAGTCAAATAATATGAATATTAAATAGTATTTGTCCAAAAAGTTTTTAAATAAAACTATTTTATACATACATATGTGTGTATGTGTATGTGTGCGTACACATTATCATGCTTTTTACATTTTGTTTTGTTTTACCCATCACCAGAACTGGAATTTTAGTTGCTGCTTTAGGAGCACTCTGAGCATTATCAACAGTAGTTACTTCAGCACATCCCTGGTAAGTGTACCAAGTATCACAGAATCCTATTGAAATAGCAAGGGCTTTTAGCATAAAGTCTTTTTGGCCTTTAGAATCTTTTAGCATATTAAATATTGATGCTTCATTCTGAAGCATCACTAAGCCTCCAAATAACCTTTGTACATACGAATATACGATCCAATACTTCACACATTTCCATAAAAAAAAAGAATAAAACATTTCAAGCATCTTTTTACTAACCAATTTATAGCTTCTCTTGCAAAACGATGAATAAAGAGAAAACAAGTTGCAAAACAGCAGTTTACCTACTTCAACTACTGAGTGCCGTATGTTCTTTCTTCCCTCTTCATGGACTTCCTCAGAGGCAAATTAGCAAAATTACAGGTGCCTTCTGGAAAAAGCGATTAGACCATGTAGAACTCCCTTGTGTTCTCTAAAAGACATTTTAAAGTTAACAACATTCCACCACGTTGTCAGATTTACAATTGATTCCAGTTTCCTGTGTGCAACTATTCTGACAGACTGCTGGAAAACAAATATGCCTTTCACTCAGCATTCTAAAGAAAAGCCATGCGAAGAAAACACATCAGCTGTGGCAAGACCATTACAATTTCAGTGGCTAGTTTTGAAAGTGGTTTTAATGTGATATACACTAAAAATAAGAGATTAGAGTAAGAAATGGTATTTGCCTCATGCCACAATATTACTGAACACTTTTCTATTTTTGCTTGTTGTTCTATCTTTGGATTAAAAAAGCACCTCATCAGAGAGCTTCTCCTGACATCTTTAAATGGTTTCCAGCTTCACTTCATAGTATTCAAGCCAGCTCAACTGTTGATGGAATCAGACACTTTGTAATTATATATTCAGTTTTGTTTACTTGTCATTTTCTGTCTGTTCCTACTTGTGATCTCTGAGCAAGGACTGTGTGTGTTTCTTATTCAAAACATTTTAAGTTTCTGGCTAAGTTTCTGGTACAAAGTAGGTATTCAATAAATAACTGGTTATTGAATAAACTAAATAAATAAAACCATAAGTAAAATTCACAAGCACTAACTCTAATTAAGAACACCATCTATTGGACAGCTATATTTTTTGGCTGCAGAAATGAGGAGTATCTTTTCATCTAAAAATATTTCGATCCATGTACTCAGAACTTTTTTTCAGGAATGACATCACCTCTTAAAACAAATTAAAAAGAATTTTAGAATCAGAGGTCATGTCCAATCTTTTTCTTTTAAGCAACAATTATAAGTAGAGAAATGCAATTTGAATTTACATTGTATGGGAAAAGGCATCAGATGTCTATAGAAAAAGCAAAGCTGATCCTTCCACAGGTATCTACTGTAAAGCTCAGACAGGGTGATAGAGGTGAAGGCACATGACACAAATATAGATGCCAAAAGTGAAATATACAATATGTCATCTGTAGTCTTTTTTATGCATGGCCATATAACTGTTCTATTAGTGTAACACTTATTGATCAACAGTCTAATAAATATAATTCTCTGTTCTAGTCATTTGGAATACAACAATAACATGACAAAGGTTCTCTAACTATATAAGCACAGTACTTACAAATAGTGATAAATGCTTTGAAGAAAATGTGAAAATAAAGATAAACAGTGATTGTGAGAGGAAACAAATTTCTTTAGATACAAGGTTATGAGGAAAGACCTTATTGAAGAAGTATCATTTGAGCTAAGGCCTGAAATATAAAGTGGCAGTCCTATTAAGTTCTAATGGAAGAGCATTTCAGGTAGGAAAAAAGCAGAGAGGTCAAGTTTAGAAAAAGGTTACATGTCTTTTAGGGGCTAAAAAACCAGTATGATTAGAATGCACTGAACAAAAGGAAATGTGGTGAAAGGAGGGTTCATTAGGCAGAGTATTGTAAAGCATGGTAAAGACTTTGAACTGATCGTTTCTTTGTACTCTTTAACACTTATTCAACTGGCAGAAGTGGGCTGTCTGTGTACTATGAGGACCCAGACCAAATAAAAAGTAAAGCACAATTCCCCCATACCCTACATCCTACAGTTAAATTGCCCATGCAGGATCCAACACTATACACAGATCCTAGAAAAGAGGTAGAAATGAGAGCTCCTTAATTGTGCTAATAAAAGCCTGTAGAACTCATTTACCCTCTTATAATAATCAGTTTTATTGAGAGTTCTTATGAAATTAAAAGTGTAATTAGTTAAGCACCACTAACTTACTAATAAATACCATATGTATCTTTGCCATTAGATCTCCTATGGTATTTGTTTCAGTAGTTCTAATATCCTTCAGTATGACAATGTCTCTATTGAATATAATAGACCCTTAGATAAATCCAGAAGAAATTTCAAGTGGAATCAAAGAAAAAGTTCACATAGAAGCATTTTATTTCTTCACAACTAAAAGGAACCTGAAAATGTCATTCAGTCTCTGTGACTCAAATACTTGAACAGCATTGAATACATTTATCAGATATTCTAACTTTCCTAATGTAGTTCAATGGAATCACATTCTAACCCAGGTTAGGAATTTTGCACATAGGCCACATTCATTGTTTTGTTGCAAAACCATACCTCGGAACCAGTGGAGAACATGGAATCCAAGCTCAGGATTTCCAATCTTACTGTAGTTTTTGACACCTTATTCCTAAATAAGATCTTAAACCAAGGGTTTACTTTATACAAGTATTAAAATGAAGGAGATTTCATTCACCAAATGAGATAAGTAATTCAGCAAATATTGCTAAAATTTTATCATTCAAGTCTGTATCTCTCTCATGCCTTAAGTGATAGTCACAACCTACAAAAAAAAAAAGAAAAAGAAAACAAAAAATGTAAAAAGTATACCACTAGATAATTTATGCTTAACGAATTTTGCTAGATTACTAAGCTATTTTTTTCTCACTTTTAAATTAGTCTTAGATGCCAGATATTATTGGTCATTGGTCAGGAACTTAATAGAAATTTTTCATGAAAAATGGACAAAAGAAAGTGATATATAACAGAGAAGTCAAAATGGTGTAGATGATAGAGGTTTTGTTCACCTACTGTTATGACCACATCAGAGTTGTAACAGAAACACAGAGCAAACAGCAAGCAGAGTAGCCTGGAGTCTAGATGAACAGTCTCTACAATTAGAAAGAGAAATAACAAATCACCCTGCAACAGGAGATGGGAGGAGGAGATTTGAGGGGGCGAGGACGCGAAGCTGCCAGGTCCCAAGTGGTTGAGTGTAACAGAGGCTGTGGCAGATATAGCCAGCAGCTGCAGATGCCTCTTAAAGGGGACGTGTCCACAAACAGATTTTCAGCGTATTGGACTCGGTCACTCTGAGCACCAAGGCCAGGCTGGCTGTTCCAGGGGCACCAGGGACTTACAGGGAAATGCTGAGTTGTAGAAGTGAGGGCTGGAAATGAGGCTTTCTCTCAGGCAGAAATGCTGGCAGTATCCATTGTTTCTCTGAGCCTTCTCTGCTCCCAGTGCGTGAACACAGTGCGGCCATAGATGAGATGTCATCAAACTGGATAACAGAGGTCACTACACCCAGAACATTCCCTGAAACTCTGCTTCCCCCAACTTGTGGTCCCACCCAAGCCACATCCAGTTGTGTCTTTGGAGAGTCCTGTGTAATTTTCAGAGCAAGATCCAAGACCCACACTGATGACAGCTGACTTTATTTTCTGTCATAGTTTCTTGAGGCATCTGTGAATTGCTTGTTGAATCTTAACAGGTGGTCCCAGAGGGATACAGTCTGGGGCTGAAATTGGCCTGCAGCTGAACCCCTCTCAGGGTGTGTCTCTGTATACATACTACACAAAGCCACACTAATAAGACCGGGAGACTTAAGAGCTTTGCTTAGTACATAGAAACAAACACAGAAAGGCAGCCCAAATGAGAAGACAAAGAAGTAGAAACCATATGAGGGAACAGAACAGAGATCCAGGAAAAATGGAGTTAAGCAAACTAAAAGATGCAGAGTTCAAAACACTGGTTATAAAGATGTTCAATGAACTTAAAGGAAGTGTAGATGAACTCAGTGGGAACTTTAACAAGGAGATAAAAAACATAAAAATGGAAACAGAAATAATGAAAGGGAACCAGTCAGAAATGAAGAATACATGACCTGAGATGAAGAGTATATTAGAGGTAATTAACAAAGTGAATGAAGAAGAGCAAACCACCAATACAGAAGATGGGAAAGCCAAGGTCACCCAATCATAATGGCAAGAAAAAATAAGCCATGACTATAATAATAATTTAAGAAGTCTTTGGAACAAAATTAAGTGTAAAAACATCTGTGTGATAGGGGTACCTGAAGGAGGAGAGGAAGAATAAGTGGAAAAGCTATTTAAAGAAATAATGATGGAAAACTTTCCTCACCTGGTGAAGGAAATAGACATACAACCCCAGAAAGCTCAAAGAGTTTCAAGAGACCCACACCAAGGCACATCATAATTAAAATGCCAAAGGTGAAATACAAAAAGAGAATCTTAAAAGCAGCAAGAGAAAAATGGTTAGTTACCTACAAGAGAGCAGCCATAAGACTGGCAGCTGATTTCTCAAAAGAAACTGTGCAGGACAAAAAGGCTTAGCAAAAAATATTCAAAGAGAAGAAAACCTAGGATCTACAACCAAAAATACTTTACCCAGAAAAACTACCATTTAGAGTCAATGGACAGATAAAGAGCTTCCCAGACAAAAATAAGCTAAAAGAATTTATCAACACCAAACCACTATTACAGGAAATGTTGGAGGGACTTCTTAAAGAATAAAAAACATGTATTAAAATCATGAATAAAAATGCTAATAACTATACATCTATCAACAACTACCTCAAATGAAAAAGAATTAAATGCTCCAACCAAAGGATAGGGTAGCAGAATGGATAAGAAAACAAGACCCCAACATATGCTGCCTACAAGAGACTCACTTTAGATTAAAAGATACACACAGACTAAAAAAAAAAAAAAAAAAAAAAAAAAAAAAAAAAAAAAAAAAAAAAAAAAAAAAAAAAAAAAAAGGATGGAAAAAGATATTGCCTTGATGGGTATTGCCCTAAATGAAGTAAGACAGATAAAGACAAATACCATGTGATTTCATGTACATGCAGGATTTAAAAAACAAAATAAATAATAATAACACCAAAAATGGAAACAAACTCATAGATACAGAGAATATATTGAGGGCTACAAAATAGAAGGGTGTGGGGGATGGTGAAAAGGGCAAAGTGATTAAGAAATACAAATTAATAGTTAGAAAATCATCATGGAGATATAAAGTGTAGCATAAGGAAAATAGTCAACAATGTTGTAATAAATATGTAAGAGAGAAGAGGAATACTAGATTTAGTGGGGTGATCACTTGAGCTCTAATCATTTGCTATACAACTAAAACTAATATATTATTGTATGTCAACTATAACTGAAAAAAAAGTGACATAACACTACCTTTTCCAGGAGTACAATATGAAAGGATTTATCAGATGAAGTTATTAAGTGACAATTAGGTTTTAAAATCTCATTTGAAATGAAGAAATGGACAGAAAGAGGGGTTTCAAGAAAAGTTAGCACCAGTTCTGCACCAATGTCTGTGCCAGGCTCTAAAAAGAAGGATCCAATACCTGCCAAACGTTTCTATCACTACCACCATTTTATTTTAAAGTTAATATTACTATGCTAAGAGGTGGTCAGTTTTTGTGACAATTATTGTATAATGTACATCATAACTGAAATGTGTGCTTTTTTGTTAACCACAGAAATAATAGTATGAAGTAGCAGAAGATTTTGAGCAGAAATTTGGTGTATGAATTCACTCTGCCTGCTATAACAAAACACCTCAGGCTGGGTGGTTTAAACAGAAATATATGTTCTCACTGTTCAAGAGGCTAGAAATCTAAGATCGAGGGGCTAACAGAGTTGGTTTCTGGTAAAGCCTCTCTTCCTTGCTTATAAATGACCACTTTCTCACAGTGTCTTCACAATGCATTTCGTCTATACCTCCATGGGCGGGGAGGGGAAAGAGATACACACACACACACACACACACACAAACACACACATCTCTAGCGTCTCTTCCTCTTCTTATAAAGATACTGGTCTTGGATTAGGGTCCCACCCTTATGACCTCACTTAACCTTAATTATCTTATCAAAGGCACAAACACAGTCACATTGAAGGTTAAGGCTTCAACATATGAGTGGGTATAGGGGACAAAATTCAATCCATCACACTTGAAAGGCTGGGTTCTGCCCTTGGCCTTGACGTTAAGTTTCTTCAGCTGATCCTTCGTTATTCTTTTTATTTTTTGTTTTTTTTCTTTTTGTTTTTCCATGTGTAAAATGAAGATCAAGTGGATAATCTCTATGTGACATAAAAAATAAATTTAAAGATTAATATTTTATGTAATAAGTGAGAGAAAACTTCCCTTCTATAACTTGAATACTGGGATGACTGATAATGAGCTATAATATTCAGTGTTTAATTTAATCTACTGTTATTTTAATTCACAGAGGATACAATTTAAAAGTTGTATAAAAAGATATTCAATGAGACTATAATCATCAACTCCTCTCAACCTCAAAAACCAATATTTTAAATAATACATTGTAAAGTAATGCCAACAATGAATTCCAAGATTCGGTCTATTTAAATACTTCAGCCACAATATTTGTTGACATGATGGTTCATCATAAAACATTAATCTAGTAAATGTCTTGGGAGTTTATAAACACGTACATGTCAAAAAGGTTAATTAATTAAAATAAATTAAATTTAGCAAAACTATTATTATCCATGCCTGGCGATTTAGGCAAAGAAAGAATTAGGTCCTGTTCACCCTGCTGCCTAATAAGTAGAACACTGGATTAATTACCAAGAATCACAGACAGATTGTTGTTATTTGGACATGCTACTCAGAAAGTCGTATTTCCAGGCACAACAGATTTGAGCTTCAAGGTATAGTGCTAGAGTATCAGGTCATTAAGCATGATTGGAAGTCAGGTTTGAACTGCAATCCAGAGTTCACATGAAGGCACAAATATACATCCTACCATGAAGTAAGGCAGGAACTAAAGGCAGAAATAAAATTGAGAGACTGGAAATGAGGTGCACAGAAAACAGATTAAAGAGCTGCTTTCTCATCGCCCCTTTCGTGCAAAACTGCAACCGTTTTCCTCTTGAGATCTTTGAAATGTGCTACTTCAGTCTCTGACAGAGAACATTAGGTACCATAATTTAGCTGATATATGCTCATGACTTTGCTGCCTGAACTTAAATAGTACATTCCATTCTAAAATTTCAACATAAGGGACAAAATGAACAAGAACCCCATAGTCTCAATCCTCACCCTTTAGAAACTGGTAATTGGTGAAAGTGGCTATAATGAAGAGCCCAAAAGAGGAAAATGCAATTAACCAGGAGTTCTGTATAGTATCTAATTTGATTTTCTTGGCTTGTTAGCTCAGCTGTTTGGACCGAGGTGTTAATGAAGTCAAGATTGCAAGTTCAATTGCCATATGGGACAGTTAGCATCACTCAATTCCATGGCTACTGACCAAATGAGTTCTATTGGTCACAGGAAGAACAAGACAAAAGAAAATGGATTCGAGAAAAATCTATTACTATGACTGTCAAAATAAACTCAAAGCACTATTGTCAAAGGCAGGGTCACAGTGTAGACTTCATTGTAATTATTTAGAACAGAATAGTTTGCAAAGTTCTGAGAATGGAATTTTAAGACAAAAATTTAGACTTTCTGAACACTGTAATTAGTGTCTTTTACCAAATCAGGTAGATTGCCTGATAACCCTATCAAAGTTGTTCTTTAACTGAGTTCTCAGACATCTTAATTCTAATATAACTAGAAACATAGATTTCAGTTGAGGTGGATCGAATATATGACGAGAGAGAGAGAAAAGCAAGGGAAAGAAACAGTCTTCAGAGCCAAATGGGGAAAAGAAGCAGAAATAAAGAAAATAAAGGCTGGCAATGGAAACGCAGAGAAAGGACAGACAATTGCTTCACCATTTACTCATTCTGAGGCAGACCTAGTAATCAGACGGGCCCATCCATCTTATGATTGGGCTCTGTTTCCTCTTAGAATTATGATCTTTTTTAAGTTATGGGAAGGAAAAGTCATAGATGAACCCTGGCTTAAACCAATTATAAAAGATTCTAAAGATATTCACATAATTGCATTATGTCAAGGGAAAAAATTTCAGGCAGTTCCTTCTTATCCCTACATTCAAGGATCACAGACCCATATCTTACAACTGAGTGATGTAATACTCAACACATATGTAATATGTAATAGCCACTCTATTATACACAGCTAGCATGTCTGGAACTTAATTTCATGATATTCCTAGAGAAATGTGAGAGAAAGAGGTGGTACAAAATTAACTTGTTGGCAAATTCTCTTTATAATGCCACAGATGATAAAGAAATCTGTAGCAAAACCAGTGAACAAATTACCTTTGTGAGAAAGAGTTAATTCTTTGAGAACCAAAAATAAGTGCATAGAACACTTACAATTCACCATTTCCATTTTTTAAGTTATTGAGTTTATTTAATTAATCTATTTTTATTAAAAATTACTGATGTGACATTAATAAAATCAAATAAGTTTCAAGTGTACAATTAAACAGTATGTCATATATATATAAACATACATATATATATGTATGTGTATATGTATATATAAATTGCATTGTGTGTTCACCACACAAAGTAAGATTTTCTTCCATCACAAAATATTTAACCCTTTTTACCCCTATCTACCTCTCCTCAACGTTCATTTTTAACCCACAAATCTGGCTCGTCACCTTGTCTCATCCTGCTTTACTCACAAGCAAAATAAGTGATGTCTCTTGTCCTTCCATTCTTAAGAAAAACAAGTCTTTTCTGGCAGGTTTTGGAAAAAGCCCAAGATACAAGTTATATTCAGAGATCTCCACAACTTGCAGGAATGTTCTAGGACTCAAATGTCTTTGTGGGAGACAGAAAAGGCCAGGTACTATCCCTCCGGACACATGCATTGGACTGTAATAATTGATGAAAAATTACAGGATAGATTATTCTCTATTTGACATTATATAAATAAAAACAAGTAGTATACTGTTAGATGTATTTACATGGTGATTTATTCTAAAAAATCATTTCTAAACTTTTCAGACTCTCCCCTTTAAACTTTTTCTATTATAATAGCAGAGACAAAAGTCTCTTTAGTGAGAAGTGTGAGAGGGAAAGGACAGACGATTAACTAGTGTTCTGCCTAGTTACAGGAAAACTGCCTGAACAGCATTCTGTTATCTTGCAATAATAGGGCCATTTATGTGTGTCACATTTTCATTTTCAGCTCTGTGTTCATTTTAATTACTTTCATTTGAATACCCAATCTTAACTTTTTCTTCTGTACATGCCTTGCTAATCAAAATGCTTGATTCATTAACACAGCTAGGAGTTACAGCACTTTATTAATATACTAATTTAAGTAACTAGTTCTAGTATAGCAATTGCAAATACTAAGGCCAGCCATAATGATATTTTAAGTGTCTTAAGAATGTCAGATAAGAACTGTTATTAAATCAGACAAGCACCGACAGTAAGCTGTAGTGCTCTCATGCCCCCTGTTGGTTAGTTACTTGAGAATCAAATTAAATTTAAATCATTTTGTGTACAGAGAAAAATATTTAATGCTTACACTTAAATCTAGTTTAAGCCATAAACTAAAAAACTATGCACACACATGCACACATGCATGCATACACACATATGCATAGAATGTATCCCTCTGATTTCATTTTTGTATTAAAGCTAAAAGAAAAACAAGGTATTAAAAAAGAAAGTAAATGTTGCAATAAGTGTGAGAAAGCACCTGCACCCATTTTTATTAAACTATTGATGTGTGTTAACTACACACTAGGTACTTTTTCATGCAATGTTAACATTTTTGTGTACTGCAAAGGGCACAGACTTTTAAAACAAGAAGCCTTAAATTCGAATCAAGGAAGTTTTTCTTCTTTTATCACACTGAACCATAGAAACATGAGAAAGTGATTATTTTTATCTTGAAAATAGTATAGATTATAATTCTTATTGCACATTGTAGTTATAAAGACTAAAAGAGTGGTGACTTATGTGAAAGTGCCTATTAAGCATACAGTAAATGCTAAATAATGTTAGTTTATTCTGTTTCTTACAATAACTCTATAATATAAACATTACATATATCTCCATTTTATAGGTAGAAAAATTAAGGTGGAGAGAGAAAAAAAATTGCAGCTAGAAAATAGTAATGCTGGCAGTAAAAGACAGGACATTTGCCTTCAACATAAATATTCATCTTCTTGTGTTATATACCCTGGAACTTTATTACGACTCTGCTACAAAATCACATCCATACAAACTACTTTCTTTTAATTCTATCCTATAAAGTTTGATAAGCAAAAGTAAAAAAAAAAAAAAAAAGTTGTAGTCTTATTTCTAAAAGTATCCTGGACAATATTTTAACAAAGATTTTGCTATGTTAGAAAAATCATGGGTTAGTCTCAAAAAAGCAAAAAAAAACAAACAAACAAACAAAATCTACATTTCAATGACATAAAGGATTTGTCATTTGACAGATATTTACTCTTTGTGAGTAAATTATACTTTCACTTTGTTTTTGTTACAATTTAACTTATTAGAAATACCAGCTACTAGAAAGATCTAGTGAGTTTCTGTACCTGCTCTATGCATAAATGTAAAGTAATTCTTAAAGATTTTGATTACTATATACACATCTATAAGCAGAATTAAATATTTCTGTTGGTACAGAGACTTAATTACTTAGTAGAACTGGTAATATTTTCAACAGAATTCAGCAGTTAAAATACTTGATTTTTTAGAATATATACAATTAATATTATAGAAATTATCTGTGATCATTCATTTCAGTAATTAATAAAACTTTTTAAATTATACAATCACAAATATATTAATTATGTTTGTCTACCAGTGTTTTAAGTTTCATATTATTCAAAGTTGTTTGACATATCCCAATATTCTAATTATTACAACAGAAGGTAAGCCACATTCGTGAGCAATTAAATACACACTCATTTTCATTTCAGGATTATGTGGAAGAACATAACGACTTAAATATCTTCCCACTCATAGTCATTTCCTAGATAGATTATAAATCAAAGTTAATTAGGCCAAGGCATCAATTTTTGATGGGTCTGGAATTTGTACATATATATTTAATAATGAATAATTATAGGTTATTTCTTTATCAGTAAAGACATGTGCCATTATAATTGCATTAATCTTAGTGGAAAGTGATGAGCTAAGGTGATACAAGTCAATTAAGCTTTTGTAAATGGGATAAACTAAAACAAATAATTACGTATTAAGACTCCAAAGGTGTGTTGCAGGACAGTGATACATTGAAATCATCCTTGTAAATTCATTCACTTATTCATTTATTTACTCAAAAAATATTTATTGATTTTTCATTATGTATCTCAAAAAGATAATTAGGTTTAAGCCTAATTAATCACATGCTAACTAACTGGTATATAGAAAACTATCTCATGTCTTCAAATCTCTCTTATCTGTAAAGCAGATATGAAAATGCCAGGTTCATAAAATTGCTGTAGGATTCAAAATGCAGTAGAAGTACAGTTCCTGGCATTTAATATCTCTGCAATAAATATTATCTCGATCTAATCTTGAAGGTTTTTTTTTTTTTTTCTAAAGTGGGCAAGTCATTCCATTTCTCTACCATGGTTTCTTAATCTATAAATTGTTGGACAAGAATATGTATGAGGTCTTTTTCAGATCTAACGTTCTATGTTAGGCAATTTCACCATGCCTAAATGTCAGAAAGAGACACCAAGATACTGTGTCACATTTTTCTCTGCAATGAACTTTTTAAATGAAACCTGGGTCAACCTCATTTCATAACTTGAGCTGAGGTATGTAGAATGGTGGAATGCTTCAAAAAAAAATACGCAAACAAAACTTTAGGTTTCATTGTACTATTCTGTTGTACTTAGAAAAATTTTAATAATGTGTCTTAAGATATTTCTTAGCAACACATATACAAAATGAAAGAACACAGAGTTATAGAAAGTGCCTCTGTCAAGAATGTGGTTATCTTAGAATAAGTTTTTGTTGATGCCTAAATATGGGGAAAAAATCTTTTAATAAACACAAATTTGAAACTGAGCAATAACATCATAACTTTGAGACTGTTTTATTCACAAAATCTTATTATCCAATGTTCTCTAGATGCTGTATTTTTCTGTCCTGATAGATGTGTTTTGTCTATTTTTATGACACATAGGCAGTTTGGAATGCTAATTGTTAAGCTATGAAGAAAATAAAAAGATTGATTGACAGATTTTTAGACATTGTAGAAACCTTCTGGTGTCTTTAGCTTACATTCAAGAATTCTGGGGTAGTTTGAACAACAATCTGTTTCTTCTTCTCAGTGCTTTTCAGTTCAAATTAGCCAACATTTGTAAAATTCATAGATTCATCGACATTTGTCAGATTCATGAATATCCTGACAAATTGTCAGGAAACGACCCTCCCTACAATTGCCTTACAGAGGGTCAACTACACCTAGAAGTATCAGAAATGTTAGCTCTTTTTGTTGGGCCCACACCCTCATGACACAAAAGCTTTGGTAGGCTGGTAGGAGGGATGAAGGAAGGAAAAAAATAGACAAAAACAGTAAGAGTTTCTTTATAAAACCTCACCCTCAGCCTTTCTTATAAACATACCTCTGACTCCCTCATGTTTGCTACATGTTAAAAATAATAATAATAAAAAATTAGACCAGCTATCAGACACAATGAGAAAAAACATCACAGAAGATATATGTAAATTTCTTTTATAAATAAATAAGAAGCATATATTGCATGTTCCTCAAAAAGGGTAATAGAAAGGATTTCAGAAACATGTGGGAGTGAGAGAAGTCCTCAGATCTCTCCCCTTGAAACAACAATAAACTGAACATCTAAAACTCAAAAAAAAAAAAAAAACAGAAAAACACCCAAACTGCACACCAGCACATCTGAGCATGGGATCTGTGCATAAGAGCTACCACAGGTCAGAACTCTGAGTGTCAGGTGGTGGACTGGGAGAAATAAAGAAGCTCCCTCTTGCAGCCACTGGAGCTCCCTTTAGGGGGAGGGGGAAGGGTGAAAGTATGGCAACTTCTCTGAACACCTCTGCCTGGGACTGCTGTGAGCTCCACATGGCCAGAGGCAGTTCTCAGTCATTATAGCAGAAGGCAGAGAAACTAACAGCACAAAAACAAAAGTTAATTTTTTGCTGGCTGCAGTTGCAAAAATGAGGCTGAGCCACAGCCTCCAACTCCCAACCCAGAGGGTCCTTTCCCATACCCTCTGAGAACAAATACTGCAGAGCCCCAGAGGAATATGAGCAAACACTACTGAAATTGTTGCTAACACTGACAGAAACTGAAACTGAGAGTAGTGAGCTTTATTAATTATCTATAAGAAAATAAAAAGGCATTTTTAAGGCTTTATATAAAGCAGGAACCCAAGAGACTTAGGCACCATCAACTGGAAACCAAAAGTAAAGCACCTTTGCAGCAGGCTAAAGAGAGACCTTTATATAATAAATCTTCTTTCTGGAAAAAAAGCAGAATACATTTTCATTAATGCCCAGACAGAGAAATAGTCCATTAAACACCATGAACAACCAAGATGACAAGTCACCTCAGAAAGGAAGAGAAAAATCTTCAGAAAATAAGCTTACAGACATAGATATATGCCACTTAAATGACAGAGAATTCTGGATGGTATTTCTGAAAAGACTCAGTGAATTCCGAAATAAGTCATATTAACAATTTCAGGAATTGAAAAACCACCTAGATGAGCACAGCAAGGCGATTGAAACCCTCAAAAAGAACCAAATAAAACTTTTTGGGATTAAAAAAAAAAAACTGCAAGAGTTGAAAAATGAAATAGCAAACTTGGGAAATAGAGTCGAACAAATGGAGGAAATGATCAGTGATACTGAAGACAGAAATCTAGAAATAAATCAGAAGAAAGAAGAGAGAAAACGAATAATGAAAAACAGTGAAAGAGAAATACAAGAATCAGCTAATACCATCAGAAGAAGAAACATAAGAATAATTGTTCGGTCGCCTGCAGACACCATTAAGTTGCTAACAATGAGGTGGCTTAATACTTAAGATGGCCAATGGCTGATGCAATAGAGACCTCACATTGCACCAGGGACCTTCTGGGCATGGAAAGACCCTAACCACGGGAACAGAACAATGGAACACCATGCCCAGCACATCCGGGACCAAAAAAAGCCTTTAAAAACAACTCCCTCACCCCCTGCACGCGCGACTTCTCTGGCCTGTAACCTCAGGACCAGTGAACCTTGCCCGCAGACCCCCAATAAAGCCTGTCCAGTACTTCTCTTTGGTACTCTGTGCTTTTTATTTGATTCTGGCTGATCAATAATGGCCATTATTGAAGGTGAGGAAAGGGAGCAGGCACTAGAAAAATTTTCAGACAAATAGTTGATGAGAATTTCCCAAATCCAAGGAATGAGCTGGATCTTGGAATACAAGAAGTCAACAGAACACCCAATTATCTCAATCTAAAAAGGCTTTCACCAAGACACATTGTATTAAAATTATCAAAAATCAATGACAAAGACAGAATTCTCAGGGCAGCCAGGGAGAAAAAAATAAACGGTAATTTATAAAGGAAATCCATTTGATTATTCTCAGACTTCTCAGTGCAAACCTTACAAGCCAGAAAGAAATTGAATCAAATATTTAAACGATTAAGTGAAAGGAACTACCAGCCTAGAATAATGTATCCAGCTAAGCTCTTCTTTATATATGAAGGAGAAATTAAGACCTTTCCAGACATACAAAAATTGAGGGAATTCTCCACTATAAGGATGGTACTACACAAAATACTGAAAGAGGTCTTCTCACCTAAAACAAAATGACAAAAAGAAATACATAATTAAGAGTAAAGTGACTATCAAGCAAATAGAAGCAGAGGAGTACAACCCTTACTAAGAATAAGGCATTATAAGCTTAAATAATAAGAGAATTGCTATAGCAAGATAGTTATGAACGTTCAGCATCCATAGGGAAAAAACTGAGACAGCAATGACTGAAAAGAGGAGGATTCAAAGATCCAAATTCGCAAAGGGGAATGGAGATAAGTACGTGCAGAAGAACATGGATGATTGTATATACATAACTATCCTTTACATATTCATAATGGTAACCACACACAGAAGAACCAGAGAGAAAAACTACAACAGCCAACCAAAATAAAAAAAAAAAAAAAAAAAAAAAAAAAAAAAAAAAAAAAAAAAAAAAAAAAAAAAAAAAAAAAAAAAGAAACAAAAGGACAAGAAAAAAGTAGAAACACAAAGCTACCAGAAAGCAAAAGATAAAATGGCTATAAGAAGACCTCATATTTCAATAATCACCATAAATGTAAAAAGACAGCACTCACCAATAAAAAGGCACAGAGTTGAAGAATGGATCAAAAAACAAAACCCAACCATATGGTGCCTCTAAGAGACACATCTCGGCTCCAAAGACAAATATAGACTAAAGCGAAAGAGTGGAAAACAATATTTCAAGTAAATGGCATTCAGAGAAAAGCAAGAGTAGCAGTACTAATATCATATGGAATAGACTTCAAAATAAAAAAGGTAAAGAAAGATACTGAGAGACACTTCGTAGTGATAATAGGAATCATGCACTAAGAAAACATAACACATATTAATACTTAATGTTCCCAATCAGGGAGCCTCAAAATATGTAAAGAAATTACTAACAAAACTAAAGAAAGAAACAGACCAAAACACTATTATAGTAGAGGATCTAAAACCCCACTGTTAGATATGGACAGAACATCCAAATGAAAATCTATAAGAAAATAACATCCTTATATGACACATTAAGAGCAAATGAAGATAATTGATATTTACAGAGCCTTCCATACCAAAACAGCGGCTTATATATTCTTCTTGAGTGCACATGAAACATTCTCAAGAATCGACCACTTATTGGGACACTGAGATAGCCTCAACAAATATAAGAGGGTTGAATTCATACCAACTATATTATCTGATCATAATGCTTTGAAATTAGAGATCAACTGCCAAAATAAATCAGGAAGAACCACAAATACATGAAGATTAAACAACATACTACTAAAGAATAACTGGGTTGGAGAAGAAATAAAAAGATAAATCAAGAGATACATAGAAATAATTGATAATGACAGTACAACATATCAAAACTTTTGAGACATGGAAAAAGCGGTCACAAAAGGAAAGTTCATATCACTACAGGCCTATCTCCAATAACAAGAACAAGCCCAAATAAACAACCTAACACTTCATCTTTAAAAACTAGAAAAGGTAAAACAAATGAAGCCTAAAGTCAACAGAAGGAAAGAAATCAAAATTAGAGCAGAAATAAATGAAATTGAAAAAAAAATAGAAAAATAAATGCAACAAAGACCTGGTTCTTTGAGAAGTTTAATAAAATTGACAAATCCCTGGTCAGACTCATTAAAGAAAAAATAGAAAGAAAGAACTCAAATAAACAAAATCAGGGATGAAAGTGGGAAAATTATGACTGATACCATGGAAATACAAAGGGAAATGAAAATCAAAACCACAATGAGATAGTATCTCACACCTGTTAGAATAGCTATTATTAACAGGACAAGTAATAACAAATGCTGGAGAGGATGTAGAGAAAAAGGAACCCACAAGCACTACTGGTGGGACTGTAAGTTGGTACAGCCATTATGTAAAACAGTATGGAGGTTCTTCAAAAAACTAAGAATTGATCTGCCATATGATCCAGCAATCACTCTAATGGATATTTACTCCAAAGACTTGAAAACCCATATCCAAAAAGATATTTGCACACCAATGTTCATAGAAACATTTGTGACAACATGGACAGACTTTGAGGTAATTATGCTAAGCAAAATAAGCCATACAGAAAAAGTTGACAATCACATGATATCATTTATATGTGGGATATAAAACTAAAAGCAACAAATGAGCAAGACAAACAAAGACTCATGGTCATGAACTATAGACTAGAGGTTACCAGAGTGTAGAAGTGGGAGAGGAGCAGGGAAATAGATGGTTAAAGGGAGTCAAATATAGGGGGGCAGGGGTAGGGTGAAGTGAGTAAAGGGGATCAAATATATGGTAGCTGAAGGTAACTGGACTATAAGTGGTAAACACACATTAGAATATACAGATGTCAAATTATATTGTACATCTGAAAATTATATAATTGTATGAACAAATGTTATCCTAATAAACTTAATTAAAAAATAAAATAAATTATGGAATCGAATAAAGGTTTAAAAAAGAAGGTGACAGAAAAACAATACACTGTTACCATAAGAAATTAGGATTATTAGTCAATGTTAATGTGTTTTATAGATGTCAACCTAAATAAAAGATGTTACTTTCGTGATGATAATAAATTATTAAGATTCTTTCAGCAAAATTTCTATTTCAGAGATTCATTGAATTTATAATGATGCTTTCTTCACCTTTTAAACCCTTAAAATGTATTCAACATAGGGTTAAATGAGGGTAAAATTAAAATGCCTTTTTTTAATGCTTGGAGGTAGTGATTAATTGTGACTAGTGGAGAAGATGGAAAAAGGAAATAATGGTGTTAGGGTCACCTGGAGATTGTGCATGCATACACAGAGGCATTCCAGAGATTTTAGGAATCACTGACATAGTAAATTGCTCTGTATCTTTCTGGTGTATCAGAGTAAAAAATACACTGACAACGACAGGTCCGGATATCCTTCCAAAATAACTTTAATTTAAAAGAGAGCATGATACATATCCATAACAATGGCTTCTAAATGACTCTTACTACCAGAATGCTGACAGATGAAAATAATAAAATCGCTAGAATTTTATAAATATCTACTCTTAGCCTGGCACTGTTCTAAACAATTTACTTGTCTTATTTGCAAATATGCTATTTAACACTCTCTAGAAGAAAAGAGGTAGTAGTGTAAAAGCTCAATAGGTGATACAAATGAGTCTTAGAGAATGAGAATAGTTTTTTTCAAGTTTACACACCTTGTAAACATTACAAGAAATAGGACTGAGATGTGCTTAACATCAATTACCTCAGAGTGCTTCCCACCCTCGGACATGTTTGTCAATTTGACTCAAAGATGGGGTCAGATGGGGTTTAACATTCTTTTATAACAGTACATATAAGTATAGTTTTATCAATTTCTTCTCCCTACTTTGAATCTCTTTCAATTAATTAGAATTCAAATTACTTACATGTGTGTGATTTTTCTCAATTCTCAAATAATTTTAGTTATTTGCCCTATTTCACAATAAACCACAATGGTATTGAAAGATTGGCATGCTTTAGTGACAGGGTATTATAAGAAAGTATCCTCTAAGTTGGAATTGCTTTAAAGAGGCAATCATAATACCAACTTTCAATAATTTCAGTTTAATTTGGCCCATAATGAATCTTCCTAAATATTTCAACAGCAAGTTTCAGAGATATGAATTTCTCAAGTTCTATAATGTGATTGCAATGTATGAAGTGCAAAAAGCTAAATAGTTAATGGGTTATTAAAAAGAAAAAACAGAGAAATGGAAGGTCATACAAGTAATAGATTGGGGTTTTTTTTCAACTTTAAAAGAAAAATGATTTGTCTATGAAAACGTTTATTATTTTTCTAGATGACATACTTTAGCCATGAAATCCCAAGTCTATGTTTAACTACAAAGTTCTTTTGACATACATCAAGTTCAAAGAGAACAATCTGTGCCTGGCAAAGCAGATTTAAAAACATCCCAATATGATATCAAATGATAATGATCAAATGCTAAAAGCATAGTCAACCCAAATAACCAGATAAATTACAACTGGTTACCTCTGTAAAATATAATATGCAGCATATTTTTCTATCTGATCCTCCACCCAAATACTGAATTCTGTGAGGCTAAGTATGAAAGTATGAAGTCTTTATATTTATCAAATTTATAATGTAATTTCCTTGGTGTTTAGCATCTAAAGTATAATAATCTCTAACTAGAATTACATGAAATACATTCAAATTGAAGAATAAAACATATTTGTAAAATTTTTAAAAAATTGAAAGAGAACTAAAATATAAATGATTGTGTAATGACAGGATTATGCTAGAATAATTTTTTAACATAAAAGTTAAATTTTCTGAGAGCCAGGCTTTTAATTGAGCTTACTTTATCAATATAAAACTCTTTTTGAGGAAGAAAGAGGGTGGCATTTTCCTTTTTAAAACTAAAATAGATGAATTTTTTTTCTGGTTATAAAATTAATCAGTGAGATTTTATTTGGGAAAATAAGTCAGCATTGAAGTACACTGAGTATTTTAAAACTAGGTATAAGTGGTGGTTGCACAACATTGTGACTATACTAATTGACACTGAATCAGTCACTATAAAAATGATTAATTTTATTTTATAAAAATTTAACCTTAATTTAAAAGTGCATAGAATAAAGTAAATATTATATTTCTATTTGAAACAATGAGGTAACCATATAAACATTATATTTATTACATTTAAAAAGGTTCAGGGCTGTGTATCACGTGTGTGTGTGTGTGTGTGTGTGTGTGTGTGTGTGTGTGTGTCTTTTGAATATGCATTTTGGTTCCCCCTACCCAGCTACCAAATACCAACCCCACACCTTTTCATTTTCCTTGCTGACAGTTATCTTAGGGTTTCATCTTTTAGAGTGTTCAGGTAAGATGTTACCCTCCTAAGTCCAGGGGAAGAGAAAGGAGGACATTATTTAAAAAATTTAATTATAAACATTCCCCTTAGTAATGAAACACAAGTCTGCTTCTGGAAAAGCTATCCTGACTAGTACAAAGAAACATATGTGAAGAAATGCCTTTCTCTTTTGTGATGGGTATTGTGATGTCTCTTTCTAACATTTAGAACTGCTTTAATCTTCTTGCGATCATGAAGGGAGACACCGAAACATGATAAAGAAAGCCTTGAGTTATAAGCCACTGACTTAAACCTCCAGACTACCAGAAGTTGTCACATCCAGACTTTTGTTATATGAGCTAGTAAATGTTTCTCAATGTCAAAGGCACTTTAAATAAAATATTTTATTACTTGGAGCTGAACACATCCTACTTGAACAGTATGATTCCAAATTCTCATTTTTGTGAGAAAAACAATTTAGTATGAAAAATATATAAATAAAACATTACATAGTCTTCTATGAATATAAAATATATAAATGTATGGACATATATTTAAAAATTTCTTGAAGGTGGCACACAAATGAGTAATCATGGTTATCCTAGGAAACGAGAAAAGGTAAGAGGAAAGGAGCATCACTTTTTACTTCATAGAGATTTTGTTTGAATTTATTTTGCAACAAATGTATGTTACTTATTTGAATCTAGTAATAGATGTAAATTAAAAAGTAAACATTAATCATTATTCAAAAATAGGGGGACTAGCGCCTCCATATTATCATAAATACTAATAAACATATTTTTGGAAAAATATGTTTATTAGTATTTATCTTTTTTAAAAAAAAAATTTGTATACATTTTATATCAGTGAAGACTTAATTGGTTGCAATAAAAAATGTCTTAGTTAAAATAACCAACCAAAGTAAGATTGGGTTAGAGCTTACTTTGTGGAAGACTGAAACCAAGGAGATATATCTATCTATCTATCTATCTATCTATCTATCTATCTATCTATCTATCTATATATATATATATATATATATATATATATAATCAAGACTTTTGTCTTTTTATCTCTCATCATTGCTTTTCTGTTTTTTGAGACTAGTCCATCCTAGTGAAAAGTTCAGCTAGAGATTCTGGCCTATGCCAAATTCTCACAACTTCACAACCAAAATAAAGGCCCTTCACTTCCAGCACTAAGTTGACCAATCAACTTGAGTGATGTGCCCTTTGACTAATCACTGTGACAGGCAGTAAGACGAAAATTTGTCCTGAATTAAATATTGAGTCTCCTAAAACCCAGGGTACATCTCACAGACTTGGCTCCCTGGAACATCTCTGTGAGCAAAAACCACTTCCATTTGTGTTCCCTACACATTTTTTGCCCTCGGAGTGACAGTTCTCTGGTACTTCCCTCCTATCTTGTAAACAGTAAGTAACTTGCCCATCAGACTGTGGCATTACAGGAGTAAAAGAGATGAGTACTGAGCCTGCAGCAATCTCTTGGCTAAGCTTTTCAAACCAACATCCCCAATGTTTTTTTTTAAACATTTGTAAGCGTATTAATTTGCCAAGCCTGCCATAATAAAGTGCCATAGACTGTGTGGTTTAAACAACAAAATTTATTTCCTCGTAGTTCTGGAAGGTAGAAATCTGAGATCCAAGTGCCAGCAGGGCTGATTTCTCCTGAAGACTGTGAGAGAACAATTTGTTTCAGGCCTCTCATTTGGCTATAGATGGTTGTCTTCTCCCTGTGTCTTCACATTAACTTCCCTCTGTGTCTGTGTCCAAATTTCTTTTTTGTATAAAGACATCAGTAATATTGGTTCAAGCATAACTAAATGAACTCATTTTAATTTAATTACCTCTATAAAGATCCCATCTCCAAATAATGTCACATTCTGTGCTACTTGAAGTTAAGACCTCAACATATGTATTTGGCAAGGGGGACATCATTCAGCCCATAACAGTGAATAAGATGAAGAATCTCATGGGATTAAGCACCAGCATTAGCATACCTATGCCTAAAGTGATATTATAAAGTATAAACTTAAGAATTGAAGAAATAGAAGGAAAGGCATGATTGAATGCTTGATTGAATATTTATAATGGTCCAGGTGCTGTGAAGAGTTATTTTCCAACATTTGTTTCCTAACAAACCTGCTACCTTAGTATGGATAAAAACTTGTGATTTCAGGATTTAGAATAATTTGTCAAAATCACAAAGATTAATGACAAAGATGGAATTTAAACAAATGTCTATCTTTCACCATGTCTAACTCTGTCTTCTCAATAACAACAAAATGCAGTCAGGTGTTTTTAAATTATTTTTTTAATAAATAAATTTATCATTTAAATAAACATCAACTAATAAGTCTTGTCTTAGAAATCACAAAAAAAATAGAATTAAAGCAATTATAATATAAAACATTTTTGTAAACCTTTTCTGATAAAGATATGTTTTGTGTCTGTCCGTGAAAAGGTATAGTTCCTATATGTATTTTTTTCTTTTGTCAAGAAACTCTGTATCATCTTGAGGCTCAATTATCATCATCATTATTATTACTATCTCATCATTATCATATTTGAATCACATATTACAGTTTTTAAAGTTTTTTAATCTATATTTCCTCATTTGACCCACTTAATGAATCTGATGGGAAGCTGAGAATTAGAGAAAAAAAAATGACTCAGGTAATGTCACAGAAGTGTTTTGATCAGCAACTCAAGCTTGCTACATTTCAAGGTAGAGGGAAGTCTTATAGTTATTAGTGAGTTGTTTACTATTGCCTTTTATAGTCTATCCTACACTCTTTTATTATATATTCCTCTTATTCCAAATGACCTCAATGTTTTGGGGTTTTTTTTCTGATTACAGGTTCTATAATCTGTGGAAGTGAGCAAATCCACTCTAACTGTTCAGAACAAAGAGAATTTGCTTTTAAAAATTTACAATGTGTAAACCTCATGGTAATTGTTTTTTTTTCTCAAATTATAGAAGTAATGTGTATTTAAATAGTGTTTTCATGAGAATTAAAATAGTAACTACATTAATAATACTTAAAAACCTCAGTGAAGAAACTCCCTAGGCTTGAGGGGGTTCTTCAATAAAAATATTTAGAGAAATATGTGCTTATTCTTAGCTGAAATGACTAAGTAATCAAAATGTGTGCATTTTTAATCATACGGCATTGTCATTTATGGTTTCATATCAGTGTCCCTTGTTACACTAAAAAAATTACATTAGTTATATATAGAAGTGATGTAATGCAGTTTTATATTGGAAAAGGATGATGATTTGAAAAAAAATAATTACATTTCTCATTTTCTTCTTTTGAACTGTGGGTTCCATTTTCAGCTGATAATTTCAGTTACCTGAGGAGCAATTAAAAAGACTGATTTGTTAGCAACCAATATCAATTTTTCTGATAAAGTTGATGAACTGCTTAGTGGTAATGGGGGCTAGAATGTATGTTATTAAGATATTTTTCTGGGTCATTCAGGTGATGGGGAAGACTTGGAAGCGCTCTTATAGACCATCCATATTCACTGTGGCAAATAATTTTTAGAATCATTGCAAAGGTAATTTAGAATCAAAGAAACACTCTGTTCCTGTACACAAAATCACATTTGGTGAGACTGACATTTCTAGGTCTCTGCTGACCATAACATCATGAGTGGATTATACTTAAAACCGTCATCAGATTGGATTTGGGAGGGATTTTTCAACTGTGCCATTCCTAACCACTTATAACAATTATAAATTTAAGAAAGTAACTTAGACTATTTAGTATTTCATAGTCCTCATTTGTAAAGTGTCAGCAATAATAACAATATCAATAAGACTGCTATAAGAATATAGTAGGCTGTGAATCAGTATAAATATGTCACATATTCTTGATTTCTTTCCCTTGTGAATTACCTTAAAGTCATTCAAAACACAGAATAATCTCCTCTTTGAAGCTTTTCTGAAACTACTTAGTCAGAAGTAAACTATCTCTTTTTTATGTGCTCATGGCATTTGGCTAAATTCTCTACTATGTTTACTTCACTTATTTTGTGTCATAGCTATTTGTGAATATTAATCAGTTCATTAGGTTTTAAGCATCTTGAGACTGGATATATTTTCCTTATCATTTTGGTGATCTTTAGTGTTTAGCACAGAGCCTTATACAGTTAGTCTTCAAGAAATATTTATTAAACTGCACTAATGAACCCATCTGACTGTGAGACTGCATGAGGTGACCATCTCTCCTTTCTTAATGTCATCTGACAATATCAGGAGTTTTTCCTGACTCCCTTGCTTAGTGGAAGAAATAATATCTTTAATGAAAAACATTATCAATTCAGTTCTTTCTCTCTTCCTGCCTGACCCTTCTAGTTGTACAAACTCGAAGGAAAAAAATGTATGCAAGGTAAGTAAAAACTATATTCAGAAGGATACAGGACTGCTTTTACAACCCACTACAGCAATTTGGTAATATCCTTAAATCAAATTTTATAATTTTGCTTATCATATTTGAGAGAAAATACCAAACTATTAGCTGCTATGCACTCTTTATTCTTAGCTTCCTATATTTTCTAAATGTCCCAAATGTATGTCCTAGAAACAATAAAAAGTCTTTAATATTTATTATTTTAATATTTGCCATATTTCATCTTTTAAATTATAGGAAAGTTTGTTATTGCTTTTCAACCAAACCTTTTTTTCTAAATATGAAAAGAACTATTATTTTAAATTTGGAGTTTTATAGTATCAAGATATTCACAAAAAGATCTTTACATTTTCTTTTTGCTTATTAGATTTTATTCATTGTATGTTTTCTTTGTAGCTATACCTACAATATATTATCACACAAAAACTAAAAATCTGTTCTTAAATAACCAGAAAGAATCATAATAATCTGGAATATGACAGCTATTAAGTAAAATTGTAATAAAGGAAAATTGTAATAAATTTAAGCTACAGATATTAGACATAGGGTCTCCTCCACTGAGTAGTCTGGGTAATGTTTGAGACTCAAATAAATACTTCAGTCACTACATAAGATCAATATTGCAAGAAAGATATTGTATCTGTCATGATCATGTCTAGTTTTGCTTCTCAGTTTGCCTGCAAATAGTCAAACCTGTTTATGCACCGTTGTTACAAACAAATGACATTAGTCTTACAGATGAGAGGCAGACATGAAGAAAAAGTATTGAAAGCTTATTTGGCAGCAAGAATAGCCAGAATAAATCGAGAATGGAGAACACATAGGATCCATGAATCAAGGACCAAACACAGGAGGGAGATAAAGAGAATCAATTAGAACACAAAAGGAAGACCTAGAATGACACTTTCTTCCAGACTAGACAGGGAAGCACGGAAAAATTTCTGGGTATCACCAAGAAGAATAAAAATTGAGACTGATAGACCATTAGACAGGTGTGAATTTATTTTAAAAATGAGCTCAAGTGGAGTGCCAAGCAAAGAAAATAAAAGAGCCAGATAATTACAGAAAATGTGTAAAGTTTTTCAAGAAAGGAAGTAAATTGACAGCATATTGCTTGACTTAGCAATAAAAATAGCAAAAAAAAAAAAGTTACATCTTTTATTGCTGAAAACCTGTCTACATGGAATTAACAAAAGTGAGTTACAACTATATTTTATGAATAGATAAAGGAGACATCTATTCGAATGTGATGGATGATAAAAGAGAGCTGAATTTTAAATCCTAATACCTAAATAATGCAATTAAAATGGGAAATATGTAAAACTGAAAAATTAAGAAATAATATAATTAATTTTAAGAATAATAATGTAAATAAAGGAGTAATAACTTCAAGAATTGCAAGGGTTGTCAGTGGAAATAGGCTAGGAGGGAACTGCTTATTTTCTGTATATGAACTACTTAGTACTTTTTAGCACACTATATATGTTAAAAATATATATATATATATAAAACAGAGTCTATGGAGACCATTATATTAAAGGAGCTTCAAGTTATCCCAAGTAAGACAGCTTTGAAGGCCAACCTGAGTGTGTGACACAAAGGAGATGCTTATTGAGATAATCAGCCCTCAAGGGATTACTGGTGCACACATTTTAATGCTATGAACACTCCCCACTAAACCCACCAACAACATCCTAAAGAGTTATCTGTCTGGACCATAATTGTCTGTGAAGTGGAGACTCTGTATAAAAGAAAGCATCAGAAATTAGACATGTCCGCTAAATCAATCCCCCACATTATCATTTTCATAACTTGACGCTTGAATCGGGCAATTTACCATATATTCTTCATAAGGTAGACATTATTATCCCCATTTTCCAGGTGGTCTAAGTGAGGCTGAAGATATTGATTGATTTGCCTAAAGTCACACTGGAAAAGAAAGGGGACAAGAAGTTCAACTGAGGTCTGGTCTCTGCTTTCACTCTGAAGCAAGCTGTTCTCTTCCCATGAGACAGAGAGATCCTTTTACCATAACTGGGGCCTCCAGTGGTAAGCTACCAACATCAGGGATAAATTCCCACATATTTGTAGAGCTTTAGGTAGTAACATTTTGTCCTCACAATAACCTTAGCAATGTGGTAAGGAAGGCTTACCACAGCTTCTAAATGAGGGTGCTAAGAGGACCTGTCCAAGGTCTCACTGTTGGTTAGATGTAGAGCCAAAACTGACACAGATGTTAATCAACTCTAGGGCTGCTCATGTTGATGAAATCATAGCCAGTGGGAGAAGTGGACCCATAAATCTTGAACCAGACCAAACATAACTTATACAGATAGAACTGTGATTTGGGATTATCACATTTGAAAGTGCAGTTGTTTCAAATTTGGCATAAAGTTTCAATCTAATCATTTTGCCTTTTCTCCCTTTACAATGGAAGTCAAATTGAAATTCCACTAAAGCAAATTAAGCACTTCTTATTTCTTAGGCACTTTCACATACAGTATCCCAGTTACTCCAAACATTTCCATTGGACCAGCATTATCAGCTGGTGACATGGAAAGGTTAAGTGACTTTCTCTTTATTGTATCTAATTAACTCATGTCATTGGGATTGCCATGGTTCATAATCTGAAGGTTTATTACATTATCTTTAATTTCATATGATTTACATATTAATCTAAAACTGGGAATGGAAAAAGGATAAGTACAACGTGTTAATAAACTCAAGCAACTTAGAGTTGTTAAATTTCACCAATTTAAGACATAAACTACCCACCTCTCCAGTAAGATAAGTGATGCACTGTCAATCATGTGAAGTTTCTAGTATATGCCCTAATGGAATTTATAATAATAAATAGAGTGCATACATTCTATTTAGAGTGTTGTTTATGAACAGAGAAATTAGATAATTTGCCCAGGTCCCTATAGTCATAAGGGTAGAACCAGGATTCAGACCCAGGATGTAGGAACAAAGCCTTTAACCACCCCCTCTACTAATTTTCCACATAGAATGATAAGCACATATCAACAAAATAGTTTCCTAACTACTTTTGTACTTTTTTTTGTACTAATGTTCACTTTTTCCAGTGCTTTTATGATGCAGCTAAGGGAATTTTCTCTAAAACACAAATCTGAACACATAGCTTGATTTTATAAAAGTGGTTTAATGGTTTCTCATTAACTCTTTAATATGTAAACAATTTTTTCACAATCTATTCCAGTTTCTCTCTATCTTGTTCCATCCCTTTAGGATGTGGTATTACTTGCTGTTCCAAGACCAGTAGGCAAGAAGATCTATTTTGTTGCAATGCTGAGCTGGGAAGTTATAGATCTGAAGATATCCCAGCTTTGAAACTTCACTTTGATTATCTTAGGAGGAAAAACAGAGCTCTTCCACTTCCTCCACCAGGGCAAAGGTTTGTTGTTTCTTCATAATGCAATTTAGAATTCTAATAATTTTTAAATAAATTTAGATTAACTCTCAAAATTAACTAGATCCATGCAACCGGTTGCTGATGAGTTTTCCTGTTGCATATTTCCATAAAGGATGTTTATATGTCTGTGCATGTGTGTGTGCATGTGTATATGTAACCAAGCATGAAGCATGGTTACATATATCTATGTCTTTGAGAGAGAGCCCAGTGACTGTGGAGTACTTACTGTATTCCCAGAACTCTTCTAAGGCTACTTACTCTATGCCTTCACTGAAACTCGATGAAGTAGGAATTATTATCCTTATTCGTGAATGATAAAAAGTAAAGCTCTAAATATATGAGATAATAAAGAAGACAAAAATAATACAAAAGAATTTAAAAATCTTCAGTCTTTATATTTAAATTTCACATAGATTTCATAGTGATGATAAAAAAGATCAAATAATATAATTAGTAATTAACAGTCTCTGAGACTTTCATTCATCTTAAGACAAATGTCTCTATTACAAAATTTAAGTTTAATGTAATTTTTAGCCAATAGTACATCCTAACAGAAGGAAATCAAAAATCCTCAGGTAAACATCTGTATTTTAGGCAAGCTTCAAATTTGCCATTAATAATTGGCAGAGCAAGTCATTTTACTATTCAATAATTTAATTTAGAGTGAATTTATGTTTTCAGATTTTTCTACTTTGTTTTACTGTTCTGTACTCTTTTAAAGAGTTCCAGTAAAACTATTTCTATTCACTCAATAGGCACGGGGTATGCCAAACTGTATAAGGGAACACATCTCCTACCTGTTATTTAAACTAGCATGTTCCAAAGCACTTCTCATTCTCTTTGATGCTACACTGTAGTGTGTCTCATAAAACAACCTTTTTTAAAATCTTCGATTTCTTTGGTCAGAGATTAGAGCATTTGATGTCATATATAGACAATAAAATCCTTTTTATCTCAGTGATATTTCATTACACTTTGTGACTTAGAAACAAAACGGGCTTAAAGTCAAGCCAAGACACATCTTTAAGATTGCTATGATAATGCTAATATGCCCTTTAAAATTGAGGCTGGCTGGGAAATTGAAAGGGTGACAAGTGGAACCAACTTGCATCAAACTGGCATGACACCAGATATTGGCATTGCCTAAGTGACAGCTGCAGCATCTGGAGAGAGCTTGATAAGAAAATCCTGTTATAATACTGAGCTGGTGTTTCTTAAATTACATCTTATACGATTTCATAGGTGCCATATTTTATTTTAGAAAAAATGCAGTCTTTTTGAAACTGAAATACTTTTGTCCTTAAGCAAATGTGAAGGAAGTGGTATTTGGCTGTTTTTTGGCAAAAGGAAAAAAGCCCAAGTATATTTAATTAGGCCCTTAGCCTAGAAATTTTTGTTATAAGAGGAGAGTGTGAGATAACAATTTTGTGAAGCAACGTAAATGCTATTCGAGCATTCAGAGCAAAGAGTTCAACAAAAGAGCTGCTGACTGTGACAGCTGTTACAACACACTGAGAAGTTCTGGATGGCAATTGGATGAAATAGAACCAAGTTTCATTTTAACTCCCAACTGAACATCTTCTTTGGACAGAAAGTCAATGGGGTAACTAGTCAGGTATTCTGGCTTATGGAATATGACAAGGAGATTCCCACACTCCTATGACCCTGACTTAATCTCAGCAGGAAATACTCTAGGCAAAGACTATTCTATCATCATCTCAATCTATAGTTTTAGGCTTCGGTCTACACTAAAGAAGTTGGCTCCTTTTTAGCAAAATTCTTTATTGGAGACCAATAAGAATGACTGGTCTGTTCTCTTCTTCATTTATTCAATATCTACTTATTCAACAACCACTCTATAACAGGCACTGTGATTCAGTGATTTGGACTTCTGCACTAGAAAATTAGTATCATATGGACTCTCCCTCAGCTCACAGGTCAATATAAAAAGGGAGTTATATAAACAGAAAATTGTTATATTGTATGATTAGAATATCAGTAGAAGCATGTATAAAGAATTTCCAACATTGCAGTTCTTCTTGGCTTTCTTACTCTGTGGAAGATGCACATTCTCATTTTTGAAAATTTCAAGTCTCTTCTAATTTCAGAGTGACTCTTCCTTAAAAATATATGTAAGCAGCTATGAGCTATGACATTTGAATTTTGACTGATCCATTCTAAATATTAATATTTGATTTGTCATTTCTCAGAAATTAGAACATGTACAATCTAAAAAGAAAATAAAAAAGAGCCTGGAAAATTTCTACTACGTGATGAGACATATTTTACATTTAAAAAATCACAAACATAAATCATAAGAGAGAAGGCATAGTCTTTGGAATATATAAATTTATTACTTTATCTTTCTTAATTCTTTTCTAAATTAAGATACAGCCAACAAAAAATAAATAAATACAAGATTAATATACAAAAAAATGACTGAATACAGGATTAAGATATGATCATTGCACTCACAGTAAGATGATAACAAGGAAAAGAATGTAATAGGACAGAAAGCTAAAAATAAACTATTATAGATGGCATATAAACCAGAAATGGCAATAATCTCTGATGCATATGATATTAATATCTTAGGCATGTTATCTTTCAGAGAATCATAAGTGGAAACAGTGTCATGTGGGTGATTTATCATTAAATCTCAGTGAGGATCCTAGAAAATGTTAGCTTCAAAGGTGAGTGCCACTTCTACCTCCCTGCTCTACATTCTCCTGGAAAATCTTATGCCCAGGTGCTATATGCCCTCTATTTCAAGGAAGTTTAATAATGCTTGCTCAATTAATTAGTTGATCCAAAAATATAGCATGGGAATTAGAACCAACTTGAAAGGTAAAACTGTGACCCAACCTGCTGCCTCTCATTGCTACCTAAAAGAAGTCCCCTCCGTATTGAAGTTAATATATTCACAAAAGGAAAAGAGACATTTCCTAGATGTTTTGCTCAAAAATCTAATATTTAATCCTATTTGTTGACTACTGACTAGGATTACTCCCCTATAAAATATTTATCACCTACAGCAGGAATTTATTCATTGTAGTATGTCATGAATGTATTGCAAGTAGACAGTTTTCTTTTTACTGAGACTTTCTGTTCCTATCTGTGGTTTTGAAAAAGAGGGAGCCAGATAAAAAGAGAAATAGAGAAGTTTTTGTCACCCTAATTTCCATAAATTCCTGACTGTAAATTTTGTTTCTGATTTAATTAAGGTGTCTTGTGGATCTTACATTTTGTCAGCTAGCATAGACGTCCTAGTTCTCTGGCACTAGGGGGTCATAATGCTTCCCAGTGCTTGCATGCTGAGAAAATAAAATTTCTGGCATCTGAAGTTTCACCCTGCTCTCACCATTCCAATTTTTTCCTTTGCTATTTTTACTTTTTTTGTTGTTGTAGAATCATCTTGTTATACCACCAAAGAGACTGCTACATTGTGAAAACAAAGTATCTTTCAGATAATGTGCACTGGCTAAGAATGAAAAAAAAACATCAGCTGAGGTAGGGTTATTATCCAGATCCTTTACTGTGACCTTTTGTCCTGACCAATTACACTTTGCCCGAGCATATGAGCAACTTCCTTTCCTGACTAGCTCAATGAGTATTGCATGGCTCCAACCAATTTTAGCTGGTTATGTCCCCAGGCAGATCCACATGTTATTTGTTCCTTTGGATGAATGGTCATTCAGCAACAATTACCCCATGCTTTAAAAAAAAATGCCTCAGGACAGGGATCACATCCAGAAATAAGTATGGACAGCCCACACACTGCCAGCTGTTTATTCACTACATGATTATAAGATCGTATGCTCTAATCTACAATGCCAATTCTAAAATAGTTTAGCCATTTTAATGAGGGGTATGGAAACTTCTTATTTTGTTGCTTATTCAACAGCCATTCCCAATTCTCTCCCTAACTCAAATTCTCTTCTATTTTCAAATATCCATGATCTTAGTAGACTTCAAGACATCTCAAGACTCAGGACAAGAATTGGATTAGCCCTTGCCAAACATGATGACTGCATTTACTATAATTGTGAGCAGTTGAGTCGTGTGCATGTGATGCACTTCTGGTTAATGGACACTGAGCAAATGTCGGTAAGAATTTTCAGGAAGAGTTACTGGTTTTAAAAAAATGAAATATGTAGGAGAAAAGTCTTTTACTTATAAATATAACTCATCAAGTCTCTATGTGGTGGCCAGAAGTGCTACAGCTATTGTGTAAATATTGAAGGGAAGCTCACTGACATGCTGAATAAGTCAGAGTGAATGTGGGCAGTGCGACCACCAGGTTCCCTGGTGAGGTCCTTGAACTGTTGAACTAACTAAACATGGATACTGCCTACCTCCTATTATGTAAAAATATAAATGGCCAAATTTTTGTGAGTAATAAAAAATAGGTAAATTTACCACTTTTAGTTTGATTTTCTAATGCTTATAGCCTGAAGCATTCTAGCAGGCATAGCCTGAATATCCGATTTATAATACTTTTTTCTTCTCCTACTATTAAAATTTGGAAGTTTAACCATTCTCAGTATAATGAGAGTAAGAATGAACAATCACCTACTTCCTTAAATTTTATTAACCGAGCATTATTTCTATGTCTCTTTTCTTATTATGACAACTAAATTTTAAAAATCTTATCTATGCTAAAATTCCATAAAATACAAATATAAAAACTATATTAAATCACTAAGAATGATACCAATACTGGGGAGAAAAAAAGTATCTAAAATGTCATCAAGTACAGATTCAATTCCAAGATTCCCATTTGACTGTGTTATATCTTACAGAAAACATGAACATGATCCAAGAACAATGCTGTGTGATCAGGTAATCAATGTAATTTCTAGGAAACATTAAACACACACACACACACACACACACACACACACACACACACACACACACACCAAAAAGAAAAAGTTTCAACAAATGCCAAGATCACTAAAAAACATTTTGGATGCCTTTCAAAGGAAGTTATAAGTACACGTCAACCATCAAAATCAAAACATTTAGCTGTCACTGAAATTTCATAAGAAAAATTGGAGCTGCCAAAATCTTCTAGAAATCCCATCCACTTCAAGGATGAATATAGTCTTTGCACTGCTTCTTAGCTTAACAACAACAAAAAATACAGACAGAAACTATCAACATAAAGTTAGATTCTTCCAAGGGCTTAATTGCTCAACATTATGATTTTCTAGATATCATCATATATTTGAGCTGACATTCTTAACAGTTTACTTCAAACTGACACTCATGATATAAAACAGCAATTATAGTTGAAGATATCTATTAAACTATACTCTGACAATACCAAATTTATTTGTTTGTTTGACATTATGGAAGATAGTGTTTGCTTGTTACATTTTTACAAATATCATAATAGAACATCAAATATATATTTTCCATCACAATGTGATGATATAAAAGTTAATGTGCCTTCTATATAGGGTTTAGATATTTATTAAGTTAGAAAATACTACTGTCTTAAGAGTCTGAAGTTGGATGCCAACTTGATGTTGAATCAATATCATTTGTGTATGATAGAGAACACTTTTACATGCAATATGATTGTGAAGCCCTGCAGCCGGAAATTGCTAAGTTTTAAAGGATAGGAAGGATTTTCATTAGAACTTTTGAATAATAAATAAAGAATTTCTGACAAATGAAATATTTTTAGCCAATTCAGAGAGTGGGGATCAAAGTACATGAAGTACATGAGAAACAGCCAAATTTTAGTTCAACTGGAAAGAAAGGAGGCTGAAAATTAGGAAGGCCAAAATAAGAGGATGGAAAGCTAGAAGTCGAAAGGCCAAGGGATGGCTGAAGCAAAGGAAGGTAAAAATGCATCTCACTCATATTCTTCATTCGATGATTTAGCATTTTGCCTCTTGGTTTTTAAGTGAGGCTGGGCTTACTTGCGAGAAATACTGTTGAGAATCATTTATGCTGTATTTTGAAAAATGGGAAATGCATATGCACACACACAAAACTCCACAAGGTATATTCTTCAACAGTATACAGGTTTCTTAAATTATTATAGTTGTGATTCCTTTTTCCCTCCCTCATTAAAAAATTTTTATTATAAAAAAGTATTTTAGTATTATTGATCATTTTGATGAATGAATTTATTGTTTTTTTAATGGAAATTTAATTCGAATTAGAAATAAGAGCTATTGACTGAAGTAGCATAAATTAAAACAACTGCTCCTTTTTATTAGTTCAGATTTTAGAGAGAAATTCTTATATCTATGTAATCTTCTGGACTCAAAATCTGATTTATAGCAGATTATTCTATTACACTGTTACAGACACATATACACACAGACACATACTATCTTTGTTATCATTAATTTTAGCTTAAAAGTTATCAAGGCTTGATAAATTTAACACAAATCAACAGATAGCTCTGAATTTCATTTAAGGACCAAAAATTTTCACACTTATTTACAGCATTATATTTAAATCATTATAACAAAGACGATTTGTCTCTATGCTAACTATAAATGGAATATTTAAAAAAAAACAGAAAAATAATTGGTAGTCAAGTAAGTACTGTTCTTTGTTTATACTCTGCCTCATTTCATATTTTATCTTATATTCTTTAGATATCTTTTCTACTAGATATCTTGCATTCTTAAAATAGTGACACCCAATACCAAATTCCTTGCTTAAAAATAGCTCTCTGACTTTGGGAAGCTATATAACTTTTCTGAACCTCAGTTTTCCTATTTGAAAAAAAAAAAAGGAATGCTTTTTAAATGAACCATTTTATGTTATTTTGTGATTTGGAATTTCTACATTTTACTTTCTTTCTATGAAAAATGTTAATCTCATCAGATCCTGCCATTTATACATAATGATAATTAAAATAATAATTGGAGACTAGATTTGCAAGTGCACAGTTTGGTGTGAATATATTTCTCAATCCTCTTCTGACTTCGGAGAATGCACCAACACGCTGATGTCAGCCACTAAACTTAGGATGTGTTCTGCCTGTGAGGATCCTAGATTTTCCTTCACAATGGTTTTATCAGCTTCCACAGCTGCTGGATAATGCAAGCTCCTAAGAGGCTCTAAGAGACACTTAAACACCTGTCAAACCAGGTGCATTAGGACAGCTATTGCCCAAGAAATATCTAGGCTGGCATGGAGCCAGGTCTTTCTATGCCCTAAAAAAAAAAAAATGCTGATGGGATCACATTTAAATAACAGGACCTTCCTCATTCATACAAGTTATGGGTTCTGAAAAGACAGAAAAGTGTTATTGAAAAATATGAAATGAGGCTAGGTCAGAATTCAGAAATAAAGCTTGTTCTGAAATGTTATCTTGTTGTTAATCATTAATGAGATGCTAAATTTATGAAACCTTGACGTGAAACAGAAGACTAAGATTTTGGCATTAACTTTCATTTGAATCAACTTTCTAGAGAAAAAAACAGCTCAGTAAGTTGGACTGCAGGCTGCTGGGGCTACCCCAGGGCATCAGTGTTGTTCTGTAAAATCACACTGTATCATTGGCATACATGTGCACAGGGGAGAAAACACATTAGACAGTAAGATCATCATCATGCAGAGAAAATAAAATACGCCCTCAGGCGTCCCATTTATATTCCCTTGAATCTATGCTCACATGGCCTTCTTTCCTGTGCAATTCCTCAAGTTAATTCAAACCATTTTATGCAGTCACTACAAAGCCCCAAATCCCTGAAGTTTTGTAGTGGTAAATTCATGGCCAGCTAAAGCAAATGCCTTAGAGAGGTCAATAAAAATTGCTCCTATAACACAGTCTTCATCTACTGCATCAGAGATACTATGGGTGCCACATCCTGAATGATTGTTTTTCTGTGAAGTCTGATGAGAAAGGAGTCAGCAAGTCCTTTGACTGCAGGTACTTTGAACTGTGTATATATAGATTTTTTTTTTCAGAAACGGAAACCAAAATAGGCCTTTGCTGAATCGAGTCTCTTAATTTTCTCTCTGTGGAGGTGAACCACACTGGGACATTTCCCAAGCTGAATAAGAAAAGTTCTAAGAACTAAGGTTTTTACCTCAGCTGTTAAAGGAATTGTCAAGTAAAGAAATTTAGGCTTTTCACTGAGATTGTATCTTAACTTAATGTTCAACAGGAAATAATTCTAAACCTTCTAATACATAAATTAAACTCCTTCCAGCAAATAGCCACATTAATGGCTCTTATGTGCATTTATGAGCATGAAGGCAGAGCCCCCATTACCATCACCAAAAGAGGCATTGGGGAAAGAAAGCAAAACAATTCAGAGATAATAATAATAATAACATATTTGTTGTTTGTCATCAGAGTTTTACTGTTTTAAATATGTACAGTTAACTATTTAAAACATTTTATACATATAAAATAACATTTGAATTTATATACATATTCATTAGATATTTTTTCATTCTCTAAGAAAATTTGTCCAAAAGTTTCCAGAGATAAATTTCCTAGTTATGCATGTGTTAAATGAAAGAGCTTGCAGGTCTCCATCTTCTGATTATAAACATTATGTGTATTGGTTAGGATTCTCCAAAGAAAGAAAACCAGTAATAGACAGATAAAAAGATAAATAGATAGATAGATGATAGATAGATAGATGATAGATAGATATACAAATACTGATATAGATATATATATTGCCGGAGCCAGCCGGCCGTGAGTGGATTAGTCTCGAGAGTGAACGGTTCCTGAGGGGCAGTGAGGATAAGAAAAAAGAGAGAGAGAGAGACAAAAGATAGAGTTGGGAGGGCTAACAGTAAATACTGTGCCCCGAATTTATTTAACACAGCATATTTATACCCTTGGAAATGCATGAAAAGCAAAACCCACAAATATTCTAACAATTGCTGACATTTACATAAGTTCTCTCAAAACATCCTTGTTCCTGTTTTCCTTTTCTTATTCCTTGGGTTAAGGAACTTTCAACTCTTTCCAATAAGCCAAACTTCCTCCTTCAGTAGTAATGAGCCTACCCATTAAGTCAATCTTCCTCCTTCAGTAAAGAGCTTACCTGCCTTGAAAACTTCTAGTTTCAGGCAACTTTAATCCTATCTGTAGGGCATTCAGCAAGAATGGCTCCCAACAATATATAAAGAAATTTATTATGAAAATTGGTTCACAGTATTATGAAGATTGAGATATGCCATGATATGCCATTTGCAAGTTGGAGAACCAGAAAAGCTGGAGGTATTCAGTCTGAGTCAGAAGGCCTGAAAACAAGATGGCTTCCAGTGTAAGTCCTAGAACGGCCCATGAACCAGTAGCTTTGATTTTCGAGGGCAAGAGAATATGAAATCTCTTTTCATTTCAGAAGGTAGAGTGAGAATTCATCACTCCTTCACTTTTTTGCCCTATTCAGTCCTTAATGAGTTAGATGATGGCCACCATACTGGTAAGGGTGGATATTTTTATTCAGACTACTGAGTCCTGTCAAGTGCAAAAAGGCAACAACAGAAAATAAAGATTGTTTTAAAGAAAAACTATTTTTTGTTCTCAAGTAACATGATTGTCTATGTAGAAAATCCCAGACAATAAAAAAATAAATAAAATATACTGCAACTAATAAGCAAATACAGCAAAATCCCAGAATACTGGTAAATAGTCTATTGTTTTCTTACATAGCAGAAATTAACAATGACATTTGAAATTTAAAAATGATATTATTTATAATAATGTCAAAAAAATAAAATGCTTAAGTAGAAATCTTTAAAATATGTGTTATTTATATGTAACAAACTCCAAATTTTGATGGAAGAAAAAAATTTTAATTTAAAAAGAAAATTGGTAGTGATGAATTGGAAGACTCAATATTATTAAGATGTTTTGAATTCCTATAAATAGATCTATAGATTCAGTGCTATGAAGTTACATTAATCTGTTCTGTAGATATCAACAAACTGATTCCAAAATGTATATGGAAAATCAAAAGACCTAGCTAGAATAAATAACAGAACTTTGAGAAGGAAAACAAAGTTGGAGGATTCACACTGTCTGATTTGAAGTCTTACTGTAATGCTATAATGATTAAAAGAGCATGATATTCATGAAAGAATAAACATATAAATCAATAAAAAAAGAATGAAAAAAACAGAAATAGAGTCACACAGATGAAGTCACTAGTTTTGACAAAGGAACAAAGACAATTCAATAGATAAAGAATTTTTTCTCAACAAACAGTGCTGCAACAAACAATTGGATATCTAATTGCTACATGAACCTAAACCTAGATCTTACATGTTTCATAAAAATTAATTAACAAGGGATCAAATATCTAAGTATAGAACACAAAACTGTAAAATAACAAGAATAAATATATAAGAAAATCTAGGTTACCTGTGGTTTTAATGATATACCAAAAACATGATCTATACAATAAAATATTGATATATTAGAATTTATCAAAATTAAACACTTCTGTTCTGTGAAAGACACTGTTATGAAATTCAAAACACAAGCCACAAAGTGAAAAAAAACATTTGCAAAACATATATCTGATAAAGAACTCTTAAAATCAACAACAATAAAACAAACAACCTAATTAAAAAATGAGCAAAAGATCTAAACAGTATCTCACAAAGAAAGTATACAGATATTATATAAGCACATTAAAAGATACTCAATATCATTTGTCATTAGGGAATTTCAAATTATAATAAGATACTCTCTGCACTTATTAAAATGACTAATATTTTAATAAAAAGGAATATATTTAATAAAATGGAAAACAAAAATCAAACAACAAAATACTTAACAATATCAATTGCTGCTGAAGAAGCAGAATAACAGAAGCTCTCATTCACTACTGTTGGGAATGCAAAATAGTATAGCACTTTAGAAGATATTTGGGCATTTTCTTATTATAAATCTAAATATAGTCATATCCTACAGTCAAATGATCACACTACTAGATCTTTAACCAACTGATTGAAAAACTGATGTCTACATCAAAATTTAAATGTAAAAGTTCATAGCAGTTTTATTCTTATTTGCTCAAAACTGGAAGCAACCAAGATATCTTTCAATATTTGACTGGATAAACATGAAACTAAAATGATGAATACATAACACTGTACATTTGTCAAAACCCATAGAACTTTACAGCATGAAGAGTGTATCTTACCTTAATATGTACAAATTTTTAAAATCATTTCAGAGAATAGGAGAATCCCAGGATGGAATACATCAATTGAAGAAAAAAAAAATCTAATAGTATTAAAAATGCATAACACAACCACACTGGAGAAACGTTGTACTCTAGTTGATAAGGTTGTCTCCCCAGGAAGTACAGGTTAACAATACAGACATCACTATACATTTATACTGGAATTAAATTAAGTAAATGGATAGTTTCTCATTATTGGAGTGGAAATTTAGAGATAAGCAAGAGGTGGAAGCTATAATAATATGTGGTAATGGATTACAGTTGAATGCATCATTACAAAATAATGTTTGCACTAACAGATAAATATAGAAATATTTATAGGAATGTTAGTATGGTTATATATATTTCTTTGTTCTGTCAGCTGAGAGAGCATAGAAGCAATTACAATCCAGAAACAATGAGCATTCTTAGTGTCCAAATGTTTGTTTCTAATATCATTTTCTAATAAAAGAAACTAGCTGTGTCTAAGACTCACTGGAAAATGCAAAAAAAAAAAAAAAAAAAAAAAAAAAAAAAAAAAAAAAAAAAAAAAAAAAAAAAAAAAAAAAAAAAAAAAGGGCCTGAAGTATCTTGTACTACCAGGAAGTAAAGGAGTGCTCAAAAGATTCCCACGATGATAGAGTTATGTCAAAGAGATATAAGACTCAACTAAAATAATTCCAATTGGCCAAATTTGGAAGAATTTAAGCCACAGAGTAAATAAAGTAGTATTGGGTTATAATATAACTCCAAATATATATATATTTCTCTCTATATATAATCATATATATATATGATTAAATAAATAAATGGGCGAGGTAAACAGAGTTCCCAAGTAGAATCATTCCAATGATCAAGACATTTAATAATTAGATTGAAATGATAGTGCAATGGACTAAATATTTGTATCCCCCCAAAATACATAGATTGAAATTCTAATCTCCAAAGTAGTGTCTGTGGAAAATAATTAGGTCATAAGGGTAGATCCTCATGAATAAGATTAGTGCCCTTGTAAAAGGGATCACAGAGGGTTCTATAATCCTGCTTTCACCACATGAGTATAAAATGAAAAGATGGCACTGTGGGCAAATGATTTGAATTGACAGTTTTCCAAGGAAGATATATAAATGGCCAATAAGCATATAATATAATGGTAAACATAATTGGTTATTAGAGATAAACAAAACAAATCAAAACCTTGATGAGATACCACTTTATATCTATCAAGATGTCTAAAATAATAAAAAAAAAGACAGACAATAACAGTTGTTTGCAAAGATATGGAAAAATTGGAACCCTCATATATTGCTGATGTGATTGTAAAATGGTACAGCTGCTTTGAAAAACAGTTTAGCAGTTCTTTGAAATGTTAAAAGCAGAGTTTCTGGTTGTCATATAACTCAGAAATTCTACTACTAAAAATATGCAAATAGAATGGAAAAAATAGGCAGTATTTTCATATTTGGGTATTATGGGTTTTATTTTTGGATCAAGCCTAATTAACAAAAATCTATATACTTTTTATAAAGTATCTTGACTCTCCCCATTAAGAATGCTTTCACTAAAATTTACCCTTATTTCTTATAGTCAACAGAGAAATTAAGGAAGATCAAAAGCAGTTCTAACTACATTAAAGACAATTTATGTAACACAAATTTGCACACAGATGTCTCTTAGGCAACTTATGTTCATTGCTTTGAGTGGTATCACAAATGATCCTTAAAAAGAATTTACTCATGGCTTTTATAAAAGACTACTCTCTTATATCTAAATCTGACTAATTTTATTCTGATAATTTATAATATAAAAATAACTATAGATTATATAATTCGTAAATATTTCAAGAATTTTTTATTTAGTTTTAAAAATATGTCACACTTTGTGTTGCAAAAAGGTCACATCAGCTTTTACACTGATATAAGACCATCTTGAAACAAAATTAGACTATCTATGAATATTGAAATGACATAACTTATCTGGAGAAGGGGAATCCATAGTTTTGGTTTAAATGTTCTTTGCACTTCCATCAAGATTGAAATAAACAAAGATGCTATTTGTAAACAAACAGGAAAGTAAAATGCATATTTGAACTCTCAAATTTCAGATATATACTTTCAACTAACTGCAGTTTGGATGTAGTAATGGGTATCAAATTTTCTATATTTAAAATGGAATTCATTATCTCTCTTAAAAGTTCACTTCTCTTGTCATCCCTATCTTAATTAACATCAAATTAGTTTAGCCAAGTATTTATCTAAATTACAGAGTCCTTCTAGTTTATTCTGAATGACTCTTGATCAGTTCACCAGGTAAGAGACCAGGTCAGCAGCATGGAGGTGGGGTAAAGTCATAGTTATGTAATCAAGTTATATAGGCATAAATAGTTATTTTCTATAAGGACATTTCAAGAAATATAGCTTTATTTACATGTCCACAAAAGTTATGAATATATAAAATTTTGCTATAGGTTTTTAAATATCTTTGTTTTTAATGTTCTTCACTATATCAAATTTGAACAGTCTTCCTTTTTCCCTGAACTTTTCATTTTGAAAGTTTGGTCTGCATAGACACAACCTCAAGTGTGGCCTGTTTTACCAGTAAACATTTGTTTTAAAGAGTAAACATGAAGTTTTAATCTTAATTTTTTCTCTCATATAAATAAAAAGAAATGGTTTCTTCCATGTTCTAAGTCTATGGTGTTCGCTTTTAAAAAAAAAAAAAATGTATCCAAAATACACAAATAAGGACATAGCATCTTCAGTTTCCTCATTTCAATCACCCTCTTCTTTTACAGTTACTTTTATAATTTCTACAAAGAGTTTAATTATGCTGGATAATTTTAGTATACTCCTACTATCTATAATCTCTTCTGAATAAAAAACTTCAGTTAATGTTAAAAACAATTTAATTAATGTTAACCCGTCTCCTACCACACTGAGCATCCAGGAGCTTTCTTCATATTAAAAAAAGAGAGAACAAATGCAGTTAGCATTAATATGTTGGGTGGATGGAGGGCCATGGGAGGGAGGGAGCAATTGTGGGGATCATTTTATGAACTATATAGATGTCTAGCCAATGTACTGTATGCTTGAAATTAATTAAAATAAATTAATTACTTTAAAAAATAGAGAAGTGGTCATTTTCATGCTATAAGAAGTATGTCCTCCAAAAAAGTAGACAAGTAATTAGTTCATCAAATTTTATTCTTAATAAGAAAGTAATCACTACTATATAAAATATTATTTTCTTCACTGAAGTTGTAGCTTAGAGAACTATAATGAGATAATATTATTTTTAAATAGAAGACACCTATATTTTCAAAGTAAACATCCAATGAAATAGACAGCTAACATTATTAAACTCATAGAGAAGTGTGCTGAAGAGAATGATAAATGAAACTGAGCAATATATACAGAGCATTTACCCTATCAAGTCACTGTGCTAGGTATTATTGAAATAAAAATGACCCATCATTAAGACAACATGAAGTACGGTAAGAGTTAAACAAGAAAATACTTAAAAAGCCTTTCAAAAAAACTGTAGAAAAGATGCCGTTTGAAATGTACAGATAAATATTGTAAAAATTATAGAAGGAAATTATTACTTCAGACTAAGGTCATCGAGGAGAGTATCGGGAATTTAAATTTGAGCTAAGTTTAGTGCATCATTGGATTTATACAAGAACAAAAAAAGAAAATAGAAATTTAAGAAAAATTATTATATTCAAATTTTTAGCAACAAATAAAATGATAGATGTAGGCATGAAGAGATATGATAAAATGAACATTTAGTCATGAAAATTTCTGGGCACACAATTTTAAATGACTAAAATCACTTTCCCAGATGAATGAATATTAAAAAATTTAATACAAAAGTTGACAGAAAAAAATTTTAATAAAAAATTTGAGTGCTCTTAATAATTTTAACAATTCTCAGCAAACTCTCCAACTCATTTTTTGTTTTTCATGTGATAGGCACAGATTCAGTGGAACTATGTTGCCCATGAGAAATGAAGGGGAAAGATGAGGAAGTAAATGTAGGCCATCTCTCTAAGCAAGCAATGAATCAATTGTTCTTTAGTTGATATTTTGTTCTTACTCTCTCAGGAAAAAAAAAATCTGTTTATTTGCTTTAGTAATTTTGTGTTATTAGTTTAGCAAGAAACCAATAATATGACTCCTTTTCACACATTATTATAAATAAAATACTAGAACGCAAATAGTTTTTATGGTTTCACACATCTAGGTATTTAATAGCTAGATTGTCCTGTTGATATTTCTTTTGGATATTTTGAATATTGTCTTTTTACAAAAGAAAACTTGTTTATTTGTTTCCAGTAATTGGTATTTTAAATCATAGGATGCCAGAATTCTCAAACTAAATATTGAAAATTTAAATCTATACATTGGTATTTATTGACTTTTGTTATAATCCCACAGCACAAAAAAATCTGTTGAAATTTTTTTATAAGAACAATATATTGAGAATCTGAACACAACTTTCTTTGATTCTATTTGATTATTTCCCCAAAGAAATTATTCATTTTATTTTAATAAGGTAACAGCTAATTATATACATTTAAGAATATCCTAATATGCTTATAGAATGAAAAAAGAAATTGACCCTTGAGCATGCATTGCTTTTTATCGGTTTTTAAAAAGTAAGTTATTAGCTCATATTAATATATAAAATTACTTAGAACAAAATCTTGTGTGTGAGCGTGTGTGTGTGTGTGTGTGTGTGTGTCATTACAATGCACTATGTCTCATATTAAAATAAAAAATCAAGTTACCTGTGCTGAACTGATAAATTTTAAATCAGTCTATGTTTTAAAATACTGCCCAATATATTTAATTCAAAATATACAATCAGATGGATTAAGTGTAGTGGATGCCCCAATACTAGTAACTAACATTTGTATAATGATTTTTGATTTGTTTTGTTTTTATACATGATTTTCAAAGTATCTTCTACAATAATAAAATTTCCAACCAGTTCTGCCTGCAGTTTTGTATCCATTTGGTATCTTCATCTAAAAGGGACTCATGGAAGAAAGTCATCATTTCTTATAGCCCTGATTCTCCTCTACCACTAAAATTGCATTTTAAAATGCCAAAGAGATATTTTTTTTTAACCCAAAATTACTAAACACATTTATCTTGACTAATTTCTAATTTGTTGTATTTTTTTTTATATGGGAAGCAAAGTTCAAATTTACTTTGGTCTGTCTGAAAACAATCAAAGCATGTGGGCCTCAGTGGTCTAGAATGCACATGTTTTAGTTCCAGTTCATAAGTATGATGAACTAAGCTTCTGAAAGTATTTCATGATACTCAATAAATACTTTAAAGAGTATTTGTTTCCACAGGCAGTATAGCAAAGGTCAGTACTTCATAAAATGAAACAGAAAGAGAACTCTTCAAGCTTTTATTTTAAATTATTCCAACATACCAATATTCAAATATTAAAAAAAATAATGATTTCTGAAGTTTCAAAACAAAAGCCTAGGAAATAAATCATTTATCAATGCTAGTCTAAATAATTATATCTGGTTATAAAATAGATTTTTTGGTGAAGAAATATAGGCCAGACAAAACTATAGAAGTGGCAAACAGAACAAGGACTGCCATGAATTGGGAGTGGAATAAGGAGTTGACAGTAAAAGGACAACATGTGGCAATTTGGGGGGCGGTGGGTAATGAAAATGTTCCACGTTATGACTATAAAAGAGGATACACAGCTCTAAGTATTTGTCAAAATTCATGGAACTGTACTCCACAAATATAAATTTTACTACATATAAATAAAAAAATAGAAATATTTCTGAGTGTTCTTTTTTAAGTAGAAAATCTGATGTCATTTGTTAGTATCCGATACTACCACAAGTATGTCATATAATCATTCTATTTTTGTACTTTTTTCATATTTTACCCATAGTCTCAGAATGCAACACCTTAATTTCCAGTGAAGATAGAAAGGTCTAAATATGAATGTAAGTCAGATAAAAAAAATTTTAAATCTTCTCTAATCATTCTCTTCATGTACTTATGTTAAATCCCCTGAATACAGAGCAGCAACTAGTGATATTAAAATATAAGCAATGTAATACTGGTTTATTGTTCTTTATAAAATGCCTAAAATTAGTTCACCTTTGAAATAAGATGATTAGTTTAATTTTATATAAAAAGAAAAACTATTTCAGTACTCATGTATGTATGGGTTCAAAAATGATAAATTCTAAAACTACTGAGCTGAGTTAAAGAATCCAGATACAAATAAATACTAACTGTATGATTCTACTCATGTGAAAGTCCAGAAAAGGCAACTAATCTACAGTGACAAAAAGAAGATAAGCAGTTGGCTAGGGACTAAAGGTGGAGAACAGGACTTAAAGGGGCAGAATTATGTTGGGAGGCAATAATGAAAATGTCTTTAATATTGATTTGTGTGGTGGTTACAAAAACATATATAGTTGTCAAAACTCATTCAACTGCATATTTAAAATGAATCATCTTAGTGTGGGTAAATTAGACCTCAATAAAGTTTATATTAGATCTTGCAATTAGATCTTGGTCTCTAAATACCATTTTCCAATAAAAAAAAAATCAGGGCTCATGAAGAATTCATTGATTCCAAGTCTTAGAACTCTTGTAGTACCAGAAAATAAGAAAGTTCTAGAATTCCAAAAGGAAAAAAGAGACATAAAAATTAACCTGAAAAAAACTCACCACAATGGTTATCTTGAACTTGAGCAACAAAATAAATAAGCATAATATTGAATAAACCCCAAAGTATTTTGTAAGTATGAACCTATACTGATATAAATAAATAATAGATAAAGATAAGTGGCAACCTTTTTTCAACTAAGAATTCCAATTAATAAATATAGAAGAAATGAGAGAATATAAAATATCCATTAGAATACCTCAGTAATAATTTTCATAAACAACACTGATAAATGCAAAAATAAGCAGGCACAATTTTAAGCAGAAAAAAAAAAATATTTGCAGAGTCCCAAAGTATCTCTCCCAATAAACTTAATAATTTCAAAGGGAAAATTGATGTTTATGGCATAGACACCACCTTAGCCAAAGGATAAAGTGTAGCATCATAACTATGAAGACATTCTGACATCATATGCCTTCTGATGTCACTCACTGAGAGTGGTACTTTACATTTGTGATAATTTTTTCAATAATATAGAACATTTATGAGAAAACATCTCACAAGCCCAGATTGAAGAACATTCTACAAAATAACTGACCAGTGCTCTTCAAAAGTATCAAGGTCCTGAAAGACAGAAAAACTGCAGAATTGTCACAGATTTCAAGACTAACAACACTTAGCAAATAAATGTAATATGGGCTCCTGCGTTGAATCCTGGAACAGAAAAGAGAAATTAGTGGAAAGACTGGTGAAATCTAAATAAGTTTTGCACTTTGGTTAATAGTGTTGTGTCAAATTTAATTTTCTAGTTTTGATAGATTTCTTCTGTTTATGATAAGATGTTAACATAAGTGCAAGCTGGGTAAAAGTATATGAGAATTCTCTCTATTAGTATTTCAACTCTCTTGAAAGACTAAAATTATCTCAAAATATTTTTTCAAAAGCTTCAAAAATTACTGGTGATATTTCATGTTTCCAAAAATATACAGAAAACTGGATCTTTAGAAAATAGTGAATAGGCTTTTCATCTTTGAATTAAATTAATCAACTAAAATTATATGTTGAATTTTTACATTACGTTAAGCACAGAGCTAATTTCCCATGGAAAGGAAGTAAAGCACCCTAACTTAGAAGATTCTACAATAGCTCATTCATTTAAAAGTTATCTAGCATCTATTAATAAAATGTGTTATATGAAGACATGCATAGAAAAACTAATTTAAAATACTACCAAATACAATAGAACTTGATGGGTCCTATTAATATTTTTCAAAAGTGGCTATAAAATATATTTTTTAAAAAATGTTTTTTCTGTAGCCTTAAGAAACTGACTTTAAAATTCATATAAAATTATGTCATTAATTTTTTTGTTTTACTTCAAACAAATATCTGGCAAAATACATAGTGAAATCATATGCAATCATTATTCTCACCAATTTATACCACTTGAGAGTTACCACTTGCTAAAAATTAATTTTTAGAAATACCCTGACATTATATCTAGCTTTAGTTAAAAAAACATCAAATCAGCAACAATAAAAATAACAATTGCAGAAGAAAAAGATAGGACAAAGTTTATGTATTATTAGCTTTTCTTTAATCAATTAACTTGAAAGGACACATAAACTCAATTGCTTCTTTTAAGTGCTTTTTGTTTGTTTGTTTATTTTGTCTCACTGTAGTTTTTAAATGCAATATATAGATGGCTTTTAGTTTTCAACCCGATCTGACAGTCTCTGACTTTCGATAGAGGATTTCAGACCATTCGTATTTAACAATGATTTATTTTAAGGTTTTTTTTGTGTGTTCCTACTTTTCCCATATTTCTTATTTTTAATAACTGCTTTTTGAATGTCAAGTCACTTGCCAATGAAGCATGAATACAAAAAGAAAAAGGAAAGAAAGAAAGAAAGAAAGAAAGAAAGAAAGAAAGAAAGAAAGAAAGAAAGAAAGAAAGAAAGAAAGAAAGAAAGAAAGAAAAAGAAAGAAAAAGGAAGGAAGTTGGAAGGAAGGAAGGAAGGAAGGAAGGAAGGAAGGAAGGAAGGAAGGAAGGAAGGAAGGAAGAAAAGAAGGAAGGAAGGAAGGAAGGAGGGAAGAAAGGAAGGAAAGAAAGACAAACCACTTTACATCTATGCATTGGACATTTTTTAAACTTTGAAAAATAAAAAGGTTTTCATTAAGCAGCCTGGAACTTTTCCCCTTGATTTGTCCAAAGACAAAAGCATCCTCATTACAGTGTCTTATTACATTGCTTATTCTATTATTAAACAAAAGAACAGCCAATGTTAAGTTATGTCCTCTGGGAAAGGTTGAACTCATTTGCAGCTCTGAGCAGAGGAAAAAAGATGCAGTTATGTCACTGTATAATGTCATCCATTTAAATATCTCTGAAGTTTCTTCTTCATTGTTGAAGCAAATTATCAAGGAAGTTGGCAACTCTGCCATTTTCCTGCAGTGGACAATAACTTCAAACTACTGATTTCCCTCAGTTCAGTCACTTCCTGGTTTAGTGCATTATCTGTTGCTGATGACACTTCGAAAGCCTCCCGAATCAGACAGAAAAAATTAAGAACCATATGATTTTACTCATATGCGGGATATAAAACTGAAAGAATAAACAAACAAGACAGATAGACTCATGGACACAGTTTAGTGATTACCAGAAGAAAAAAAGAGGATAGATAAGGGTAAAGGAGATAAAATATATTGTGACAGAAGATTTGACTTCAGGTGGTGAACATACAATACAATACAATACAAACACATAGTATTGAATTACACACTTAAAATCTATATAATTTTAATAACCAATGTCACCCTAATAAATTTAATTTAAAAAATAAAATAAAACAACTAGGCTTGGGGGAAAAACCCTCCCTATTTTTAGAGCTCCTTTTTAAGATTTCAAAAATGATCAATTTCTTCGAAATTGTCTTTTTTTTTTTTTTTTTTTTTTTTTTTTTTTTTTTTTTTTTTTGCTTCAGCAGTTAAATTTAATTGGAAAAAAATTCAGAACTCTCTGAAGATAAAGCCACTGTGACAACATCTGGTTTTTCTGCTTTGGTAAAAAAAGAAGATTCATGCTTCATCATTTCTCTATTTTACAATTTGGTACTAAAGACTCTGTCAACATTTTTTAAACAATTTTTGCCACTCTTCAAAGAGAATTCTTCTTTATCAGAGGTAGGTCCTGCATGAGTTATCATTTTAAGTTTTATCTAGAAAAGAAATCATAATATGAGGTTTATCATCACCCAAAACTGTATCGTTAAACTTTGATTAGAAATGTTATTGTAAAGAGAGGCAATTCTATGCTCAAAACAATTTGAAAGAGAAATTAATTAATATCTTTATTTTCTCTGTAGCTATTTTATAAGATATTAATCTCTAGGTAAATTATTTAATCAAGTCTCCTCTGAAATTATTAGAGACCTTGAAAAATTATGAGGTTTTTGGACACATTGCTCCACTGTGTTAGATATTGGAGACAAACTATGAGAACCTTCCATAACTCAAAAAAGAGTTTCTGGCTAGCTGATGTGTAAAATGACAAAGCTATGTCTATTTCTTTCCAAGTTAAAATCTAGAGTACTTATGAATAAGGAAGAAAATTAACTTCTGTTTAGACAAAATTAAAATTGAAATATGAATTTACAATCATCAGTGAAACAAGTCTTGGCAAACATAATGCCACTGGCTTTCAAAAAGGAACTAATAGAAATTTTTTTTCAGATATCTCTCTTCAGGAAAGGGAAACAAAATGAAAAACAAACAAATGGGACTACATCAAACTAAGAAGTTATTGTACAGCAAAGGAAACCATCAACTAAACAAAAAGACAACTGACTGTTTGAGAGAAGATATTCTGATAAGGAGTTAATATCCAAAATTTATAAAGACCTTATATAAGTCAACAAAAAGAAACAAACAATCCAATTTATAAATAGGCAGAAGATCTGAACAGATACTTCTCCAAAGAGGAAATATAGATGGCAAACAGACATATGAAAAGATACTCAAGGTCACTAATCATTAGAAAAATACAAATTAAAACCACAATGAAATATCACCTCACACCTGTCAGAATGGCTATCATCAATAAATCAAAAAAACAGCAAGTGTTGGTGAGGATGTGGAGACAAAGGAACCCTCATATATTGTTGGTGGAATTGCAAATTGGTACAGCTGCTATGGAAAACAGTATGGAGGGTTCTCAAAAAATTAAAAATGGATATAGTTTTTGACCCAGCAATTGCACTCTGGGTATTTATCCAAAGAAAACCAAAACAGTAATTTGTAAAGATCTATGCACTCCAATATTCATAGCAGTACAATTTACAATAGCCAAGATATGGAAGCAATCTAAATTTCCATCAACAGATGACTGGATAAAGAAATTATGGTTTATATATACAATGGAATATTACTCAGCCATTTAAAAAAAAAATGAAATCCTACCATTTGCAATGACATAGATGGACCATGTCGTTATTATGCTTAGTGAAATAAGTCAGACAGAGAAAGATAAATATCATATGGTTTTACTTATATGCAGTATCTAAGGAACAAAAATAACAAATTAATAAAAAATTGACTCACAAATATAGTGAACAATTTGGCGATGGACAGAGGGGAGTGGAGTTGGAGGACTGGGATAATGGGGTGAAAGGTTAAAGAAATACAAATTAGTAGTTGATAGTTGGGCACAGGGAAGGGGAGCACGGCATAGGGAATGTAGCTAGCATTAATATGATGGCTAAGTGGAGGGCTTGGGGAGGGAGGAAGCAATTGGGAGGGATCATTTTATGAATAACATAGATGTCTAACCAATGTTCTGTATACTTGAAACTAATTTAAATAAATAAATTTATATTTTAAAAACCTGAAAAAATAAAAACTAAAAAGTAGGGAAGAGACTGTATTCTCAATGCCCGGGGACACTATCCTAGGCCTTGATAGATCCCAAAATAAAGACATACCTGCAAAAATTTCATGTACAGTGTGTTTTGGAATTAAGTCTTTGAATAAACAAAAAAAAATACTTGAATATATATTTTAAAAAGGAACATTATTCATTGTAAGTTCATGTCTAAGAATTAAAGTTCAATGTTCTTTAACAAAAGTCCTTCATCTGGTCAGGTTAAGAGCATAAAATTTGGGAGTTATTTGTTTTCTCATGTATGTAAGATTTTGAATTAGTACTTGTTATGATCAAAATGAAATGTTAAAATTGATGTGATTTCAAAGATGTTACATAAGGCATTGGTAAATAATTTTTGGCATTCTCACTTTTCCACATCTTAGATATCTCAACCTTCCTTACTGTTGCCAAGGAATGTGAGTTATTTAATCTCATTTAGGAATTAATTTGTAGTGATACTACAACCAAAGTATTTGCAAATCCTGATTTATTTATCCTGAAATGGCAAAGTAGTAAGTGGGAGAAACAATGGTCCTATAGTAAGACAATTCTTAAGTATGCAAACTTGAATTTGTATACTTGCACATTTTAAAAAATTGTTTTCTCTTTAAGTTTTAGATAAGCCTCATCAGTAAAGCCATATTGCAGTCGTGTGTTTCTCTTCACTTGTTATTTTTAGAGTGGTATGTTTCCCTTACTACTCACCCTCTCCATGTTGTCTCACCATGCTATAAAATCCAGATCCAAATGAAACTTGTAAATCTATATCTTTGTTACCACATGATCAAAGAAATAATGGTTTACTGTCTTTTCTGTTACAACACCTTCATAGTTCCTACTAATGATAACCCTAAAGCTACTGAATTTTTTTTCCTAAAACTCTTTGATTTTTTTCTGAGTGTGTGAATTTCTTTGAATTTTAAATAATAATCAAATTTTAAAAGATTTAAGTTAAAGATAAATAAGGAAACAAATAAGTAGTATGTTTCAAAACAGACATTATTTTCATTTTACCTAAAAGATCCCAATTGGTTTTAAACCGAGCTACCCACTTTCTTCACTATATTCTTATATTTTTTTATTTTGTTATTTTTTACAAAAAAGTAAGTCTATCATTTTGGACATATTTTATGAACATTCACATGCTAATATATTATTCTGTTCAACTATATTCCTCTTCACTTTACTGAATAAAAATTTAAAATCTTTTCATGCTAAACAAAAGCCTCTTTATTATTGTCATTTACTGTTGAACAGAACGAAAATTTAGGCGTTGGCTCATTTTTACTGTTCAAATTTTATTTTTTTTAAAGAAAATGCAATTGCATTTTGATTGAAATATGAGAATGAAAAATTTAACCCATCGCAAAGATTCTTTTTATACATGACGTATAAAGGAAATATTTTTCTACTTTTTATGAAAACTTTCTGGCAAAATTTTAATTATACATTTACCAAGACAGACGCCACTGTTTTAAAAAATATAATTTTAATTGGATCTATTATGTATTTTCTCTTAGAAAAAGTTTAACTGCTGTTGTGGTGTATACTTTAAAAAATAAATTTACTTGCATTGTTTTATTTGATATTGACAAGAAACCTGTAATGGAGTGGACCAACACCTCACTGACCAGCTCTTGGAGCTGCCTCGCCCAATTTCTCAATTTTATAATTGCTGGCACAGAATCATGAGAATGAAGAATTTGTTTAAAGATATGCAGCTACTAAAAAGGAGTTAAGACTAATGTTTATGCTTCTGGAATGGAATGTTTCCTTCCCCAGACTTCTATTTTATTGTGAGAAAAGGGAAGAAATGGGTTTATTATTCATTAATTGTCCCATCATCTTAAACATTTCCTCAGAATAAATAGTTTAATTACTTTGAATATTTACTTAAAAACTACCAATATTACAAGTAAAGAAACTAGAGGAGTTATTAGATATATTTTACAGCTTTCTACAAATACTAAAGTATTTCATACAAGAAATAAAATCAAAATCACTTACTTTTCTTTTAGTATCCCTGAAGATAAAAACTATTTTGCATATAAATTATCAAAATTAGATCAAAATCTTTATTTCCCTAGTCTACATATGTGAGTCAGTTGAGATAATGTTTCAGCCAGAAATATGTCATCTAGATAATTTATTTGATTTAAAGCATGTTATTGATTCTTAAACAGTTATAAATAAATAAAGACAAACTCCAGAAATCATTTTAAAAGATTTCTGTTATCAAGTGGTATTCACATTTTTTATGATATTTAATAATACTTTGCATCAATATGCAGCTCATTCACATGGGTGATTTGTTTAATTGTTAGAGAACTGTAGGTCTGTTCTATTAGCTTGCTTAGTTTTAGAGGTGGAGTGGTTAGAAGACCTTTATTCTATCTTTGTTATTTACTCTCTCAAAGGCCAATGAAAGGTCAGCAAACTTCTGTAAAGGATCAATAGTTAATATTTTAGGCTTTGAAGGTGGAAAAAGAAAATTAAAGCTATCATATAGTATTTATATAAAAACTTCAATGTAATCATTTACAAATATAAACAACTAAACAACATTCTTATATTTTAGGTACAAAATTCTACACTGAGCTGGGTTAGGCCACTGTCATAATTTGCAGACCCTTGCTTTAAGCAATTGATTAACTCTCTTTCTTTGATCCCAGGCTCATAAGGACCCTTGAAGATGGGAATTTGAAAGGAGCTTTAGATTTAAATTTGAATCTTGCTTCTTCTACTGGTTCCTTGCAAAGACCCCCAAATTCTCCTTGTTGCTAAATCCTGTGTTGTTTCTAGTCCTTGTTTGATCTCTAAATAGCTTTTGACTCCACTGATGACCCTTTCATCTTTGAAAAGCACTCTTCTTTTGGTGTCTAAGGCATCATCTTCTCCTTATGTCCCTTCTGCCTGCATCTCTAGAAACCCATTTATAAACCCCACACTGAGCCCTTCTTCCACTATCTGTCTCTTAAGTAGTGGTGTTTTTCCATTTTACTTTCATCCCAGATTCTTCATGTATTTCATTCTTCCTTAAAGACCTCATCTACTCCAATGGCTTCAGTCATCTTTATGTCTACTGGTGACTTACAAATTCTGATTTTGGGTCCTAATGTTCCCAAACACCAGACCAAGGTTTGTCACAAAGACATCAAGTTCTATCAGGACTGAAATCTTTTATGCCTTTACCTCCCAAATGATCTCTCTTTGCCTTCTCAAACCAAAAATTTTACTTTTTTATTCCATTATTCCTTAATGCTTAAACTCACTTCTGATATCCAGTTTATTATCATATATGGGGATTCTCCTTTTTAAATATTATTCCATTCATATCAAGTTTCCTGGAATTGAAATATACCCCTCTGGGAGCTTCAGCTTAGATTTTAACATATACCTTTTGGATTTCCAGTCTCCTTTACTTCCCTACAAACACAGTTCTAACTTGAAAAAATGTTGGTGATGTTTTCTCCAGGCTTCCCATGTATTTTGCAGAGGGAGCATTTTTTTAATTTGATTTTTGCCAGATTATTTCATATGTCAAGTTTCCTAAAACAGAATCCCAAAATTTATCTCCTAATCACTGAAAATTATATTTCATTTGTTATATATGGATTACTGACACTGACATTTTTTTTCTCATCTGTTCATCTATCTGTCTATCTATCATCTATCTATCGATATCATCTGGTAGAGTCTTTCAAGGAGGCTCAATTCACTCAGCCCTTAGGAAAATTTAAAATTCTTGCCACTGCAATCTGTGGAAGTGAAGTGTAGGTTTCTCTCATTGATGCCTTCTCTTTTCAGGCTGCCATTACAGAACTCTTTCAAATAGCCTGAAAAACTCAGACACAGGAACTCAAACAGCAAGTAAACATGCTAAGGTCTTCCGTGAAATTTCTAGGCCTGTGCTGACAGTAATAAAGAAGGAGTCTGAAATAAGGTTCAGAAAAAAAACATCTTCACTCTGGGCTCCACTTCACATGGGTCTATGTACAAGAAAAGCATCCCATCCCATTTTTCAGAACAACCTCTACTACTACAAATTCCCTTCAAAGAAATCTCTAAAGTATGAACTTTTAATCTTCTCTACTACAAGTTGTATATGAGATTATGATGATTCAAACTCTATCTCATTATCTTAAATTCCATGGGGATTTGTGAACTTTAGGACTTTGTGTTTCCACCTTAAAAGGAAAAGGATAAGAGTATCTTTATTTGAGATAGGGTAGTTATATCTTGAAGGCTGGAGCTTCATATCATAATTGTAGTTACACTGAAATTCAAATATCTGTAGAAGGGGGTTTATAAATGTTCAATAGCCAGGCATTTGACCACAGTAGTCATTAACCTACTGTTTCTCAGCTCTAAATCCCCTCATCTAAATGTGGCTGGAACACTGCCAACTACATTTTTTCCTTTGGACTGCTAGCTTTCAGCCATTTCCTGACAATGGGATCACTAGAGGGAAATATGAAGTTAATAACAGTATTTGACTGCAACCTTCACTTTTTTTGGACCCTTAGACCTAGCCTCATATAGTAAGAGATTATTAGTGGAAAATGCCAAGACAGCAATAGATTTTTAAAAGTAGAGCAGAAGACATAAAGTAATAATTGTCATTTCAAATGTAAGCGCTACACTGTTGAGTGTCCATGGATGGCCAACACTGTGCTAAGAGCTTTAGGTTTATCAGTTTCTCACAAAAGTACTTCAAGGTAGAATTGCTATCTCCACTTCCAAGGAGAAGAAACTGAGGATTAGAGAGTTAAGTTACTTGTACAAAATCACAAATCAGGTAACCAACAGAGTTGATATTAAGCCCATTTCTATTTGATTTGAAATTATTTGATTCTACCTCCCAAGAAAAACATCATTAGAAGAATTGTGTGTGTGTGTGTGTGTGTGTGTGTGTGTGTGTGTGTGTGTATAAATTTGGAAAAAGCAAGACACGTACCAGTTGGAGACTAGAAAAGTATTTTTTTAAAAAAAGAAACACACTTGTAATCGAAGGGACATGTCTTATTTAGAGGCACTAGTTGAGTCTATTTGAAAAAATAAATTTGATTTTAATACTGGCTACCTTACTGGCAAATTTACTTCAAGTCATATATTTATTTTCTGCTACAAAAAATTAGAAAATAGAAAGAGTTAATCTAATTTTAGGGAATTTCTCCAATTACTTAGAGGCTAGACTCTGTAGTTGGTCAAAAGAGCTCAATTAATTAAAGGAGGTATATAATTCCAAATCTTGGATCAGGGATTTGGAACCCAAGAGTAGAATTTGGTGACAACAGTAGGAGAGACAGAATATGGTGACAATAGGAGAGCCAGCTAGGATATCAGTTGACAACAGTAAAGACTGTGGAAAAGCCACTGTGGGCACATTAAAAAGATAATGGATTAGGGCATTTTCTGTAACAGGAACACCATTGGGTGGCAGCATTTGTGACATTAAGCACTTGGTTATTTTGATTGCTGGTGTGGATTACAAATATGATATAAAGTGAATTATTCTGTAGTCTTGCTAATGCCTTTTCTACTGTCACAAACCCTGCATTCTGCCCATGTTTGACCTCTCTCCTAAGTATCCAATGTATCATGGGCTCACCTTTAATTATTCTCTGAATAAAAGGTTATAATCAAATCCTCCATCTGACAACAGTTTCCATCTTCAGTGCCAAGTGAAACTTTTTATGTTTAATAAAACTGTTTTAGAAACTATTAGAAAAAGTTTATTACTTCTCTGTATTCTTGTAGTAGTTTATCAAAATCCATTTTTTTCTATTTTCTATTTTTTACATACTTAATCATTCCTGTGTCTTCTCCCATGACTCCAGGTGACAGAAAATTTCTTTTATGTTTTCTAAATCCATCTAAAATGGTGTCTTGCAAAAGATAGTTGCAAAATAAGATAGAACTCTTCCCTTGCCAATAAATACTTCTTGAACAAATTAGTAGAAGGAGTTAATAAATTAAGTACAAAATGTAAGTTAGTTATCTGATTACAAAGAACAAACTACTCTATGCCAATTAAATATAAAGTCAAATACACAGGGAAATGAATTATCTCAAAAATCCAAAAACAATTACTCTAAATGCCACAGTTAAAAAATTTAAAAATATAAGCAATTAAAGCAGACTATACATTAATTATTTCTAGTAAATTAAGCAACCTGGGTATTCAACCATGCTGCTTAATTATCTGTGTCCTTACGTGTTACCAATTATCTATCTCCTTTATATGAAAATATGACTGTAAGTTGGTAAAGCATCACTCTTGGACAAGGAAAGTGATCATTTAATTAGTGAAGAAGATAAAACTCTTTCCTTTGAACAAGCAAAGTGGCATTTAGCAGTACCTAAAGCACAGACTGAAAAATAAGTAATTTTAGGTAAAGAGCTCTGGAACTAGCAACTTCTACAAATTAACATTAAAAAAATGCAGGATAACATACTTTGACAAGGGGTAGACAGCACAGGAAACAGAAAAATACTCAACTAAATGTAATTTATTTGTACAACTTTTGCCATAACAATATAATTTCTCCCAAGTTTTCAGCAAAACTATACTTAGGGATCATACAAAATACTAGGGCATTCTGATTATTCTGGTAACTAACGTACCTGAACAATGATATTTATTCAGTGATTTTTACTCAATTAAGTCTTTAATTTAGAATACTTTGGTCCTCCTCACATATCTAAAAATATTTTTTCCCTTTCTTAAAAGCTCAAAATGTTCAGTTCATCACCCATAAAGAAAAGAGTTTGAATGAATCAACTTTTTGTTAGAAATTATAAGTAAAAATAAGTTTTGTACTACCAATTCTTTCTTCCTTGTCATACTTATATACCTTAAATTTCTTGATTTCTAATTTAGCAGTTGAGAGATTTTAAATATTACATGTATTCCTTTCATAATAATGATGCATTAAGGAAGAGATAAATATTCTTTCTTAAAACTCGTTATTTCTGATGCTGGAATAGAATTATGAGGTTGTCAGGTACAATTAAATGCTCCCCACCACTCACATTTGACCAATGATTTATTTATTCATCAAGCATTTGTTCCTCTAAAATGCTTAAGAGCCATTTGTTGCCAGAGAAAGATGGTATGGTAGTACAAGAAAAGACAGAAAGCAGCAGAAAGTAGAGACCATGGACTGAGGAAAATGAAGTTGTAGAATTATTGAACCTCTCCAAGGATGTTTGTCTTATCATCTGAACCAAGGACATTAATGTCAACTTTGCAAGATGTGTTGTGAGAATTTTTGTAAAGATAAGATTTGGCAGAGATTGCAGCCATTTTCTCCTGGACATCCTACATTTCCCAGCCTCTGTGGAACAACAAGTTGCAGGCACATGCTTATGTTCTTGGCCAGTAAAGTTAATCAGAAATATTATGAAAAATATCCCTCCAAAGAGTGCACTCATGCTCCTTCTCATTTCCTGCTGGCTTGAAAGTAATTATGTTGGTTATAGCTCAAGCAGCCATCTTGGGTCAAAGGTATCTCATGAAAGACAGTAAAGCAGCAATAGAAGGAATTTAGTTCTCTGTAATCATAATGGTCTACACCCTACTCTGGACTCCTTATATGTATAAGAAATAAAGTGTTATCTTTATTTTGCATCTTATTTGTTTCTTTGTTCCTGTATATTTAGCATAACCTAGTGCAAACTGATATAGCTGACAACCCCTATAATCTCAGTGTAATTTTAGAAAAGGAGAAATTAAAGTAAAAAATAACACATAAAAGACTCCTACACTTGTTAGAATATATAAGATGGAACATTGGCAAATGGGATTGGAGACTATATAGCTAAATTAAAAAAGAAAATACATTGCAGAGCTAGAATAGATAGGCAAGACATTGGCCTTTTAAGAGACTAAGATAATATGAAATAATATTTGACTGAGATTTTGCACACAGTGGCATTAGTCATCAGAATAGGGAATTGACAGTAATAAAGCTATAGCGAAAATTATGTTTGATTTTAGACATGTTGAGTTTTGTGTGCTGGCACAGTAACTTGGTGAAAATGTGAAGCAAATTTCTCAGTCCTGTACTTACGCATATTGTAAACATAAGTTGTAGTCAACTCATTATGATTATTTAATAATTTATTCAAAAATTTTTCTTAAGCATTTACTTTATACCTGATACTATTTGGGGCTCTTAGGGTACAATAGTGCCCTTATCCTCAAGGCTTATTCTAGTACAAAGCACATTTGATTCTATTCCTAAGACTTGAAGAATGAACTGCATTTTAGAGAATTCTTTATTGTTATGGTAGTAGAGTAATTGCATTGATACCTTAGTGTTATCTAATATTTTGGGCAAAACTTTACTTTTTAATGTAATTTCATTTTTATTGTGTTATATACCATGAAGAAGCTAGCTGCTTAACTGTGAATTTTCAAAATAAAAGAGTAATAGAAATAAGATGCAGGACAGAAACTAAAAGAAAACAGTCTTACACGTTCCACTGATTTTAAGCAATAATTTTCAGAGTAAAATCTGGAGTAGCACTTTGAAATTGTAGACATTAATAAAACCCATTTTTTCCTCTTGCTAGCAATTTGGATAGTGTACCTGTATTATTGCAAGCATAAATTCAGCTACAGAACCATGTAAACAGCTCTATTAATATTTATTACCTTCTTTCTTTGTTTCATGGGGTTTCAGTAAAGGTCCTTATTTTGGTCATGGGAAAAAATACCTAAAAGCATGTAATTCTGAGATTGCTGAAAACTAAATGATTATTCTTCAGTAAAATGCACATGTTTATATTGGTTTTATTGGTTTATATCGGTTTTATTAATCACCTCCAGCAATTTTTCACATTCTTTAACTATTTTAGCTATACACAACTCTTCAAACTGAACATCAATAATACTTCATTGCTGCAATTGTACAACAGAAATATTAAACTATGGTTTAGGACTAGCTTCTGACTAGATAAATGGTTTTGAACCAAGTCATAAACTTCAGATGACTGAGTAGTTCAGTTCACTAAAATATTTATGTCTGGCTTTAAACATCCCATAAAAATACCAACTTTGGTTCCCTGAATTCTTTTAACATTTTAAAGGTTTACATACCAGTTGCTTTGGGATGCTTTTAGTAAACTTTTTTATAACTACCTCAGGTGCTTATTTCACACACAAACGATAGACCATAGTCACTGATTCAAACTGGCTGCCAATCTCATCATTTTTTGTAAAACATTAAATGAGCTTGAGGAGAAATATTAATTATAATTGCAATACCTGCCATTTATAAGACAAACATGCTTTTCAAAATCTTTCATCATTTTCAACACTACACCATTCTGTGAGGCAATATTTAAAGAGAGCCAGTAGCCACAGATATAACAGAGCTTCATCTTTAAAAAAATGTAAAAATTTTATTTATCTTATTTTCATATTAGATGAAACATTTAATGTTGGATCTATTGTTTTGTACTTATAATAAATTTTCTTGGATGCATTATTTATGTTATAATGTTCAGTTATACCTTCCTGATATGTCTATTCAGTAGTTAGTGGCCGAAAAACAAATCATAAAGTATTATAGGTAATACTAATTTTTTTAAGAAAACTTCAAGAAAGAGAATTTCAAGCTATAAATCATTATTTATGTATATATAATTATTTGCTTAAGATTGATTTGCTTTTTAATAATTTACTGAATTTGAGAGGGCATTATTATGATAAAATAGATTCTGTATTTTATGAAGTCTAAAAACAGGTAAGCAGCCTGAGTCAGGCCTAGGTCATCATGGCAATTAATAGATATGGCATAAGATGAAGGGCTTATCATTTTGGTTAAAGTTCCAGCTTTGCCATTTAGCAGCTAAATGACCTTGAGAAATCTTTCATAGTTAAAAATATCATTTTCCTTCTTTAAAAATATATTCCTGCCTACATCACAGGAAAAATATGGGTCTCAGATATGATAATCTATATCAAAGCACTTTACATTTCAAGCACATGAAAAAATGCCAGTTAGTAATATTAGTTCTGTGTTGTTACTACATTTTATGGACCACTGGAGAATAATCACATGTCATATATTCCAGAAAGGAAAGTCAACCTCATCTATAATCATTGCCCTGTAAACTGAATCTCCTCATCCAAGACATCTCATCCTATTTATCTTCTGTTGTCTTTATTTTTCTTGGCAGTGAAATAATAAGTTGGTTGAATTTGTTGATTCCAAATAGTGGTTCAACCTCAAACCTTAGTTCTGAGAATTTGGGTGCTGATTCCTGAGGTGTTCTCTGAAATATATTCTCTAACATTCTATCAAGGAAATAACAAATATACTTAAAAACTTGGATGAGATTTACAACCCAGCTGTGACTCACCATCACCATTTGTTTTCTGCCTTCCTCCTCTATTCCTTGTAGATGCTCCTCTTCCATTGTCATCAGTCTCTGATCTAGGTCTATGATTGATTTAATCCTGAAGGAAAAGTTAAGACATCCAAAACTCTAAAGATATTTCATTCATTACTTGTTTCACTGCTTCTGTTTAAAAATAAAGAGAATTGACCAACATCTAGTTAACATCTTTATTAGAAATGTGACTTTACCCAATTTTTTTTTCCTTCATCTTTGTGGTTGAGAAAATGCCAGAATTTGAGGTCCCACTCTAACTTTAAAATTTTATATTTTTCAAGTTATCCCTGTTCAATTTTCTTTAAAGGATGCGTTGGTTCATCAATTAACTGTTTAAGAAAAAATTAGTAAACATTGATATAAATGATTGATCAGATAATATTTTCAGTTACAGTTTATTGTTCTTTAACAGTGTAACTCTTTTAACATTTTATTTTTATATATTGCCTCAGATTTTTTCCTACTCAACTTTTTTCCTGAATCAAAAACTTTTAAACTTTATTTTAGTTCCTCTATTATCATTTTCCTTAGGTCTTTTATTCAAGATCATAATAACCACTTAAAAATTAATAAAAATTCATGCTATATAAAAATGTTTTTTTATTAGCACTAAAATAATTTGAGAATGCTGACAGATGATGAAAGTTTGATTTGCAAATTATCAAAGACATTTCTATCTAAACATATAGTCATATTCTGTATCTAAGCATATTATGTTTGCTACATACCTGGTTCAAGATCATGTTATTTCTCTACTGAAAAATGTTCAATTTTTTCTATTTCACTTCAAATAAAAGGCAAAAGTTTTACAAAGGCATATAGAGTTCTAAAGATCCTGTTTGCCCTATTATGTGTATCACCTAATTGACTAACTGTCCTCTGCCCACTCCATTTCAGCCAAGGTGAACACCTTACTGTTCCTCAGCCACACCAGGTCTATTTCTACCTCAGAGTCTCTAAACTTGCTAAAAACTTTTTTTAGCCATAGTCACTTCTCCAGATATTTACATGTCTCACCTCCCATCTGCTTTTAGGTATGTGCTCAAAAATCTCCCGAAGATATTTCATCTTCTCAATGAAACCTTCCCTACCAATTATCTGAAATTTCATTCTTCTAACACTTCTTAATCCTTTTCCTTGCTATTTATTTCTTCAAAAAATGTATTACCTTTGACATAATATCTACATTATTTATTAAATGCCTTGTATCTTTCTTCCCACTTGGCATGTAAACATTATGATAGAAGGAATGTTTGCCAGTTTTCCCCTGTTATATCCCCAGTGCTTAGTACAGAATCTGACATATAATAGATGTTCTTTGTTGAATGAGTAAATGAATGAATGCAAGAATAGGAAAATAATGAATGTTCAAGGCTAGAATTACAACAGAGTAGAGTCTTTTTACCAGGCTAAAGAATTTAGATTGATATCTTACAAAACTATCCACTCCCCTACATCTCTAGTGCTTCCATTGTTTCTCACTACTAAAACTGTCTCCAGGCTTTTCTTTTTCAATTACCACAATACTACCAAAGTTATTTTATTTCTAAAATAAAAATGTGTCCATGTCACTCACATTCTTAAAGTTTTTTATTGGTTTCCTATTTCCCAGTGGATTAAATCCAAATTCCTTTTCGTACTTCAGGACAGAAATAAAATTATTAAAGACAGCATCTCAGAAAGGTATTTTTACCAAGTTCGCCTCTAGTAATTACCAGAATTTTTATTGTATTAGTTGGGAAACTCTACCATGTCCTGTTAGCTATATAAAATGCTACTCTATTCTTTAACTCAACTGTTTATATGCAATATAATTTGAGTTGAGATTGATATTATGGAATAGAAGTTCTATGTAATTCTACATAACTAACTGCATAATTACAAATGACCATGTGTACTGTAGAGTGCAGTTCAATTAATTAAAAACAATTGATGCAAACTTGTAGCTCACTGTGGCTAAGAAAAATTTTTATCCTGCTCCAAGGTAAGTTTTCTCCTTTCCCCTCTTGCCTTCCCTTTTGTTGTTGTTGTTGTTGTTGTTGTTGTTGTTGTTCTTATTCCTTTTCAGTGTGTTCCACTGTTTCTGGACCCATAGTACTCTGTCTAGAAGCTTATTCTTTACATTAATATTCTTATTTTCACTTGCAGAATAATTTCAATTCTTGCTGTAAAACATAATCTTTTATGATTGTTTTGCAAAAGGCGATTTGTTTTCTCCCAGTGCCAACTCTAAGTTTTACCACAAATTTATTTACAATCTCAGACTTTTCTTATAATTGCATGATATTGTAGCACTAATTTTTCTATCCTTAATTTGAATTCATATCTCTTGTACATACTACTTTATCATTTTGATAGAACCCTTGCTTCAAGGACACTATTTATCTACTCATCTTTTTTAAAACACTGGACACTATTGCATTTCATTATCATTACAGGGGAGTTTGATTTTTTTTTTTTTACTTATACTTAATCCTTTATGGTTCAATTTCATTGCAGAACATAATGATTAATATCTAGTTTACCCGTATTATCTAATAATTCTATGTTGCTACTATTAAAATCATGGATATTAATCTCTAGCACTCTGTACCATGTCAAACCCACAATAAATACCTTAAATATCTGTTTAATTATCTTGTAGAAAATAAGAAATGTGTAGTTTGTGTTACCACTAATGGCTGAATAGATACTTGAGACCAACATCCCACTAAGGATAACTAGAAAGGATATACAAAAGAAGAAAGCAAGAAAATAAAACAAAATGGGATTAAAGGCCTGAGAGCACAAACTAAGTACCAGGGAATTGAGCCAGAGAGTTAAAGCTTCATTTACCCTGGGGCATGTGCTAATTAAGGAAGGTGAAGCCAATAGGTCAGGAAGCTGAGCAGCTTCTTACCTAGTCATAGAACTAATTCTGCTGAAAAGGGTATATAAATTTGGCTAAAATAGGTAGAGATACCATGGTCAAGAGAATAGAATAACCATATCTCAAAAGAAATTATTCAAGTTGCCAGTGGGAAAACTAAAAGCACAGTGAGTTGCTACCACGTGACACCTAGTTTGGCCAAAATTAAAAGATCAGAAGTAAAATCATTGACAAGATGTGCAACAATAAGAACTTTGACACACTGATGCTTGAAAATGTAAATTGGTGTAACTATTTTAGAAAAGTGGAAATTAATTTTCTCAAGTTGTATAATACAATCCAATGACACCAAATCTACTATTAATATACATTTAACAAAATACATATAAACACAAAATATATATACATAAATGTTCATAGCAGGATTATTGATGCTAACCTCAAACTGGAACAATCTTAATATACAGTTTGAGCATAACAGTGAAACAGATTCTAATATAGTGACATCATACAAATGGGCTAACGTACAGTAGTGAAAAAATAAATGACAGAAACATACAACAACACAGATAAAGCTCATAATGTTGAGTGGAAAAAAAGAGTCACAAAAACATTCTATATTGTTCTAGTTATTGAATTTTCAAACAGCAGACAAAACTAAATTATAGTGTCTAGGAAAGCAATCAAATAAATAATAACTATGAAAGTAAAAATAGTAATTAACTTTATCGGTGAGAAAAAGCATAGAAATAACAAGGTTGCATGAGAGAGGCTTCTGAGAAGTAGATAAAAAAGAAAGTGAGGAGTCGGAATATTTTATGAAAAACAATTGTATATGATAGAGACCAAGAATAGCGAACCATTTAAAAGACTATTAATAATGCCTAGATCATCATGAGAGTAAGATCCTTGCTTTCTTGGATTTCACTATATTCTTTTCATGAAGAAAGAAGGTGGGAAAGAATGAGGGGAGGGAGGGAGAAATAAAGGAAAGAAAGAAGAAAGATATGAAGGAAGGAAGAAAAACATATTCTTAAAGTACCTGAAATCCTATATCTAGTGATCTTAGTCACAAGTGTGACATGAGAATGGCTAAAAAAATGTTATTTTCAGAAACTTGTTAGAACTGTCAAAAAAATATGAGCTACGATGTGAAACAGAAAAATTCTGTTTTGTTATGGTGATGAAATTGCTACTCTCCCTTTAAAAGAAAATATTTCAGAGAAAATATTTTTGTGTTGAAAGAAAGTGGGGAGCCTGTGGTATGCCATCTTGTAGAGAAACCAATACAGTTCAGAATAAATTTTCTGTGCCTCTACCCCCTACAATGACCCACACTTACTCCACAAACTGTTTTAATGCTGTGCCTGTGTTTTAAATACAGAATATAGTTTAAATATAGTTCTCCTGAAATGACCTTCATGATATTTTGGTGTAATCTAAATGGTGTGTAATTCATAGAAAAGACAATCTGAGCCAAGCAAGAGAGTTACAAGTCTTGTGAGATACTCTTTCAAAAGAAGGAGTTATAATTGACATATTACACTATAATCCATATGATATTAGGCTATGATCTATACAATAGGTGTTTCTAGAGTGACCACATGTTCACCAATAGCTAGAAGATAAAAATTTTTAAAAAACTGAGCAGATATTACTTAATTTTTTTTTCTTTGCTCCAAACTCCCAAGTGTTACTATTTAAAAATAAATAATTTTATATGTATTTAAAGTTGGTATCATCAGAAAGTAAAACATTGAACCCATAAAAATTCAATGATTATCCTTACCTCAACTTCCTTCTGCAGTTGTGAAAAATAATATTGCTTTTAGGTAATACATGTCACAATCATAGAAGGATATCTAAATCCTTAATTATCACTTCTTTCATCATAGCAGAATTTTACTAATATGAAATAGATAATAACTTTTAAATGCTGATATGCCTCTAGTGTAAATCATGTGTAGATAAACTTATTCTCTTCTCATTAACAGCAAAGTACTTTAAATCTCCCATGCAGATAAATTACAAATAATGTATGCAGATACTCTATCCTTAAAGAGGAGGAACATAGCTTTATACTTTAAGTATGGATTGTGCATACTTTCTTCCAAAAAGTATAGTATGGAAAGGGAGAGGATAAAAGTAATTTGACAGTAGAGAAACTGGCAAATACTATCTTAGTCATATTGATACAAATGCGCCCTTAGTATGATTTGGTAAGAACAGTACTTCACTTTTGTGGTCTTCCCCCAAAAAGGATATACTGTAATCTAATCTTGAGGGAAAAACAATAGAAAATTCCCAATTGAAGGATATTCTACAAAATTTCTAACTAGTAATTCTCAAAACTGTCAAAGTCATCAAAATTAAAGAACATTTGAGAAACTGTCACAAACAAGACGTGGCCAAGGAGACACGATTAATAAATGTAATGTGGTATCCTGGATTGAATCCTCAAAAGAAAAAGGATATTTGGAAAAAAATAAGAAAATTTGAATCAAGCATAGGGTTTAGTTACTAATAATGTATCAATATTCATTCATTAATGTGACAAATATACTATATTAATGTACTTATATTAATATAAGATGTTATGACAGGAGAAACTGGGTATGGGATATTCAAGAACTCTTTGTACTATCTTTGTAATAATTCTGTAAGAAAACTGTTCTAAAATTAAAATTTATTTTAAAAATAATACAGTTTATTCCAAGTTCAAATTAATTATGAGTTAAAGGTCTGGAGATAATAGTATGAAAGATGTATTTGTTGAATATCTGAAGATGAGATTATTTGAAGTGTGTTATGTTTGAGGAATCATCAATATATCCAAGTAAATGTTCCAGGACAAAAATGAATAAATTAGAAGTAATATTTAAAATAGAGGTCATTATTAGAGGTTGATAATTTAAAATATGAATAAAGAAGAATTAGTAATATGTGAAAAAACAAAGGCATCTTGCGAGCACAGAAAATGTGAACTTTGAAGAATTCCAAAAAGGAAGAAGGGTGTAACTAGAATGATACAGACACAAAGGACAAGAGAACATTAACCATTCTTGTACACTGAGTGGGCAAATAGTTGATGAGGCTTATGAAAAGCTAGGTAGTGCATAGGTTATTGGTATGTTCAGTAGACTGGGTGGAGTGGAAGCTTGATGCAAGGAATTGAGCAAACCAAAAAAAGGAATAATTAGACCATAATATAGTAAACGACACCTTAGTTTAGACTCTGCTAACAAAATACATATATTTCCCCTTTTTGAAATTCATATTACCCAGCTTCATTTTTATAAAGACCTACACTAGTATCTGTTTTTGATAGCCAAAAGAAATAGAAAGAAGATATTCACTTTTACAAAAGTTATGTTAGTGTTTGTTTTGTAGTGAGCCATTATAGAGGTGGTGCATACCGCAAGCAGTAAGAATAGCACTGCTTTTACCATATGTAAGTGTTATTTTTGATTTGTTGTGTATTTGATGTATTATAATTTGGTAGGTTATTTTGGGGGGTCTGGGAACACTCAGATTTTTTCTTCATAAATTAACAGTGATTGCTTCTTTCTTTACACCATTTTAGCTTACAAAATGTTTCCTGTGGAATGCTCTATTTTCAGATAGTGGGGGAAATTTATACTATAGATTAAGTGGCTTAAACAACAGATATTTATTTCTCATAGTACTGGAGGCTGAGAGGTCTAAGATCAAGGTGCCAGGCAGATTCAGTGTCTGGTGAGAAGTCTCTTTTTGGTCTACAGATGGCTTCCTTTTTGCTGTGTCCTCACATAGAGGAGTCAGAGATCCCATATCTCTTCCTCTTTTTATAAAGGCATTAATTCCATCAATACAACCTCATAACCTATTCTAACCCTAATTTCCTCCCAAGTTTCTGTCTCTAAATACCACCTCATTGTTAACTAAGACTTTAAAATAAGAATTTAAGGGAATAAAAACATTGTTTGTAGCAAATGGTAAAAGTTTTATAAAACAAATTTAAAATTTTCCTACTCAAAGTTCACTATGGAGACAATTAGAAATGTAAAATGCATCTCAGACATACTTAATCAGAATGTACGTTTTAGTAGGATGCCCCTGTAATCATAATCTACCTTAAAGTTTGAAAACACTGAGTATACTATTATTTTAAGAAGTTTAGAAATATCAAGATAAAGAAAAAAATCAGAGTTTGAGTGAGAAATAAATTTTAAGATTTTTTTGATAGAAGAAAATACACATCAGTGTATTTATAGATGAGAGGAAGAAACATAAGAGGAGGTAAAAATATTTAAAAAATAAACACAAGACAAACTAATGCCTATATTATTACTCATAATAACTGTTCTTTCCCATCTCTATTCATCATCACATCACCATTTCTTTTCCCTGGGCTTTGTCAATAATAGTCCTTGGAAGTGGAGATTTTTAGGGGAATGCACCAAATCTATTGGCTTAGGCTATCCAAGCCAAGGTCTTCTGTAAATGTCTTGATACTTTGATTTCTCTTTCACTCCCCTGAAAATGAGGACAATGAACAAATACCTGTATAAGCAATTAAAATTTCAATTAAAAATGTTTTTTAACTTTTATGGCATCTAGTTAGCATTAAGCAGAGGAGAATAAAAAAGAAAGCTATTTCATTTGAAATCTCTTTATAGAATGTATTTTGCAATCTGACTTTCCCAGCTAATTGTAATCTTTTATGGATCCCCAGAGAGACTCTCAGGCCTGTCCTAAACTGCTAATTAGGAAGCCAGCTCTGTGTCACTGTTTTTTGCAGCACCTTCCCTGATGAAGTGTTTAGTACTGTCTTTCCTTTAGAACAACCTGTAAATAAATTTTAATAAACAAGGTGGTATTCGCAATGTTCCTATGGAGACCTCATAAGCACTAGGAGAGTTTAAGAAAAAAACACATTTTCATTGACATTCATTGGTTTGATGTAGAGAAAGAAGCAAGAATCTCTTCATTAAGATCTAGGAAATCTAAATTATCAGCTTAATCCTATGATTCTGACCTTTTTAGTTTTATTTTCAAAGATTCAGTATTCTCATTTGTGAAACAAAGAGATTAAACTAAATATATGAATTAGTAAACTGGGAGCCCTGATATTATATGTGTCTCTCATGGGTGTTTTAACTTGTAGTATTTTATATTTAAGCAAATATTTAAAGTAGGTAGATTTAACTTGGTAATCTGAATTGTAGGATTTCTTAAAAAAATGAAAAATATGGATTATTGGTTTCATTTTTTTACATGATAATAATCATCTGAAGTTGATTAGCATCATAGAAGGGATATGATGTTGTACTACTCAGATCTCCTTTTATAAGCCAACATGAACACCACACATATTCACCCTATAACCAATATCCACTAGGAATATCAACAGCTGACCATTCAGAGCTGTGTCTCATATTTAGACTTGCCTTTGATCAGGTGTAAGGAATTATCTATCTTGACTGTATTTACTCCTAGTAAGGACCTTTAGCTATTGAATAAGGTCTGGCTCTTTCCCATCAATGGAGGATAGTTCTGAAGGCCATCCCAGCTCTGGAGCTCTCCATGGGTTCAAATGAGCTCTTTACTCAATCCTGCCTTCCTCACTTTCTTACAAATGCGTCTCCTAAAAGCACGCCCCGGAAAACCAACATCGTTCTTGTCCTCAGAGTCTGTTTCCAGGGACCCAATGTAAAGCACATGCCCCTAGTTGCTAATATTTACTAGTTATAGAAGCTAAAGTTTTATTTCAATTTATCAATACTCAGTATTATGTTTTTTTAGTAAAGAAAATTTGATTTATATTCATGTCTTTATCACATATGAGAAAATTAGAGACAAGAAGTTCACAAGACTGTATTTATTATTCACTCATATCACCCTAGGAATTTGAATTTATGATCCAAGTACTAATAATTTTCTAAGATCTTTCTCAGGTCCAATATTCTGTATTATAAGATACCATGCTATATCTGTCTTGCAAGTAGAGCAATTTTAGTACAAAGAACTGAATATAATTGTGGAATTCCAACACTCAGCAAGAGGCAACAGCCTAGTCAAGCTAAGAGCAGAGCTGAGGTTGAGCAGTAGCAACTAGGACCATAAAGAATAAGGACAGGGGATATTCTATATCACAATTGTTTTAGGACTAATTATGTAGTACAGCTGGAACATGATTGTCCATTTCTTCTAGATTACACAATGACCAGTGAAAAAGAACAAACAACCCAGTAATGTAGTCCAAGGATAAAGACTCTTGCTATATCTAGCAAGTAGGTTTTTAGCCCATTATCACTCACCAACATTTTTACTAATAACTTTCAAATGTGAATGCTCATTTAATTTTGACAACAGCCCTGTCAGGAAGGTATTTTTAGCCCCATTTATAGATGAAAAATGTGAAGTTGGGAGAAATCAGATCTTTTGCACAGCTGGTAAACAGCACAGCAGGGGCTGTGTGTGCAGATTTCAAGCTTAGAGTATTTGACTCCTTCTCAGTCATGAAAAATACAATCCAGAATGCTAGCATTTATCAGAGTCTCTCTGAAGTTATCAAAATTTTCAGATTTAGTATTAATATCTAGGTGACCAAATTGACATTGTGGCAAATCTTAGGCTTTTTGTTTTTATTTCTCCTCTACATGTCTAGTCTAATATACAGGGAAGTTTCGTTGGCCATATAAAGTTTGCTTTGTAATCTCTACAGTACTGTTCAAATATAAGGCATTATCATTACCACTATTTCTAATTTTCCCTAGATTGATAGATAGATAGATAGATAGATAGATAGATAGATAGATAGATAGATAGATAGATAAATGATTGTTGGTTCCAAAAATAATTTTTTTGAGGAGTAAACTCATTGCCTGGAAACAGTACTGTATAAGGTTTATAAAAAAAAACAAAACTGAATAAAAAATCTGTAATAAAAAACTCTATACAATAAAAATTTATATATATATGTACTTATATACATACATATATAGTTATTATAAATAGTTTTTTGAGTTTTTTAAGTTAAATATATGCATATATGTATATTTATATTGTACATATATGTATGTATCTATGAGTGTATGAGGATGAGCAAATCAGATCTGTATTACCCTCAAAAAATGTTTATTACAATTTTATTTAGAGTACTGAAAAACATAAAATGATGCAAATGTTTGACCTAAGAAAATTAATTTGGTAAATTTTGTCACATCCACAAAATGGATAGTTATGTAATCCTTAAAATTATATATATATATATATATATATATATATATATATATACACACATATATATATGAAAAAAACTACACAACACAAGCAAAGAGAAAATAAGAGGAAAAAGAAACAGGCTGCAATTTGCACATACTGTATGATTTTAACTTCTTTGAAGAACAAAAGCTGGAAAGGAATGTACCAATTCCTTATAACCGCAGTATTAGTAACTCTAAATTGTTATAATAACCTATTTCATAGGGCTGTTGAAAAAATCAAAGGAGGCATCATAAATACAGTGAATGTATCTTCAGTGTCCTAACAGGAAATAGAATGCACTCTCAAATGGGTAATTAGAGATAATTTGATAAATAAACTATTTACCAAATTGGCAAGGGTGGCAAGGGTATAAGAAAATAAAAAGAAGAGTAAGGCAAAACTAATCAAAATCAGGGTACAATTATGTCCTCTGGATATAATGGGGCAGTTTCCAAATCCCAGAAGCAAAGAAATCTGTGTGCAAAGGGTTGGTCCACAGTAGTATTGCCTTTCCATGAAGGATAGCAGCCTAGCCACTTAACCCAGCAGAAGAAAGTTGGGATATAATACCCAACAGTACTCTTTTTCTTTCCTCCATATAGCTCTGCCTCCCAAAGTAGAAAGCAGGATGGAGAAAAGTAAAAGGGTAACTGGGGGAATCATGGAAGTTATTCCACACAGTTCATCTTTTTTGTCCTTTTGCCTCCACTTTTGTCCTTTAAGCAGTGAAAATGGGTGTCCTCAGCACAGACATAATTCACAGCTCCATCAACTATCTTCATTCATGTAAAATTTTGAGATCCAAAGTGAAGGGTAAGGTATTCTGAAAGTTCATAAATGCTTATACTGAAAGAAACCCTAAGAATAGAAAGGCAATTTTATATCTGAAATACATGTCCATCCCTAAATAATGGGGATTCCAGTATAATTAATGTGTTACCGGTTGTTCTTAAAAAAAAAAAAAAGTGACAGAGAATCTGAGGGAAGAAGAGGAATAAGATAACTTGATTATCTCAATAGGACTGCTATGATTTGGCTCAGTCCCTTAACCTAAGGATTCAGTTTCCCACAGGCAGCTTTATCCACTCACTCAGTGTCCAGGTTCCAGAAACCATTCCTGTTCTTATCTCTTCAGCCCTAGTGCACTATATCATGTGGGTTTCCAAACACTATGCTCAGCTGACAGAAAATAGATCTTCTATTAAACTCTCCTCAGATTATACAATTTGGTTTAACATCTGATAGTGTTTCTAGTATTGACTGATAGAATAATTGGAACCAGAAGTCACCGACTGATAGAATAATTGGAACCAGAAGTCACCTCAGGAAAGAGATTATCAAAATAAAATTCTGGAATTGAGTTGCTTGTTTGAGAAATGCAAGGATAATCCCCTTGGCAGAAGAAAATGAGTAATGGGTAATCCATGGCAGGTGGTAGTATTACATTAATTCAAATTACCACTGCTGGTGACTTGGTATCTTAGTCTGCTTGGCTGCCATAACAAACTATCACAGGCTTGATGGTTTAAAAAATATAAATTTACCTTCCCAAAGTTCAGGAAACTTTAAAGTTTATGACCATGGAACCAGCACGGTTGGTTTCTGGCGAGAGCGCTCTTCTTGGATTGTAAATAACCACTTTCTTACTATGACCTCTGGTGTCTTTTCTTTTTCTTATAAGGGCACCAGCCCTATAAAATTATGGTTTATGACCACATTTTACATTTATTATCTTCTCACAGGCACTTTCTCCAAATACAGTCACACTGGAGATTAAAGCTTTGAGAAGTGAATTTTGGAGGACACAAACATTCTGTTCACAATACTTAGGATGAAATACAGAGTACAGGCAAGAAGAAATCAAATACCTATGGCACTGAGTTGCAATTGCAATAGCCAAATGTTGATCACAAAATATGGTGCCCCATGTAGAGCTGTGAGTGAACTGAAAATATTGGCAATTTATTTGGTTGGGTTGTGAGCAACCACAGCTTTGCTGGAAATCAAATGTAAATGTGCCTTGCGTACTGGCAAACACTTCTTTCTCTCTCTTCTCTATCTCAAGCTCAGTCAACTCAAAGAAAAAGGATGATTAAGGGATGAGGTTGAAGTCTTCTCGTCCAAAGAAGAACCAGCTACAAGCACTAATTTAAGTGTGTTTGGGACCTTTATTGAAAAAAAGAATTGAAACTTAGCTTTCTATTACATATAGTTTATAGGTATCCTGATTATCTTGATATTTAACATAATATTTAAACTTGGGTTTTGGACTTAACCAGACCTCTAACTAGTTGTTTGACTTTGTCTAAGATGTTAAAATCCTTCTGTCTCGCGTTATCCTCACTTAAATTGAAAACATTGATAATATCTCTTACTATTTTATAGGATTATTATAAAGGTTAAATATTATAATGTATATTAAGCTTTTAGCACATTGTCAGGTACACAATAGTCTGTTTTCAATAATTATCTATTATTGTTATATAAATAAAATGTATTATAGATATAGTATCCTAACAATTTTGACATTAATTAGTTGTGACAAAATCTACTTCTGCTGTAGTTAAAATAAAGTTTGTACTACAAATCATCATCATATTATAAAATTAGTATGAATATAAACTCCAAAGTTTTAGTGAAAGCATTTTGCTTAAAGTTTACATTTGAATATAAATTTAGATTACATGGGAAATAAAAATTATGATGTAGATCAACTTGTATTGACATGTAAAGATGACTACAAAATATTGTTTAGAAGGAAAACAGCAAGTTGTAAATTTGCAATGATAATATAATCATATTTATATGCATATAGAGAAGTAATCAGAGAGAGAGATTGTGCTTTCTGTATATGTATATAGAAAGTAGTCTAGAAAGATATATTGTAGATTTTAACTATAACTATCTCTGGAGATGGGATTAAGAAATATATGTGCTTCCCTTTATATACTCTTATAATTATTTAGGTAATTTACAATGAGTATGGTTTTATGTAAAAAATATTTTGCTTTTTCATTATAGAAAAAGTAAATTTTATTTAGCATGCCTCTCTGAAAATCAAAAAATAAGTGAGCTGATTTTTGCATAATATGTAATACCTCTAAACTTTCTAATACTTAATATATCACTCACAAATAACTTTCCCAAATCATTCTGAAGACACAGAAAAAGTATCATTTTAGTTTAACAGGTAAAATAAAGTGACTCAGAAATATGTAGATTCCATTATCTTTATTTTATGTAATCTTCAAAAGATCTCACAGCTATTTAGTAACATGCACAAGATCAAAATGAGCACAAGAATTTCTGTTCCTGAATGCTTGTTCAATATTTTTTCTATCATTTTATAAGGATTAATTTGGTAGAAGTTTACATAAAGGTGCAGTGAGTTGAATAGGAGGAAACTGACATGTCTGTGTGCTGGTCATTGTTGTAAGCTTTTGTTAAACAGAGAAAGATATGGAGAAGAAGAAGTTAAAGCACTTGTGATTCATTCATTCCTTTACCAGTGGGATACCTCTATGGGAAAGAAAAGAAGGCTAATGTACTTGTCATCAACTTTGTCTGCCCTTCCCAATTGCCCTTAAGATTAATAACAGACTAGATTTTTGATTCATGTGAGTCATACTTGAAAATATGATTCTTTGTCTTAGCTCAAAAATACTTAGCAATGTTTCTCCAAATAACAAGCGTGATTTAAAAATGTAAAAGTAAATGAATATTTATGCAAAACTTAACATATGTCAGGAGCTTACCTTATGTTATTTTCTTACACTACTTGCCATGTGAGGTAGGTAGCAACATTCCTATCTTTATGTAAAATTAATAAGACATAAAGAATGTTTTTAATGTGCAATTTACTCAGCTACTAAGTCAGGGGTCTGGTAATACAGTCTAGATTCAACTCTCTACTACATAGTGATTCCTCCTGGGAAGAAGTTAAGTCTCTGATCTCCTGTTCCATGGGTTGAATTCAAGAACTAGTTCTCTACTTCAAAACCTGATGTGAAATCCCAAATGTATTAGAAAGAAATATTTTCTAAGTTTTGCAGCCCTGTACTTATCCCCTTCTAAACTCCATATGCCTGACAAATAACTTCATTGCCTTTGGTTAGATGTCCAAGACTAAAGTCTAGAACTCAGGAAGATGAAATGATTCTTCATCTCATAAAAGTTTCTTTGATGTCATTCACCACCCACTCTTGAAAAAGTCACTTTTATTTGTACTTTGTCATTTATTTTATTTTACACCAAAAAATAAATAAATAAACTTCATGACTTATAATGTAATAGATGTGGGTTTTGCCCTGGTAATAGGTCAAAATTGAAAGAAGTCATCTCTAGAACTTTTAAAAGAGTTTGAATAAAATCACTTCATGTTTCTTCATCTAAAAATAAAGTAAAACTTCTGTGCTGCATAGGTAAAAGTTTTTCTTCTTTTTTGACTTATAATCCTGGGGGATTTGTAATGTTTCTGTAGAACAAAATGAATTCTAGAGAGGATAAAATGATGAATAATTACAAGTAACGAGTTCTCTTCTTTTGATGTTATTCCCAGTTACTTCTAATTCTGAATAGATAAATATTTCTGGGAACAGAAGGGCAGTTGAAAAATAAGCACTGGTAGGAGTATGTCATGTTTTACAACTCTGGGATTCATCTGCAATTGTGCGTTATGCCATGAAACATAAATCTAAAGGTGAGCAGATGGTATTAATCCATAAGCAAGTTCATTTGGGTGACAATTTTATAATTACATTTAAAATTATAACTCATAAGATAAAAAAATAATTCTCTTGTTTCTTCATGATTTGTACAATTTTTCTAACATTCACAGAGGCTATTTGTGTTTAAAAAAGAAAAAAGAAAAATCGCACAGCCAACCTATCACAAACGGCAGAGAATCTAAAGCAGAAGTAATCAAAATATATAACTTCTGTATGATCTGGTCTGGGCCCTTTTAGAATAAATGTTTCTAATATGGCAAAATTGATTCTTTTTGCTGCTATTGTTTTTGCATACATTACTAGTGATGTATTAGTTATATCATTTGATTATCAGTACAATTCTTCTACTGTGAAAAGTGGGAAGAGAAGTTTGTGGTTCTACAGCCTTCTTCCCCAATGAAGGGATGCATTTACATGCTGACAACTCTTTTAATGATATCAGGGTAAATTCATCTGAGTTGTCTAGTTAGAAGAGGACAAGTTCAGAGACAATAGAGAGTGACTCAAAGGAAGGGGCATTTTATTATATAGAGTCTGAGTAATACTACTCATTTTTTACAAAAGGAAAACAAGCAAGAAACCTTCATGCTTCTAATACAAAAGTCAAAGTAGTCTCTCCTCTCTCATCCAACATCATTCCATTTTCTCTAAGTACTCTTTGATTCAGCTACTCTAAGATTGATTAATCTTTTCTCTATGGCCTCCTTCCTTTCCAGTTATCTCAATCCAATGAAGGACATAACCATTAACCCAGACAGCCAACAGATCTGGAAATCTCCACTTTCTGTGTGACTCCTCTCTCTCCTTCATGTGTAAGATCCAGTCACCAACTAAGTCCATTGATTCTAGCTCCTACGTGGTTCTTTTATATTTATCCTTTGAAGCCCCGCTGCATCAATAATCTTTCAACCCCCATTGATTTCTCACCTGGACAAAAGCAACCTCTAAACAAGTAACTCTGCATCTCCCTAATTCCTCCAGGCCTTAGTGGTCAGTATGACTTTTCTAAAATTATATTCTGTTACTCCCTGCTTAAAATTATTTAGAAGTATTGGGGCAATCTGCCTAAAGTACAGGTGTATTATACATTGCACATTATTTTCTGGGTTCTGCTTATACCCAGAGGCTTCATTGCTTGGGGGGAAATAGCACTGTTAATTGGCTTATCTTTCTAGCAAATAAACTATGTAAAAAAAAGTTGACTCAGTATATGTGAATATTATCCATCATAAGTTATATGAAATATATTTTGTGTCTAAGATTGTCATGGAAGAAGTACCAGGGTTGGGGAAACAATATCTGTGAAGGATGAATTGAGCAAATGAAGAAGATGTATTATAAAACTGTTGCAACACAGCTTTGGCTAATCCCAAAGCAAGTTTCAAATTGTGGATTGCCTTCAAAATTTTCCATAATGGAAATGAGAGGTCAAGTTTTTGTGCCCCAACATGTACTAGTCATTGAACATTGGCTGCCCTTGGGGAGGGGTATGGCTTGGTTAAACCAGCTTTTTTTCAGTGAAGGCAGTTTCTAGAAAACCATTTAGTTTTGAGTCATCAGCTGTCATTACTAACAGCAGTTGGAAAAACAAGTACTTAGGTTCCAAGGGAGCATTAGAGTAGAGCATCCCAGTAACCACTACTTCTTACCAGAACTTCTTCATTTCAGCAGTATCTGGGATTTAAATTGTTCCTATCATGACATTAATGAGAGCCAAATTTAAATTCTAAATTTAAAATAAGGATAAATACTAAAGATAAACATCCTGAAGCCCTGTATAACTTGATCATTATTTCCAACACAAACACTAAGAAAATAGAACTAAAAATTTAAAAAGCAATTTAATCATAGCCAGCAATTAACTTCAGGAAGTAGATAAGGTTTATTTCCAATTTTTTTCCCCCTAAGACTACCATAAATGTAGAATGAGAACTTGGGCTTTTAAAGAGCACTTGAAAAAAATGAAATATCCTTATTCTTTGGCCAATCCCATTAATGTCATATAACCCCATAATCTCTTGCTTTCTACAAGAGATTTTCTGCCTTAGTTGATGTTACATTTAGATTATAGAAATCAACCAAAACTTTAAAGTTTATTTTGAATTTATTTTCTGTGTTAAAATATAGCCTGCAATGTACAAGTAAAATATGATACATTGACGATGATGATGGTGATGGTGATGATTATGCTCCACTGAATAAAATGCAATTAGGATTCAGGTATAATTACTACCTATCTTAAGCCAAGCATTCCTACAAAGAATGTAAATGATCTCCAAATGATCATGTGAAAAGCAATGCAAATGAAGAAAATTCCTCCCATAACCCACACGTATTCCTTCACAAGAGGAAATTAATTGTCGGTTGCCTTGTTCTATAAGTGCTGTAGGAGAAAGAGATTCCTTCGAGTTTAAACGTAAAGATAGCTACTAATGAAAATTAGTGTAATAAACCCGCAGCAAGGGAATATCAGAAAGCAAAATGAGTATGCAGACTTTTCTAAGTATTGAGACCAGAGCTAACATGATATTCACAAATGTATAAGTAAGGGTAAAAAGATATTTTATTTTTTAACCTCTTCACAGAATAACAATCTCAATAAAACCTCTATTTTCTTAGCAATATATAGCTTCTAGCTCTTGGTCCCTTTCTAGCCTGTTCAGACAAGGCTCACTAAAGCTGTGCAAAGATCATCAATAATGACCTAACTTACAAATCCAATGAACTTTTTTCTCTTTCCTCACCTTATTTTACTGCTCTACTAATATTAACACTGTGAATGTGTATGTAAACACATACACACACATATTTGTACACATACATATGTATATTTTTGGTTTGTGGGGTTTTTTGTTTTTTATTTGAAATAGGAGCCCTTATTTAATCATGCATGTCAAAAATGATTGAAACTAACATAATTAAAATCAATTGTATAACAATATGACCATGTATTTTGAAAGAGCACATAACAATAGGACTCCTAAATTTAATTTAATTGTGTAGCATGTGCATGTTTTACATCTGTATTTAAAAAGCAAACCAGATTTTAAATCCTGGAAAAACATGATAAACTCATGGTCTCCTCTAAGGGCTGAGCTGGTTTATTACTCTATTTAGTTTGAGCTGACCCCCACATCTTTCATGATTGGATCAAATTTTCAAAGAAGCCTATAGCACAGTCAGTAATGGAAAAAGAAAGAGCTGCTAGATTTGATATTATATATCCCAAAGTTCTTATTTATTCTATGGATCACTGACCAAAAGCCACAAAATTTCCAAATTGAAAGCATGAATGAGAAGAAAACTTAGCTGCTGACTGGGGCACCTTTGTCCTGATTCACAGCAGCCCATGCTCCCTGGTTTGATGTACCTCAGCAATGTTATTTTGGGTTAGTTTCTAGGCAACTCTGCCTATGAGTCATGGGAGAGCACTCAGCATCACCATCATCCGTGTCATCTTCTAAAAGACTTAACACAATAGCTAAATGCCAGTCACAGTTTTTTACACAAAGACCCATGTCAGAAATCAGGAAGCTGGTTTGTGTAGGATGGTTTTAGATTATAGGACAGATAATTGGCTTTCATGTCATTTCAGAAATAAAAGTGATGAAAGGAAATTTAACTTTGGGTGGTGAACACACAATGCAATATATATATGATGTATTATTAAACTGAACACTTGAAAACTATATAATTTTATTAACCACTATATCCCCAATAAGTTTAATTTTAAAAGAAATAAATAGTATTAATATTATTTTTGAAATAACTGTCTTATTAAAAGGGAGTCCACAATAAAGAGTACAAAGTAGAAATAAATAGAAATCCCTAAGTGAGTGTAGTCAATAAATAAAATACCTTTGGAAGATTATCTCTTGCAAGTCTCCAGAATACCGCTTGGGAAATCAGTTACTGTCTTCACTGCACTGAAATAATCAACTCAATTCTTTCCTTTCTGGAATTTAGGACAATATATCCTGTAATCTTGATGTAGACAAAAGCTGCCTCTCTGTTACTTTCAAGCAGACTCAATTATTCTTTTGGTTTAAAATTTTGTTGCATCCTAAAATATAAAAGTCTCTAGAGATTGTGGGATTGAGGCCTGGGAGGGAGCAGGTGGACAATGAAGAAAATAAAAGCAGATTTTTTTCATAAGCAGATATTCAACTATTCACTGGATACTGCCTGATTAATGTGCTGTAAGTAACAAAGTTTCAAGATTAATCTTCTCCACTATGGGTACTTACCATCATTTAATCACTTATGTTGAAAATAATACTTATCTCCTCTCTCTCCCTTTATCAAGGCCAACTTCATGTGTATGTGCCCTGTGCAGTTTCACAGGGTCTCATTCATAGAAGGGCCCACACTTAGTCAAATGTTTTGATGTAACCATTAGAAATTCTTAATTTATAAACAGTATGCTCTGTGTTTCCATTTTGCACTGAGACTCACAAATTATTTAGCTATTCCTTACTTTCATTCCTCACATGAAATTAGCCACCAATCCTGTCCATTCTACCTCCTAAACTAACCTAAAAACTTACCAGTTCTATATCTCATTTTCATGGTTCAGGTCTTTAGTTTCCTAACCTAGGAAACTGGTTGTGACAAGGATTTTAGAGAAAGTGTCTCCTTGGAAGTAAACAGAGTCATGAGTAGGAGTGAGCATAGAAAAGGGAAAGAATATTTTAACAGTAGATACAGCAATGGACGGTTCTGAGATGAGACAAAGGAAAGGAGCTGTATGATATTCTCCCTTTATTCTTTGTCCTCTTTTCTCTCATCGTCTGCATGCTATCCGGGTCTAGGACTTGTGGATAGAATTCTTCCCTCCTGGGATCATGCACATCTGGATCTCACTCAAGATTTCATTATTATTTAATCTGTGACACTTTCTTTTAGAAACAATTTAGTATTTATCCTTGGGATCACTGTACATCTAAATGCTCTACTATTAGGCCTATTCTACCCCCTGTAGTAGGGGGAAGGAAGTAGAATAGAGCCTCATATTTTAGCATTTTTATGCATGTTATCCATGATCCAACCACAACAAACTACGTGTCTCTATGTCTTTGTATAGGCTGCTTTCCTGACCTGTAACTTCCTACCTACACAACCCTCCTCTAATTCAATCAGCAATTTTTAAATTTCTATCCCACTATCTTCTTGGAAGGCTGAACTTCTGGATTGAGTCACCCCCTTCTTCTTCTACATTCATGTAACTGGTTTGCACATTTCTACTACAGAACCAAAAACATTGGTTGGATGGTTATAGGGATAAAGAAAAAGAAAGAGAAGAAAAAGAAAGAGAAGAGTTCTTGAGTCCTAAGGAGAAGGAAGGTCTGCAAATTAGCAAGTGAGACATTTGAACTGGAAATACTATAGCCACTAAAGACAACTTGCCTACTTCTCAATTTACCTTACATCTTTTTCCCACCATAAATTGCCACGGCCCTTAAATGGGTTGATGCCAGTCTGAATTGTGCCAACATTTCTCAGGAGAAAAGCCTGAGTATTCTCCTTTCAGTCCTATAAGAGAAAAAAATCAACCAGAAGTCAGCAAGATCAGTGATCACAGACGTCAATGTGCCTTTCTGATCCCTGCACATATAGAGAAATATCTCAAGGTTATTCCTTCCTTTCCCACTGGAAGAAACATATTGTCATTTGTGTTGTTTTACTGATTCTACAAGGTCATAATGAGAGGCCACAACTCCCCCAAATTACCCAGAACAGCCGAACTCAGTAGACACTACAAGAGTCCCTTGTATTCTTTTCCAAGCAGTCAGCTGTCATCCAATTATCTGTGTTTGTACAAAAGACTAAATCATTTTCAAAAATAAAGTAAAATTGAATAAAATGTAAACCCAGCAGCTTGGTTCACACATGAGAGATCTCTCTACTCACTCCTCCTCTTCAAGTAAAATAATTCCAACTAGACGAGTTATTCTAGAATTCAGATGTACAAGTAATACTTCAAAATAAAATGCTATTAATTTACTCAATAAAAGTCAATGCATTAGTGATTTTGTTTATAATCAAATTGAAATATAAAAGAAACATCATTTTGCATTATTTTTGCATTTTAGTTTCTCACTTAATGATTGTGAGAATATTCATATTATCCTCCGGAATGATATGAGTAAGAAAAGACAAGAAGTCACCCCTCTCTATTACTCATTTAATCTTTACTCTGAATTTATAAAGATACAGTGTGAATAAATCCTGCAAATTAACATTTAATGTTAGTAATAAAATCACCTTATTGATGTTACTTTACTGTTTACTTTTCTATTTCTAATAACATTTTCAAATTTTTTCTAATTTTTTATCTGTTTAAATTTCTGATTTTTATTTCATTTTCAATTTGTTCCTTTGCCAGATTTTTTATTTTTAATTTATAAACCATGGCATTCTGTGGAGGATAAAAATGTATGGTCAGAATCCAGTTTTATCTTTTAGATTTGAAGTAACATGCTTATTGCCAAGAAAACAAAAGGACTAGGATCATATTTCCCTTTGTTTTTATGGTCATGCTACCTTTGACAATGCAAAGTGCTTTAAAATGTAATGGCATTATGCTATATCATTAATGACTTAATATTAGAAATGTGTTCCAAGAAAACAGGAATACCTTATTTAAGTACAACTGTTTTTTAAATTCCCGTGATGTTAAACATGTAATAGTAACATTTGTGGGGGAAAAAATGTGTGTTATACTTAATAGAATCGCTTATTGAGAATTATTGAAATAAACTCCCCTGTGCCATTCCATACTCTCTTCCTAATGATGTGTGTCTTGTACTTGTACTATGTCTTACCTAGTAAGGAAGCATGATGTCTACATTTCTAAATTCACCTCAAATAAATAACTTAATTATAACTCTTCTGAGTTATAATTTTATAGAAATTATAATTTCTAATTTTATAGAAATCCAACTCTCATGTAGAAAATGTATAAAGTTAGATTTTTAAAACTGAGACGTAAAATTTATATTCTTCTTTTCTACTCTACATTTCTATGAAGAAAATTACTTTAGTATCATTTTTCTACACTAATTTTCTTATTGTTAATGGTTATTCAAGCTCATCCACAGTGACCTACACCCCAAAGCCTAATAATTTGGAAAAAGAATGCTAAACTTACTTCTAAAGTACATAAAAATAAGATGATGATGGTACTAGAAATATTGCAATAATAATAACAACAGTAATACGATATAGCAGCTAACACTTATATAGTATTTTCTTTGTGCCAGGCATTTATATAAGCCTTTTATACATATTAACTCATTTCCTTCTATAAAATTGGTACTAGAGGTTTTTATAGTTTGCTGTTCAAATTTAATTCTTTGTGAAACAATTGAGAGCTCAAAACAATACAAGATCTATTATTTCTTCCATGATCGCACTATTTAAAGCAATGCCTACAATATAGACTTCAAATGACTCTGAAGTTGTAATAAGGTATTATTCTACCTGTGGCTACAATGGTACACTTTCCTACTAGCTAATGGCCAGTTCTAATGGGTACTACTCTCACCTATGATGGACCACCCCCCAGGCAAGTAATACTTCTCTGAACACAATTGCTCTCACTAAAACTATCACATCTGCCAGGCACCTGTGCCTCTGTGGTAGCACTGCTGTCTCCATTAGACCATTCATTGGCAGGAGTATATTACAAGGGACCTCATGAACTGCTGGGACTAATATATGTTGAATGTGTGTCGAATTAAATCTCATATATGTTATTCTGGACATACAGTTTATTAGTTTTACGAAAGGTCAAGAATTATTAGTTTTGCTGCAAAATGGGTAGAATTTTCTTCTCCTGTCCTGCATTATGCTCCCTTTGCAGGAATCCAAAGCATCATAATTTGTGCCCCAATATTTCACAGGGTTTTAATACAAAAAAAAAAAAAAGCTTTTATTGGTTTCTATTTATACTTCTCTTTTCTTACTAAAACATAAATATGAGCACAGACAGGACCGAGATGACAGTCATATCTGAGGAACAAAATTCCTGTTCTTCCCCTAGAAGGTCTTCCTTTGGAAACAAAGTTTTCTTTATTTGGCCAAGTTTGTAAACTTATTCTCATTTCCCTTAGGAAATGTTCTTTATCATAAGGCTTTAAGGTCTTTTGGAGACCATTATCCCAATGGAACTATCTCAATATATGACCAGCCATCTTCATCCAAAAAGTTACTCTGAATTAGATCTCTGGTAATTTCATTCCAACAAGATAATCATTACTGATTATTAACAACATGGTTTTCTCAAAAGCAATAGACTCCATAACTGAGAACCAGGGTTATTTAATTTAATATTTAACCACTGTCCATGGCATAAACTATGGTGCTCACAAAACATGTCTTCTGCTCCTCATTATTCCATTGCTCTCTAGCATTTAAGCTAAGACATTTAATTAATTCTAGACAATGGTTATGAATGGAAGCCAGTGCATGGAAGAGTAATATATAACTTCCCAGCTGCTCTTTCTCTGCCTTGGCTGAGGTACCACATTACAGATATAAGATGGTAGAAATACCATAAGACTAGAATCTTAACTTGTAGCGTTTGGTGTGAATATTTCCAGCATGACTGATTTCAAGTTGTTAACATGAAGTTATTGAATGGGCACTTGGGAAGACATGAGCAGAATTGGCTCTCAAACAGTATATACCGTGTCCAGCATACCACTACAAGCTCCAAAAGAAGACATACCTATAAATTATGGAGAGCAAGCAGCAGAAAACATTGCCTATAAATGAAGTAAATAATATTCAATATTGTTGGGAGCCATTCTTGATGAATGCCCTGCAGACAGGGTTGGAGTTGCCTGCAAGCTAGAAGTTTGCAGGGCAGGTGGGCTTGTTTACTGAAGGAGGAAGTTTGGTTTAATGGATAGCTGTTAGTGGAGGAGGAGGTTTGGCTTAATGTTGACTGTTTGTTGCCCCAGGGAAAGAGACATTCCTTGCCCCAGGGAATAAGAGACAAAAACAGGAACAAGGATGTTTTGCGAGAACTTAGGTAAAGGTCAGCGATCATTTGCATATGTGTGGTGTTGCTTCTTCAAAGGTATATATATATATATGCTGTGCTAAATAAACTCGGGGTGCAGTATTTACTGTTAACCCTCCCGACTCTATCTCATTGTCTCTCTCTCTCTCTCTCTGTCTCTTTTTTCTATCTTTCTCAATTCTCACTCCCCCTCTCGGGAACTGTTCGATCTTAGCGGGCAGGCTCTGGCACAATATAGACTTGGTTGAGCTTAAATATCTACATATGTTACATTGTATAAGGAATTAAGAAGATATAAAAGAGAGCTACATTTGAGATAGCGAATCTATCCAGGAAAGAAATTTTCATAAAAATTAAAGTTAAAATAGGATGTCTTCTATCAACATTTTACTGAATGCATGTCATGTGTCAGAAATAATGCTAGTTGTTTTTACATATGTTATCTCATTTCACCACAAACCCTTTTATCTTATCTATATTTTACAGAGAAAAAAAAAAATGAGGCACAGACAACTAGCAAGAAACACAGCGGGTTTTTGAATTCCAGCACTCTGACTCCAAGCTCAACATGCTGCTTCTGAGATCAGACCATCTCTATGGTCTCAAAGAAAGCAAAGCAAAACAAAACAACAACAGCAAAAACAATGACTAGAATGTAACTGAAGGAAATAAAATTTCATTCTGCTCAAGCATATCATAACATTCTGAAACATTTGGGCAATCACAGTCAAAGAAGTTAGAAACCCTCCCCCCCAAAAAAAATGTGGACTCTTGTATTTCTCTCTCTAACTTCAGAATGATCAGTAAACATTTAAGAGGTTCCTATATGTTACCTTCACCATGAGCAAAGGAACCAACCTTCACTATTAATTATGGGTATCTCTAGCATGAAAAATTTTTTTCAACTACTGCAGTTTGATAAAAACATCCCTTTTTAAAAAATCTTAATTTGCTCTTTGTCCATTCTAAACTCATGGGCTCATGGGCTCCTGAGAATACTGTCCCAACAGAAGGTATATTTCCTCAGCAAATCTCAAATATTTTTAACCTCATAAAATATATCTTTCATTAAAATCTAACTACTTGACACTCTATAAATTTCTGTAGTATATTGTTGTTGTGTAAGTCATTCAAAAATTGATTCTATCTGGAATACTTAAAGCAGATTTTTTAAACAAAATTCCTCGGGTGATATTGGTTAATAAAGTTATATAGGTTTTAACTATACAATTCGATAATACATAATTTTATAATTTTGTAAATTTTGAAGCCAGTTTCTGGACCCACAGTGGCCCACCAAAAGTCTCTGATTCTTTTTCTCTATCTCATTACTAGCAACTACAGTTTAATCACATTTAACTATAAAACTTGCTGAAAATTAATTTCAATTTAATTATTTTTTTTTATTTTTAAGTTAAACATAGCTAACAAATTGAATTGACAACTGAATTAAATTTTCTGGTAGAATAGTCCATTTTATGATCCCATGATATTAGAGACATTTTTCATAATGTCTACCAAGAGCATTATTTAACAATCTGCAGAACTTCCCTGAATTAGTTTTATTTTTAAATGCAAATGGAAGCTTTCTTATCCCCAAAACTTTTTTTTAACTTCAGCACACCAAACAGCAAATTAGTCCCACCTGAAGTTAAGAAGACAGAATGAGCAGTAGAAAGTTCATTAATTTGTTCTTTTTGAAGTTCTTCAAGATGAAAATTACATAAGACTGTCTAAAGACAGTATGACTTGGCATAAGGTTGAAAATGTGTTTAACAAATAAATATAAAATTTCTCTTTTGTCTACCTAGAGTTTATATTGAATATTGTTGCTTCTCTGAGTTCTCCTCAATGTTTTTTTGGCTTCAAATATGCCGACTTACAATGCCTTTCAGAAGGTTACTGTCCTAAATAAATATTTTTTGGATGATTGCTTACAATCTGTCTACTTGTTTCCCTCTAAGATTTCTTAAAATCCAAAAAGAGAGAGTTTAGAGAGCTTTCAGGTTGGTGGATATGTGAAAATGCTGAAAGAGTGGCATACTCAAAGAGGACATGGAAGCTTCTCGCTAGATTCTCATCTAGATTAGAAACTAGATGGAAGTTTCTTCCATCTAGCTATTCCTGACTTATACCCTTTTATAATAAACTGGTGATCTGGTAATTAAAATGTTTCTCTGAGTTCTGTGAGTCAGTGTAGTAAATTAATTAAAACCAAGAAGGGGATCATGGGAACCTGTGATTTATACAGTCAGTCTGAAGTGCACGTAACACCTATACTTGTGACAAGAGTCTGAAATCTAAGAAGAGGGCTATTGGAACCTCCAGTTTGTAGTCAGTTGGTCAGAAGCACAGAAGCCTGGGCTTGTAAATGGTGTCAGAAGTTGGGGGGAACATTTTGTAGAACTAAACCTGTGGAATCTGATGCTACTTCTGGGTAGAGAGATGAATTTAGATGAATTCTTGTACATCTTGCTGGTACCCAAGAATTGTTTGTTGGTGTAGGGACCTGCCCTTCACTCTGCATTGGAAATTGAATCTCAGAAGACAAAAAGACTGTCATAGGACAATAATCTAAAATAATTGGAATAATATTATATCTTATATTGGTGAATTACTTAGTTTATAAAAATATATTTATATGAATTGTCTCATCTACACCTAATAATTCTTAAGAAGATAAGACTGTAATCATCAATTCCAGTGTGTAGGGGTTCTCCCCATACTACCCAGCAATTCTCCATCACTAGCTGGGTGACCTACAATTCAACTTAATCTTGACACTGGTGTAGGTACCTCAAGTTAAGAGCTCAGTCCTATAATACTGTCTCCCCTCCTCCACTTCAGCCACAATTTACAAGTTCAAAAGGAGGGAGGAGGAATGGACTACAAATAAGTATGTAGAGACCTTTGGTGGTGACCAATATGTTTACAATCCTTATTGTGGTAATAATTTTAGAGGTGTATACATAAGTCAAACATATGAAATTGTTGGATTTAAATGTGTACAATTGGGTTATGTCAAGTCTATCTTCATTTTTAAAAGGCTTTGTGGCTTACTAAATTGTATCTGTGCAAATATTTGGACTGAGAATGTTATTATTGGGCTCCTCAGTCTCTATTCTCAACATTTATATAAACTATCTACTCTTATGGCTCAATGGGAACAAATTATTCACTCTGAGAAACAAAATAACAGAACATCATGTCAGGCAGCCAAGATTTCCCACTTCCTCACCTTTATGTATCAAGTAAGCATGGATGACCAATGACCTTTCTGAGTCTTGGTCATATATTAGAAATATCAGGACATTAATTCCTGTCAGAGCTATTGCTAGAGCAGATGATTTGTTAGGAATGTTTCTAATTCTAACAGCCACAACATTATGTATATTATCAAAATTTAAAATCAGACTTTTTAATAAGTCAAAATTATATAAGCAATGATTTTTAAAGTAACTTAGAGTAAACATTATAATTCTGTAAGGAACCATAAAAAGTATTTTCTATTTTGGAAATCTGTTTTTTTTAAAGATTACAGTTTCTCTTAATGTTAATTTTTATGGATGTTTCAATGAAGTTATCTGGGAAATATATGCATTTTAAAAATATTAATTTAGAATTTCTCCTTGGTAATATTTCAAACTATAGAAATGATCCCTGAAAGTATAGTCTTTTTTTTGATAATAGTTCAAAAATTGCCATTCTAACCAGAAAACACACAGAGATATTTAGCAAACACTTTCTATTGACATTCATAGCATTTTGAGGCAGTGAGTTATTTTCGAGATCATGCTCTTTAACTTAATTTTAAAGTAATGAGAAAACTGAATCCCAGAAGGGTTAAATGACAAATCAAAGATACTCTGCTATAATGTAGAATTTGCTGTGATGTTCTAATCTACAGAGAATTCATAGGATAATAATAAAAAAAAACCTTATTTGTCCCAAATAAATGTTCAAATAAAGATATTCGATTCTTACTACCTCAAAAATAAAAAATCATCTTTTGGAAATTATTAAAATAGACATTTTTTGTGGCCATATCTGTCCATTCAATATTCTCATTTAAAATATATTATTTGGTATTATATCTGACCAAACATACCAGGTATGTTCTAAAGTCATCTTTTCACTTTTGTCTCTGTGAAAGGTATAAATCCCATCCATTATTATCTATGAGAGTAGAGATATCACCCACATCAATCTTATGCAAGAAGATAATCTTGTACACTAACACTCTACTTTTGTAACCAATACTATTTTATCTGTTTCCTGAAAGCTGTTAATAATTACAGTATTTTATTTTGTCACATTTGGAAAAGCATTTAATACAAACATTAAATGTGTTAAGATGCAGCAAAATACTATGATTGATAGCTAGTTCAACTTTTCTAAGAATATACTTATACTTTTTATTAATGACTCTAACTTGACCAGTATTAATGTCTTAGGGAGATAAATAGAAATAAAATAATCATATATAACCATTAATTGCCCTGTTGCTTTCATGAAATAAAAAAAAATTAAGATCTTTGAATCACTACTTCTCATAAATTTTGTTCAGATGAAAAAGTCTAGCACAATTTCAATATATAACACAAGGTCAGCTTTTAATATATATTTCTTATTTCCTACTCCCTTAGAAATATTGCTGTTCCTCAAATGTTGAGTAATCTAGCAGACATTGTCTTATCAATTATCTGTGTAAGTGTAAGTATAACAAAGATCATAACATGTGACTTTACAGAGACCTGTCTGTATTGTTCTGCCCAAGAGCAACAAGAGAAAAACTTCTCATAGTATGAGAAGGGGAAATAGTCTTGAAGATTGTCTGCTCTGTCAGTCCTTATATAATCTGATTTAACAATGATTCACTATAAAGTCCATTGCCATGAAACAATGTGCACCAGCAATTGTGTTCTATTAGTAGGCAGACTGCCACAAGACGACCATAATCTGAGCCTACAGAAAGCTTAGATTTCAAAATCAAATCAAACTTAAAATAATTAACATAATAATGTACACTGACATTTTCAGAAAGAGTAAATATATTTTACATTGACATAGATTTACCAGTATATTAAAATAAAATTTCTAAGCCAGATGAGCAGTTTTTCTTGGTCTATTATTTCTTTCTGATTATATTCTATCACAGTCTGAATTAATATCAAACTAAGCTGTTGTTAATTTTTTTCTGTCCTTAGTTTATTTTTCAATATTTGTAAACTACGTCAAAATAATCAGATTCCTCTAATGTAATTTTTTAAGCCTCTCAGTACAAAGATGTATGCACAAATTTACAGGTGTTAAAATACATATATTTCTATGATAGATGATTGGATAAAGAAGCTGTGGTACATATATACAATGGAATATTACTCAGTTATAAGAAGAAAAGAAATAGTGCTATTTGTGACAACATGGATGGACCTTGAGCTAATTATGCTAAGTGAAATAAGCCAGACAGAAAAGTTAAAAAATCATATGATATCACTTATGTGTGAATATAAGCCTAAAAGCAACAAATGAACAGAACAAGCAGAGACTCATGGACATGGACAATAGACTAGTGGTTACCAGAGGAGGTAGAAAAAAGAAAAGAGGGGGTAGGGGAGAGGTAGATGGAGTAAAAAGGGTCAAATATGTGGTGACAGAAAGAAATTTAACTATGAGAGGTGACCACACAGTGTAAATATATATATATTACTGGTAAAACGTTAACCAATGTCACCATAAAAAAAATAAATTATTAACTTAAAAAATAAATAAAAATAAATAAAAATAAAATAAAGTACATATGCTTTTATTCCTGAGACACACAATTCCCTATCAAGCTGAGTTTCCTTGAGTTTATCACACTTTCCATCTACTTTCTCCTGTTTCATACTTATAAGGTCTTTTGTAAATACATTCATCTCTTTCCTGCTCTCATGTTACTCTGAGAATAAACCAATCTTAGTTTCCTTGAAATCTGTAAATGCTTAGGTTCCAAATGAAGGGTGAGAATAAAGGAGGTGGTTTAGAAGAAGGAAGGAGGAACCCCTCCTAGACACATTGGTTTGTAAAGAGAAAGACCCTCCTGACATTTGGAGAATGACAAGATAACTTTTAAATAAGAAGACATCTATTTCTTCATGTCTCAATTACCTTGAATTAATGATATTTCATAATAAAAGACCTCCATCCACTGAGACAAGGATACATAAGCTCACCTTGAGTGGGAATAACTTCTCTTAGAAAATTATGGACTCCATGGAGAAAATTATACTGGAATGTTACAGGGAAATTTGAGAGTAAAATGAAAAAAATATATATTTATAAATTAGTTATATCACATGTTTCTTAGCCAAAACTAGAGTATGCAACAGTTTTTTAATGGAATAGAACCTCACTAGTTGTCATTTTTAATATTTTTATTTAAATTCTTCAAAATATATATAAACTTCCATTTGATGAAATGCATATCATTTGATTGTGGGTTCAGTCATGCTCAAATAAGTCTTTTGTTTTGTATATTCCCCAAAGCTTTGACATATTGCCATTGGTAGATATCAGGACTAAATGAATATCACCTAAAAAGCTAAAATTTTGGCACTTAAAACAGGTAAAAACAGGTAACAACAAACTAAAAATCAAATGGAAGTGATATTTAAAGAAATTTTGTATTCCACGAATCATGTAAATTAAACTAAAAAATTATTTGTGCAAAGGCAGCAATAAGCTACGCTATATCCTTCCTCAGTTACTTTGGTAGAACAGAAAATCACCAGCAATAACAAAATGTATGACAATTTTAAGCAAGTGTTTTTTAAAACTATGGTCCATGAACCACTTGCATTAAGAATTATCAATGTGCTTTTTTAAAAAATGCAGAATCTTAGGCCTCGTCCTCAGAGATTTGAAGTTTACCCAAGAAGATGTATAGATATCTGCTATTTTAACCAGCTCATCAGACAATGTATAAGTATCTTGAAGCTTAAAGCCCTGTGCCCACTTATTTCAGAGATCACCCTATGAAAATATAGAAAGAATCCTCTATTTTAAGACTGTACAACCTCAGTGACATTTATTTTAAAAAACTATCTAAATCAATCTCCCAACTCTATTCCCATCCACAACTTTTTAACCTAGTATTCTTGTTTCACTCCCCTCACCAGCAGTTATTCTAAGCAACTCTTTTTTAACTAAAAGCTAAGGTCCATTAAAGCAGATATATACCTGAGTTAGTCACCTATATCCCCAATATCCCCAGTCCTTAGTAATGTAGGTACTCAAAATTGAGTTATTTATTGAATCAATGCATAAGTAAACAAACAAACAAAAAGATCCATTGAGCATAACTGAAATTTCACTCTAGTAATATACATTTTATAATGGAACTAAACTAGATATGTACGTGTGTGTATGTGTATGTGTGTCCAATTATAAATGACATATTCACTTTGTGCATAAGAAAGAAAATACAGAAGACTTGTGTGGCTAATTTCTAGTTCATACTGTGAAGATAGCAGCCTTCTGGGTGCCATTCCATTGAGGATCTATTATGCAATCAACTCCCTAATCATTGCTCATAACTTCAGGAAGAAGGATGACCTTGGTGCCCCTTTCACAGATTCAGAAACAGAAATTTGAAAATATGGTAATTTATGAGAGAAACATAATCAGCAAACAACAGAGAAATAAAGAACACGCATTTCACATGGTGATCAAATGCTATTCATTCTCCAAACACTAGCATAACTACTCACTAATTCATGGAACTACTCTGCAGAGTTCCAGCACTGCTGTGAAATCCCATCACATTTTCTTTCTCAAGCCAATACGACAATCATATACATTCTGCTACATATTGTTATTTAACATATGGTACTCTCCATAAATAACCTATAAGTTGTTTCAAGGAAGAAGCAGTGCATTTTGCTTATTAGAATGTTACTTTCCTTACCTACTAAAGTTTGAAACAATGTTACTTGTACTTGGCTTGCAGGAACTATTGTTGAGAAAATGAATTAATAAATGAACTGCACTGGGTTGAGCAAGGCAATATGAAACACAAACTACAGGCAGATTGTCCAGAAAAAAGCTATTAAAAATGAGAAGGAGCTCTATATCCTTGCTGCTAATTTATGCCATCAAGTCAGATAATTAATTACAATTAAACAGAAAAAAACTTTATCTATTCAAAACTATATTTTACTTTGTTTCAATTTTTCTAGGTTATTACTGCATAAATAAAAGCTCTGATTTTGACTATAGCAAATTTACAGATACAACATACAGAATGTCTCATATTCATAGAACTTGGTAATAATAATCCTCCCCATATTTCTAAAATTTATACTTGCACAATTTTCATAGAACATATTTTTAAATAACATTTTTTAAAAGCTGAAATGGCTTAAGTTAAATAGAAAAGGCCCAAGGTCTCAGTCACAAAGTAAACTCATCTCTGTAAAAGAAGACACATGTTGCTGTCTGCATTTCCTCGCATATAAGAATAATCTAGAAGACTAAGTTAAAATACATTTGAGACTTTGAGAATTTATTCATTCACCATACCCTGTGAGTTAATGCATTTCATTGTAAGACACTGGGCCTTAATTTTTTGTAGTCAAAAGCACTTGAAAGAATCCATTGATAAGTACAGGTTTCTCCATGACAAATCACACCTTTACACAATTTTTTTAATACAATTTGGGAAACTTTCTGATCTCTTTGACACTCGAGTTAAGACTCCTATCTGCTTTAGGAAAGCCATTCATTCATAATTGCTAAATAAGAGTGATTTAACGTGTTTTGTTGAAGGACAAATGAGCCCTATTTTTAGTTTAGTCCTTGTTCCTACCTGGGCAGCCTGCTTTCACACTGCTGCAATACTCTCAGCTCTGAACTGTACCTCATTCATAGCATTTGTCTGCATTCTTGTTTCCCACTCAACAAAATTCTTTTTCTTCCATCATTAAGCATAATCTGACATGACCCAGGTGCATGACTTTTTTATTTACCGTGGAAAACAAATTATTCACTTTGGAAATTTTAAACTTTTATTCATTTTCATTTTTAAGGTTGTGTGTCAGTGACTGATACATGTCAACTATCAAGTTTTCTGGATGCAAAGTTCTAATACACCCCAGAACTGGAATTTCTATTTCATCTGAGAAAATGGTCTTCATTAACCAACCATATGTTCTCAAGCAGATACACACAGAATAACATGAAAATAAAAGGACATTAACATTTGCCTAACCATAGAAGAAAATATTATAGGTGGGAGAATGTATCAACAGCAGAAACAACAGATTCTCTTCAGTTCAGAACTTTTTTTATTTTCAAAATGGCAGTTTCCTTTAAGTGACTCTGAGAAAAGCATTCATGCCTTTAAATTACTGTTTTTTTCTCTGCCAGCAAAACGAATCATCAAAAACAATTAATTGCTTCATAATCAATGTTTTATCTCATTTGTTTTATTGCACTTATTTTACTATTGGAAAGCTCATATAAAAAAAGCTTATCTTAAAAAATGACAAATTTTTGGTGTTAAAATAATCCTGCTTCTGTCATTAATTTGTAGTTACTTGAAGATAAACTTTCTTATTTTTCCCAAAACTTTGTCTTTCAGATTAAAGAAAAATAATGTCTCTGAGCTTCAAAAATATTATATTTTAATTTATTTTTATGTCAATTTTATTGATGAACAAACATGGAAACATTTATGATGTGGAAAGAATCTTAAACCACTTTTACAGAGAAGGGAAAAAAGAACTGGTTCTAAATATAGGAAAATTGGCATTCATCTATCTTGTCTTATAACCTGCACAGAGAAATGCATATCCTTTCTTTCTTTGGGGTACTGCAGTTCTAAGCTGATTTAGTAATAAACCGAAAATAAAAAAATAAAAAAACACTTGGCACTTCATTCAGAACTCTAAACTTCAGCTTTTTCACCTGCAAGGTTTTGCTATGAGATATGTGGTCTGCAAATCAAAACCATGGATGTCTTTGTCTTTGTCTGATTTCACTTAGCATGACCCTCTAGGTCCAACAGTATTGTCACAAATGTTAAGATTTCATTCTTTTTGTGGCTGAGTAATATTCCATTGTGTGTGTGTATGTGTGTGTGTGTGTGTGTGTGTGTGTGTATATAATACAATTATATATGATATATATAATATATATTATATTATATATATTATATAATATATTATAATATAATATATATTATATTATATATTATAGTATATATTATATTATATATTATATATTATATTATATATTATATTATATATTATATAATATAATTATATATTATATATTATGTGGTATGTATATATATATATATATATATATATATATATATATATATATATATACCACATCTTCTTTATCTAATCATCTATTTATTGGCACTTAGGTTGCTTTCATATCTTGGCTGTTGTAAATAATGCACATGAAATCTAAAGAACAATATAAACAAACAAACAAAACAGGAACAGACTCATAGATACAGAGAACATTTTGATGGTTGCCAGTTTGGTGGAGGAGATGCTGGGTGGAAAACGTGAGCAGAGGAATGAGTACAACTGGTAGTTCCAAAATAGTCTTGGGCATATAAAATACAGTATAGGGGATATAATCAATAATATTGTAATAACTTTGTATGGTGTGAGGTGGGTACTAGATTTATTGGGGGGATAAATTAAATGACTGTCTCATCATTATGCCGTACACTTGAAAGTAATATAAAATAATTTTAAATGTCACTGTAATTAAAATAAATAAATAGATCAGTTAATTTTTTAAAATGGGCATCACCAGGGAGATGGTTAGAAACAAAAACTTTTAGGCCCAAAACCCTCCAAGAACCTCCAGAATCAGAATATATCTTGTAACAAGATCTCCAAGTAATTGATATGTACATTCAGTTTTGACAAGCATTGATCAAGATTATCTCACCAAGATCTAAGGAAAATTACACTGAGGAAAAAAAAGAAAATTCTTTATGTATATTTTCAAATTCCCCACCTATTTCACAGAAGTAATTATAGACTCAGATTGTTTGTTTATAGGAAAACACATGTGGTCACTTGTAAGTTCAATTAAGAAATCAAATACATGGTTTTGTAAACAAAAATGTTATATAAAAAAGTAAAGAGAAAAAAAGGACCAGACTGAGTAAGGTTCTTTGAAAATTTGCCCATTTGTTTTCTGTGACAGGAGACAATGAAAATAGATTGACTTCTCCAGAAAGATAATAGGGAAAATTTGCCTAAGAGCACACTACTGAAAATAAGGTAGAGAAGCAATGAAGGAGAGCATCGACAGGTAACAAGAAAACAAGCACAGTATGGGAAAGATGTTTATTGTAATGCCTGGGAATATGTAGCACTGTCGTGAATCTCAAAATTGATTTTCCTTTTTCCGAGGCAATGCGACTTGATTAAAACAAAAATAAAAAGGAAAAATACAACACTCATAGTTTAAAGTTGGACTAAGATGCAGAAGCAGCACTACTTGCCAACTGTGTTGCAAGCTTAATAATATTAGGACAATGTCATTTGAAGGGAGAAATAGTTTCCTTTCACTTGCTGACTTTCTGATATGTCTATAAGGATATAAAAAATGTTGATAATAATGGAGCAAATGCATCTGAATCGGTAAGAGAAAATGTCCTACCACGCATAACTCAAAAAAATGTACCTATATTTTCGTCAAATATTTCATTTAGGAAAATCTATTTGAGTGCTGTGGTTTGCTTAGTAATTTTTTAATATAGTGCTTTTTCTTGATTCTTTGGCTATGTAGAGCCTATGGGTTTTTTTAAGGAAATAATATTTTCAAAAGAAAGTAAAGTGAGAGAAAAAAATCTTCCTTTGCAAAGCAAAGGAAAAGGGGGTGCTTTTTCATAAACACATGTTTCTGTGGTAAGTAAATGCAAAAAATCTTGTTCCAGGACTGCGTGGTAAAGTTTTTACTTTCTCTGCTTAAGCTGGGAAGGTTGGCATGTCTTTTTTTCATTTCATCAGCAATTTGAGCAAATCACAAATCTTAGGAAAAGTTCTAATAAAAGAAAAGGTGGGGTGGGGCGACTAATTCTGTTACATTCAGGTCAGGCTCTCCCAAGTAGAGACATAAGCAGCTCAAAGGTAGTAATGAAAATGTTGAAACTATACAACAATGTTTTGAGAAAACGGGCTGTGAATATCTAACAAGTCATGAACATCCCCAAGGCAATTGTATAAAAAAATAAATGCTTCATTTTCTAATATGCTCAGTAACTTTTTAGAAGCCTTTTTTTAAAAACTGTCACAGGCCATATGCATATATAGAAGATTCTAAGGCACTCTGTCTGATAGAATGAGCACCAAGTTTCTGTGAAGAGGTCATTCTGAAGTGTTTAAAGGGCACAGTATTGAGGGCTGCATATGTTACTTTTTTAAAGAGTTAATTTGGAACAACTTTACGCAAATTGTGGTATGGAACCTAAAAACCAATTATCAAAAATATATAAACATAAAACAAAAATGCTTCCTTGTAAGTAGCAAACCTTCATTAAGTCTTTTGGCATTGATTACATTCACACGATTCATTTTGAACTCTCCTTTGTAATGTGAATTTAATGCATAATTTCTGTGTAATGACTTTTTTTAATTACCATATAATCACGGGTGAAAAAAAAGTGTCTTCCTTCCATTTGGTCCATTTTATGAGGCTAAGCAAATAAATCTATAAAATAATTTATTCTGCTAGTTGCTTGGAAACCTTATTGTTGATATGACAACCCTGGCATAATAAATCAAATCATCACTTTCTTTCATTTGCATGTAGATGTCATATATTTTCAGAAGAAAAGAAGCCTTATTTCTTTTTGCTATGCTACAGTGACATCTACAGAAAAGAATGAAGAAAAATGGAAAGAAAAGAACTTTCTTGCTTGCTTGCTCTCTTGCTTGCTTTAAAAAAAAAAACACTTTAAAATAAAGAACTTTAAAATTCCCAGTTTTAAGAAATAAGTTTAATGTTTCCAACACAGAATCCTTTATAAATACCCTAGAAATCTCAGGAGGCCTAATTTATAGAAGTTTATAAGTTTATGCTTTCTAAAAATCTAGCTCATAGCAATTTTTCAAGCAAAGTTAGTCATGATAATTCCAAAAAGAAATAATTATTTCCTTCATGAGGATCAGTGAATGCTTGAATTTTTAGAGGATCAGCATTTGTAGTCAAGTATGCATAACCATTTATCTCCTCAGCTTCTTTTAAAATGCTTCATCATACATTTTGTGATCCATTACTACAAATTACTACAATTTTTAAAAAAATTCTATCCACTTTAAAATAATTTGACTAAGTAAGCCTTGTGCTTAAGGAGAGGAGAAAGGACAATATGAATTTGGATCTTTGAACCAAAGAAATTATAAATAAGACCTTCTTTTATTTCTAATTCACCAAATATCTATCTCCCCTGACTACAAAGATTAATCTGTAAGGGAAAAGATTTTAATTCCTATGTTCTAGTGTCTATAAGTTATTTCACCTGTACATTATTTAAAAGAAGAAGAATAGAAATAATCCTCCTTATTGTCAAGGTCACTACCACAACAGTGATGTTCGAGAGGGAAAAAAATGTCACTTCGAAATGAACCTGTTGAAACCTCTCCCTCTTCTATCGGGCTTCAACATGTCCCACAGTGACTTTTAAGAGGTAGTAAAGTTAGCAAAGCAGTACAGCAAAGACTTCAGTATTAGTGAAGCACAGCTTTCAAAGATTCCACATCATGAATACTTTCTCATTGACTGTATTTCCCTTACAAAACAAATTAAGGAGAAAGGGAATGATGACATCATCATCATCATCATTATCATCATCATTATGTTGTTAGGTATGGGAGAGATTGTAGCGTCATGTTAAGGTAGTTAAACCTCTAAAAACAGAATGAGGTAATGAGAAGGCCGCCAAGTGTGGGGAAGATCAGTTGAGATAGAAAAGAATTTTAGTCCAAGAAAAATTAAATTAATTTGATTGACACTTATGAAACATCTGCTATGTACCAGATTCTGTGTTCACTGGCAAAGTACAAAAGAAAGTAGAAATGCGGTATTTGAAAACATGAAAATTATTTCTCGGTGATGTCCAGGAGCACTCAGTACAGAGTTGCCTTAAAGATAGGTAGATATAGAGATGCTAGAACATTTTTTTTATTCACACACACACAAAAAGCATTATTTCTGTATTTTGTATTTTCTGTTAGTTTTGCAAGAACAGATTCAATTCTCAGAAGCAAGTGTGATTCATATTGTTTTATTATTTTAAATGCACAGAATTGGTATTTATTCAGAAGAATATTGGTTCACCAAATGCAACGCCCTTGTTTTTCTGCTTCTGGCAGCACATATTTCAAAAGAACATGATTCAATATGTCAGACACTCTCTTTTGAAGAAAAGCCCTTAATCCTGCCTTCATCTAAGAGGCAATGTGCTCATCCAGTAAATCCCTCTGGAGCACTCTGCACCATAACAAAGAAGTCCCTCTTTCACAGCGTTTCTCTTCTCATATTTTGCTTTGGTCACAGCAAAGATCGCAATGCAATCCCAAAGAAAATGCTAATAAAAATATTAAATGAAGCAAGAATGATAAAATGTTGATGAGAGTTGAAGTAGAAGATGAATACTGAGGGGTCCATTGTTTAAAATATTCATTTTACTATTAAAAGATTTTTAAAGGAACATTAATTTTATAAAAGTAACTAAGGTTCTAACTCTATGACAGTTGATGTACTGCACTGTTCACTACAAAATTTAGACCTGTTTATGATAAATTTGTATCATTTCTTTTTAAAGATCACTAGATAATAAATCCAATCTGATATTCTATGTCAGGTTTATAGCTGTGAGAGAGAAGCTGGTAAAAGCATGTAGAAATTAGGAATTATCGATGTGGCTGAACTTCTCTCTTTTTCAATGGCCATCCCATGTAACTTGGAAAATGGGCTCTAGGACATGATCAGGAACCTTGGAGCCCGGACTTGGATAATCCAACAGATAGGACCCCAAGAAACAAAGTCAACATTTTAAATTTAAAAACTTTCCAAAACCTGCTCGTGACTGCCTTACCCTCATTGACAATATTTAGACTCCTCATTTCCTTCTTTCTTCATTTCTGCTTCTTCGGGCACCCTGGCTGAACAGTTATTCTGACTCTTGATCTCTTATTTCATTTCTAGTTTATGAACTGATCCTCCATCCTTGCTTCACACTTGAATTTTCTCTTCCTCAAGGGGTCCTTGAGGCTCTCTTTTCTGAACTGCCTCCTCTTGAATCTCTGTGGAATGAGGCCTTGCTTTCTGGGCTCTGCCCCATCTCTGGCTCAGGCTACAGTGCAGGGCTCTATTGGCAGTCATGCAAGTCAGCAAGGTGAACAAATACTGGGGATCTGAGTGGTCCTCTCATCTCTGCACTGGACACTGTTGGCAGTCAGCAAACCCCTCTGAATATCAGACTTTCAACTGTGATCCAAAAAATCCGTTTTCTTAATATTTCATTGATATCCAAAATATATGGCCTCCGACTTTACTTGGTTATTCCTCAGTTTAAACGTTAAAATACATAAGTACTTTCTGACAATGTAGAGTTATACAAAACACTAGCATATTAAGGTATTCAGATATCATAATTAGTTTGAATTCTGGAATTCATATCCAGTAAACACACAGTGCCAATGATCTGTCAGGACCTGTGTATTGGGCATCCTTAGATAAAAAGGTGATCAAGACAGACACAGGCCCTAATGAAGCTTTCTGCCTTTCACACAGAGAAGGAAAATAGACTGTGATAAAATGATCATCAGGTGTATACTTTAAAATAAAGATAACTACTATGAAGGAAGATTATAAGGAGCCATAAGCCTAGAATAAGATCTTGTCTGAGATCATTTGAAAGGGAAGGGCTTTCTAGGGAAAGTGACATTTTTGCTGAGATTTGAAAGATGAGTAGGATTTAATTAGGTAGGAAGAATGACTGAGTGTAGGAGAGATGTTTTCCTGGCAGGGGGTGTTTCATGTGGAAAGGCTTTTAAGGAGGAATATACCTCTGAGGAACTGAAAAAGATCAAGGTGTGTGGGACACCAAAGGTGAAGAGAATGTCTCATGAGGGATGCAAACTCTCAGTCACTATGGCTGTAAAAATTATTGAGTGATCAAAGATGCACCGGTGACTGTGTATAGTTACTGAGTTCTTTAGATAATTTTCTTATTCTAACATTAGTTGTACACCAGGTTAAATGATGTCATCTAATTTTATTTGTCTGTGAGAAACATAATTATCTCTTGTTCACTTTGTTATTCATTTTCAAAATCACCTTGAACCAACTGAAGAATGTTTCACCTATTTACCACTTGATATAGTAAGCTGCAAGTTCTCTTCCCATCAATATCCAGTACCATTCACTTATTCACCACAGCTTCCTCAATTTGTTGGCAAAGCTTACAACATTTTCGTCATTGAGGTAAAATTAATCATTCACAGACAAGTAAAATGATAATTATATTAGCTAATGATAATTTTTTTCTTACTTTATGTTAGGAACTATAATAAGAACTTTACTAGGTGAACTTCCCACAGCTAGAACTAGAACCCAGGTTTTCTGATGGTCGATTTGGTAGTCTTACTACTATATCATGCTCCTCTATACACCATAAACCATCATAAGATACACTCTTAGTTAGTATTTGATAGAGCAGAAACATGTATAACACCTAATGCTTGTTCAGGGCCCACTTTTGTGAATGTCAGGTATAAAGCAGAAGGCCACAAGTATAGGCTTATTAGTGAAAAACACTGTTTGAGCCAGGGCAACTGGCTATTGTGTTCTAAGGTTGGGATCAATAAAGAGAGAATTTCTAGGATAGAGAAAGAAAATACATGCTCTGGAAGAAAAAATTGAATTTTACCATGGCTGTCAGGATCCCTGGATCTTTCTCAAGAAATAGAGTTTTAAAAAAAATACATTTAAAAAGTATTGTTCAAGACTCAACAACTATTTAGTGAACTTAAGCATCTATGTATGCTTGCTTCAGCCTAGGTTGGCCACAAAGTTTTAGAAGCACACAAGCCAAGGTAATTGATTCTTCCAAATATCTTGCCTCTTTCCAAGGGGATCAGAACTCTGATTTCCACTGGTCACATTTTTGCTTTGTGATATAAGGCAGGAGATAGGAAGAAAATCAGTGCCATTTGGTCTCTGTAACAAAGGGATATCACATTCTATTTGATCTAAGAAAGTAAGGGTGTATTTATTCAAGCAACACACCACATCTTCCATTGAGGGAAGGTATTTTATATGTATTGTACACTTGGTGTCCGAATTGTCATGTGTGTTTTAGATATAATCAGCAATACAATTCCCACAAGACAAAACACCCAACATAAAGCATCTTCTGTTTCCACTGTAAGGTACAGTCTGGAGAGAAGATAAAAATAGACTATAATCTTGTCATTACACCTCCATGAAGCTTTTGAAGGGATTTTTGAAAATTTTTTCTTGTTTTATAAAGTAGGCAATATGCCTTAATACTGCTTTTAGATTTTAGCTGATAAGCAAATGGTTTATCTTTCTCTTTTATACTAGCTAATTAACCATACGTCAGCTAAAGAATAGAATTATTTTTAAAGAGGATGATTTCAAATTATGTTTATTGAATCACCCATATAATTTAATTCTAGGATTTCATTTATATTCAAGCATGCCATATTATATATGGTTCTATTTATTCGTACATTTATTTTTCAATCAAATTTGAGTAACTGAATAGACAGTAGAAACAGTTCTCATAAGAGCTTAGAATTTAGAGGAGAATTAAAAATGTTCATTTAATTAATTGACATTTAATTATTAATTAATGTGTTTTTGACTTTATTTTTTTTATGTGAAAAAAGACTGTCTTGCCAGGATATTTCAACAGCATAATCATGCAAAAAAATTTCAAATTACATCTATGATAGGTATTTCCAAGTGTTAAAAATGAGAGATTTTGAGAAAAGAGATCATCCTTCTTAAGGAGGCTAAAAGCCTTCATCTTATCTTGGGCAAGAGCAGAGAATAAAATATTTTCAATGGGGAAGAAAAGGCTAAGGGAAATTATGAAAGACTGAGAAGTCAGAGTGTAAGGAAAGGGAAGAGGAAGAGGCATGGACAGTTTAGTCACAGATGAGAATGGAGAAGAAAGGAAAAAACAAGACAGTGCTTTGTAAGCCATGATAATGAGATCCAATCTACCCCTTGAGAAGCAAAGAAATTACATAGTCAGATTTACATTTTCAAAATTATTGGCATCTAAAACATAAATTGGATGAAAGCAGAGTAGATGCAAAGTTCTTCCCATGATAAGAGAATAGAAACTGAGAAGAATTGTGTTTTGGTGATTTAAATGTTTCTATATCATGTTACTTTAAACTAATACATTGCAATCTTTCAGAAACTCTTGAAATATTCTTGAGCCATCACCAGCTTCCCTTTATACTTCAGCTTACATTGGAACTTTCAGCTCATAGAGATGGCTGACCTAAGGACAGAATTCTCTCCATTAGCCTCAGAGAATCTCTGGTTTGAATCATGTAATTCAAAATGTGGGTGCAAGTACTATTTTTGTGCCCAATCTGGATTTCACTGTCAGGCTACCTCTAAGTCTGGAACTCATGTGATTTGAATTTCCAAAGTCATCAACAATTTTTCTCTAATTCCATTTACTAGAAATTCCAGAGTTTCTAGTACAAGTATGAGAAATATAAGATCAGCTAGATTTTAATGTCATGTGTTGATAGCTTTTCTACGCTGAAATTATGTTTGTCCTTACATCTTTGTGATTCTCTTAAAGTTGTGTTGCTGAAAATAATATGTTTTCTTCCTTCTCTGACGTTTATTTGCTCTCTTTTTTTCCTTGTTAGGAAATATATTTTTTTATTATTAATAACTCATAATTCATTTTGAGTGCCTTAGTAGTTATTTTTCTATATATGTTAACACATGCTAAATACCTCCACAAAGGCAGTGTCTAGCAGTACAAGCTTACTCTCATCCCCTCTAAAAAGTAAATGTTAACTGTTGTCTCATATTTCTATGAGTTACAATTGCCATTATATTTAAATTATTGCCATGTAGAATTCACAGATTTTTTCTTTCTTCCTCTCTCTATTTCTCTCTAGATAGATGATGACAATAGATGATAGATGATGATGATAGATAGATAGATGATAGATAGATAGATAGATAGATAGATAGATAGATGAGAGATAGATGATAGTTGATAGATAATAGACAAATGATAGATGATAGATAGATAGATAGATAGATAGATAGATAGATAATAGATAGATAGATAGATAGATAGATAGATGATAGATAGATAGATAGATAGATAGATAGATAGATAATAAATAGATGATAGATAGATAGGTAGAGATAGATGAGAGAGAGATTTTAATGTTATTTTTTTTTAACATGGGACAAAATAAGTCTTGCCAGGATGTTTCAAAAGCATACTCTCTTCAACAATGTTTTGTAATTCATTTACTTAGGAAATCACAGTTCAGATGCAGCATCTGGTTTTCAGTGAGTTCTGGCTTTTTCCCCATTTTTCCATCTGATTTGACTGAGGTACAAGTCAATCAAGTGTGGAGCCAGAGGTCTCACAGCAAGATAATCTGGTCCAGCAATAAAGTCCAAGAATTCTCCTTGAGAACAGTATAACATGAGCATTCTTTACGTATAGATATTGTTGTATTCTATTTTTATAGCATGGACTACTGCAGATCTGCCACTATTAAAATTGCCTATTTGACTAAAGACTATAATCATAATAGCCATGATTTTACAACATCTGTCACACCACATGTCCAAATCAGCAGTTTTAATATTCAGCAGCATGGCTTTATTTGGTAAGCATACATCTTGTTTGGAAGACCTCACTCTCTAATTTACCACTTAAAAAACGACCAGCAAATGTATCTTTCATAAAGAAGGTACAGAGTTTTAAGGATGAAGGCCTAAGTTTAAGACCCTGTTCTGACTAAAATCTGAGTAGGATCTTTAACCTCTCTGGGCTGTTCAACATCAATAAAATGAGCTAAAATAGTATTATGTTACTCAAAATAGTGTTATGAGAGTATGAAACTTAAATAGTATTTTGTTAGTAGACACAAAAATACTTTAAATAGCATATACAGATAATGGTAATCATTACAATAAATTATGATGTTGCTGAAAATAGAAGAGATAAAAGATCATTGGCTAGTGATTATATTAAATTCCTACTTTCATGGTTACATATGGGGTTAAGATTAAACCCAGTATATGCTCATTAAAATTTAAAGTGTGTGGAGTTTTCCTGTTGGCTGTGACTAAGCATTGCACATCAGACATTCTATGAGCTTGCTTACATTTCCCAGCCTTTTTGCAGTTAGGTAGGTTTTGTGACTAGTTCTGGAAAAGAGTTTTCAGTAGACCTGATCATTCTCATATCTAGGTGGAAACATTTAAATCCTAGAACTCAATGTTCCAATAATCTCTTCCCTTACTGTATTAGTTATCTACTGCTACATAATAAACCACCCAAAATTAGACAATGCACATTTATTTATCCCTCAGTCTCTGGGGTTCAGGACTCTCCCTGAAGCTGGGTCTTTGTTTCAGTGTTTTACAAGGCTACAATAAAGATGTCACCTGGGGCTGGGATCTGAAATGAAAGCTCATCTTGTTATCCACTGATAATCTCACTTACATGGATATTGGCAAGATTCAGTTCTTTCAAAATGAAGCCATTCATTGTTAGCCATTGGATAGAGTCTACCAACAGTTTGTTATCTTGTGGATCTCTCAGTATGGTAGCTTGCTTAACAAAGCCAGCAAGAGAGAAAGTCTACTAGTAAGACAGAAGCTGCAACATTTTTGAAACCCAATAATAAATGTAGAATGTCTTTCACATTGTTAGAGGCAAGTCAACCAAGGAGAGGAAATTACATGGACCATGAATATCAGAAGATCTTAGGAGCTGCCTTCCACACCTACGAGATGAAGTAGCCTCTGACAACTTGATTCTGCAATGACTGTGTGGAGCGGAGCCTCCACTCATCTGTGCTGGATATGTACCACTGAGATTTCAGGGGGGTTTGTATTATAAATAATATAACATGTATTTAATTTGATCCTTACAGCAAGAGTCTTTAAATGAGGCAAGATATTCCCCAAATGCTAGTGAATAGACTCATTTGATATAATTTGCTCATAATAAAGTAAGTTATATCAAAACCTTATGCACATTCAGTACATTTAATCTCAAAACTAGTGTTCTTTTTTTCTTACATTTTGCTCTAACAATGTGTCAGTTAGAACTCCTCTCACTCCCTATACTGCCCCTCTGATTACTGCAAATATTTTTAAAGGCAAATGGCATTTTTATTTCCTGTCAAAAAACTCTTCTCTTGGCTCTATCTGCCTTAAAAATAAAGTGAAAACTCAAAGACTGGCACAAGTTAGTAATTTTGTAATTCTGTTTCTGACTCACCCAGCCAGAGTTACTTGGTACATCCTCTGCATGATGCCAAATTCTATTTTAGGATTAATATTCTGAATGAATTTTTAGTTCAGATCTGTCTCTCTTCTAGATGATAAGCCCCTTAAGAGCAGAGGGCCGAACTTATTCTTTATATTCCCATAGCAATATATGTGATGAATTTTATATCTAATCAATACAATATAAGGAATACTGCAAGTCAGATAATTTGCAAATTTTTTTTAAAAAAATTTAAAAATAGCAACACAAATTGGTAGGTTGATCTGTATAGAAAATAAAAGCTAATTGAGAAACTAATAAAGCTCTAAATGACTTTTGTCATTGAAAGATTCCAAGTAAAATGCCAAAATATTTTGTGGGTTTCATATTGTTAAAGAACATATTTCCTTTCTTCTCAGCTTAATCTCCCAATAAAATTCTATTGCTCTTGTAGGATTTATGAATTCTTACTCCCTGAAGATGGTGGTGATGATGATGATGACACAACCATTACTTAACATTTATTCATTACCTATCACATGACAGACACTGTTCTAAATCTATAAAATGTGTTATCTTATTTAATTTCTACAAAAAAATAGTAAGTTCTTCATGTCTGCAACTTAGGAAAAGGAAGACAATGCCATCCAGAAAGTGTTTGAGCAGAACTCGAGCCCTGTGTGGTTTACATGAAAATCAGTGTTCTTAATTGTGTTCTGTACCATCACCACTGCCATGTACAGACCCAAACATCACTTCAGCCTAGGTGCACCCTTTCCTCCTAATCTGGCACCTTCATTGAATCAACAATTCTATGTCACATGACTATATTTTTCTAAACTTAAACCACTTGTTCTAATTTGATGGAATATATGTAATTACGACTATCCAGCATAATCCCATATGTAAATTTTTGTGCTCTAATCTTTCTCCCATGAAACCTCTAACCTCAACAAGCATTATAAAAAGACCAATGGTTCCCAGCTTTTCTTCCAGGACTTATTTTAGCTTCTTAACTCTCTAGTGCCAAACCCAACTCTAAAAGAAAACGTGGTCCTAGTTCTCCAAATTGACACCCCTTAAATTACTGCTCTTAATCAAAACAGCTCAAAAGATTCCACAAATATAATTCTAAAATAAATAAATAAATAAAGTCCTGGATTTCTCTATAGCTTACTTTAGAATGCAACTTTAGAATACTTCTGACTGGCTAGAAGTATGCACTAGATTTAAACATTCTGAATTTCTGCCTCCTTTTCTTACAAGAGATATATTGTCTATACCTTCTCTATATCCACAAATTGGAGTGACAGAATAATATTGTCTAATTTTCTTTATAGTTTCAGACTTTTTAAATTGTGTCTTCATTATTTGAATAGATTTATTTCTCTCTATCTTTCTTAGGAAACTTAGCATTTGAATATAAATCTTATTTCTCTCTAATGTTAGCAGGTTGGAAGGGATCCTCACCTGTCATATGTTTAAGCCATGTTAATATATGCAAAAATAATTTGTGCCTAAGCAAGCTTTTTTAAATTAAGTTCAGTCAGCTTTCTTTATTTTAAATTTTTAAAAAATTATTTGTCAATTTCAGTTGACACAATATTATGTTGGTTTTGGGTGTACAACACAATGATCAGATATTTACATAACTTACAAAACAGTCATGGGAATGCAAAGTATAGCATAAGGAATGTAGTCAGTAATATTGTAATAACTATTTATGTATTCTAAATACTAGATTTTGGGTGACAATCACTAAGCACGTGTTTTTACTAACGCATCCCATTGTATAAATGAGTGAAATTGGCATTCTGCGGCCCTTGAGACAGGTTATTATCCTATCTCTCAGCGTAAAAGGTAAAATAGCTTTGTAGGGCTAAATTAGTATGTTAGTCTGTTTCCAAGTAGAATCAGAGCTTTAAGAATGGTAAATGGCTGCCAATTGACAGATAAGAATCTACCCTGCTCTTGAAACTTCCAGCCAAGGAGATTCCTTTGTGTCTTTCAATACCCTTTAAAGAAAAAAATATGCACTATTTCTATAACTGTCTAAAATTTAAGCCCATGATTTTCTCTTTAATAATTAACAAGATGTAATGTTATGCTCACAATCCCTATAGAACATTCTTTCATAAATGATGATTTGAAAACATAATCATAAAATAACTAGCAATAATAACCAACAATAGTGAATGCTTATGATTTGCAGGCACCATGCAAAAGGTTTTACCTGTGTTATCTCATTCAACCTCCATAATATATTCTTAAAATGGGAAATGTTAGCCAGAGGAATCCAGACTAAGATAAGTTATGTAACTTTCCCAAGGTCAAAAACATAGCTTTTATATAGAATTACAATTTAATCATTGGCTTTAAGAGTCCACGTTCTAACTACTAAGTTGTTCTGCTATACATCCTTTTCAATAAATATACAATCAAATTTCTTGACATTTCCAAAAATATTAGAGACAGACTAATTTTGTGAACTCAGAGGAGATCAGATATTAGAGAGATCAGTCTAATTAATTTCTTCACTTTCTCCATTGCAAATTGCCAACTCAGAAGCCAGAACGAAAAATTCATTCAAACAAAATTCTATCACTTAACTACCAATGTCTTCTATTTCAGAATAAAAGCCAACATTATTACAATGTCCTACAGAGCTCTACTCAGTCTGTTCCCTGCCCACTACCTATCTCTCTCTCTCACACCTTCAACCTCTTCCCGCCTTCACTCCATGGAGCCCTACGGGTCTCCTTGTCTTCTTCTGAACACACTTTCCCTCCTCAGAGCCTTCGAATTTGTTGTTCTCTTTGGCTGAAATGCTCCTACCTTGTGATTACATGGCTTGATCTTTCAACTTTGAGGGTTTTTTTCAAATTTAACTTTTCCAATTAGACTTTCTCTTGACCCTTTTCTGACTTTTCTTGGCCCTCACTGCAGCCTTTTCACAACACTTACAACTTATCTGAAATTAGTGTAATTTACTTATCTCACTCTGCAAGAACTAAGTTCCAAGGGAGAAGGGGTTACTTTTTGTCTGTCTCATTTACTTTAGAATCCTTAGTGCCTAGAATAGTGCATGGCACATAATGGGAGAGAGCTAAATAAATACTCTTTGAATAAATAGAAAACACTAAATGAGTGAATGTTGTTCATAAGACCACAGTGGACATCATAATACTACTATTGACTATATACTAATAGCAAACAAAGGAAATAGGCATTTGAACTGTAAATTGGAAATATGACCTACAAACCTATGTAAAAGTGAACAAAGACTAACTTAAAATACTTTTAAATTTAAAAAAAAAGACAGAAAGGTCTCTCAAAACCACATTTTTATGTATTAAGTGGACAAATTGAAAATTTACAGAAGAATAAAAATATAAGATGAACTACCCAGATACCTCAAAGATGAAGTGCTGCAAATAAAGCAACTAATAAAGTTATCAACACAAACTGTTATGTTCAGAAAAATCAAGATTACAGTGTCATGACTTCATTGTTCCTGTCAATTGAAAAGGGTAGGAAATTAAGTGAAATTTAACCAGTGACACTAGTGAACAGAGTGACAAGAAGACAGAGGAATAACAACTCCAGAGTAATGACTCATGCACACTTTAATTCATCCTTGCTCTTTACCAATTTTATATTAAACACTGATAGAGAAAGATAACAGTGAAATACAGCCACACAAAATCTTTATGAGCCTTTAATATGAACATCAGAGAGATCAGGAGTCAGAAAGTAGAGTGATGACTAAATAATTTTTGAACAGTCATGAATTCCTCACACTGACAGAAATAGAAAAGAAGGGAAACCAAGAAAGTGCTCTGGGGCCGAGAAAATCTTTCTGAGGGAGCACTGTATTTCCAAACACACGACTTGCTTTTTAACAACATTTTCTTTGGCACCCAAAACAAACAAAGTTTGTGAACTTCGACTCTCTCCCCAGATGGAGTCTTTTTAAGTTTCTCTTTACTACTATCTTCTCTAAGTATATTTGGGAAAAAAAAAAAAAAAAAAAAAAAGCTCAAGAGAGGGAACCATGTTTTTTATTTTGGCAGTGATGTTTGTCTCCTTGGCAGGCAGCACTGGTTAGTTAACATTGTCAGTACTTTGGAATTGTCTATGACTTTTGTCATGTGTTTAAGTTGATTAGCCCTCTGGGTGACTTTGGCTTCCAAGGCAGCATTTCTTTTGACAGTTTGCTAAGGGTACAGATGTCTGGACGACAGATAAAGTTCTTAACCCTTATTTTTCATTTGGTTTCCATTCGACTATTTTAATAGTGCCTACGGACTTATAAACAGAAGGCAATGGTTTATCTTTTAAGATGTTCATTTATAAGCTAACTACTATTAGCTGTGGCAAATTTGCATCAGTAGATGCACAGTAAAATATGACTCTTCCTTCACACTCCAACTCCTTTCACATAATAGACTCTATAGATTCTACCCCTGCAATATCAAATTAGCTTCAGCCCTTTCATTTCCATTGCTATGACCCATTCTGAGCCCTACTACTTATGCCTAAAAACAGAACTAGTTTTCTACCTCATCCTTCAAAATATAAGCTCATCTTCAGCTTTATATTGTATTGTTTTCCTCTAACTGATCGATGCTTTATCCAAACTGGAATATTTTTCATTTCCTGGTTACGACCACTGCATTCGTCTCTGCTTTTGTTCATAATTAATTTACCCAAAATATTTTTATATACTCTGTTGTTTGAAATCAATATTTTAGTCACACTAGCCATTGTGATATGTCTGATGTAACCTCATAATTTTAGCAATTTTAATATATCAAGTCCTAGTTCTATTTTTAAAACACCTTAAATTATTTCTTATGTACATTCTCTGTCAAATTGCTTACAAAATTTATCTTCCTCCAGGAGAAATCTTGACTAGCTATAAAATAAAATTTCAACTCACATTTATATAGGTTGTAATTACTATAAGGAACACCTTATTTCCATAACATTTGTGGTGGCTGTGTTTTTCTTACTGAACTATTACTAATAAAATATCCAAAGTTTAAAAACACAGATTCCTTGACCCAATTATTCCTCTTTTATTTATTTATTATTTTTAAAAATCCATTCATGTACACAAAGAAAATGGATAGTATTGTTCAATGTTTCACTTGTCTAGTGTAAATATCCTCAGCATTTTAATTAGAAAACATTAAAATATCCTTCAATAATGAACTACTTAAATGTATTAGGAAACATTCTTAAGTCATGGGATAATATAGAGCAATTGAAAATATGTCGAGATCTGTCAGCAGCAATCATCAACATGGAAAAATTGTCAATATATATTGGAAGTGAAAAATAGCAAGTTTCAAAAAATACCCATCAGTGATATAACACAATAAAAAAAATGCAATAAACAAAAAGACCCTCTCTTTTTTATTCAGTTTTTCTTTGTTTGAATTTTAAACAAAGTGTAGAATGACAAATATCTAGTTTCACAGTGGGTTGCTTACTGGAGACCTGATGTGTTATTGTTTGTTTGTTTATTTTTTACTTCACAACTACATATATAGCAAACAACTTATTGGAGTCAGTTAGACTGCTAATGGAATTTTATGGAGCACTGACAAAAATAGAAAAATCCTATCAAGAAACGCTGTTCAAGTCCTGTCTAATGTATAATCTCCAATTTTCGGTACCAGATTTCATAAGGGAAATGATTAACCAGTGTGACTTTGGAGTAGAATAATCAGTGTGATAGTTCATTTTATGTGTCAACTTGACTGGGCAAAGGACTGCCCAGATAGGTGGTAACATTATTTCTGAATATGCTTGTGAGGGTGTTTCCAAAAGACATTAACACTGGAATTGTCAGACTAAGTAAAGAAAATCCCCTCTCCCCAGTGCATCTGAGCTTAATCTACTCTGTTGAGGGTCTTACTAAAACAAAAAGGCAGAGGAAGGGCAAATTTACTCTCTGCTTGAGCTAAGATGTTCATCTTTTCCTGACCTCAGAATCAGCACTCTCGCTCTCAGGCCTTTGTAGCGAGATAACAAATTGGCCCCCTAAGTTCTCAGGCTCTCAGATTTGGACTAGAATTACAACATCAGTTTTTATGGACTTCCAGTTTATAAACAGCAGATGATGGGACTTCTGGTCTGTTTCTCCTGAGAACCCTAACTAATATTATCAGGATCTAGAATTCATGTGTCATCACAAACTTTAAATGCTAAGGATAATTACACTGGACAAGAGATTATATCATTTAAGATGTTAGCGAGAAAGCAGAGATTACTTACATAAAAAAATTTCTTGTATAACAAGATAGCCTATGGTAAGCAATTTCAGGAATGGTTACTTCAGCCATCTTTATGATTATCTTACATTTTCACTCATAATTGCAAAATGACCCCAAATATTGTATGCTTTAATGAAAATATTAAAAGTCAGGAAGAAGAGGAGAACAGTCCATTCTCCTGCATCACTGGTTAAGTGTCATCAAGCAGAACCTCTCCCTGTTCACATGTCAGCCATGTGCAGAGAAAGTGGCCACATGGTTATACCATATGAACTAAAAACCTCTAAAACTTATTCCAACTCTAAGGTTCGAGACTCTCCAATTACCTCCACAAATTTACTAATCCACACAGAAGAAACTTTTCAGTACCGTTAGAGAAATAGAGTACAACCTTAATTTTAAGTAGTGCAAACCCCAAACCTAAAATGAGCTAATCTAGCTAGGAAAAAAAAAAAAACAGCAGGTAATATGCAGTCATGGAACCAAAATATCATGCCTATTACTAAGCCACCTGTAATAGTAGTGATGTCACATTCAAAGGAGAGAAAAAATAATCATCTTGCATAGTAACAAATGTCATTTGCAAATCAGAAAATGATAAAAGTCTTACCAAGTAAAATTTTTTATAAATCAATCTAAATGTACAATTATTATACCCTGAGATATAAAGTACATCCTCATAGAAACACTTTTAATTATTATTTTAGAATCTCATCTCTAAAATTTAGTACCATATTCCCAGATTCTGTTTTTTCTTGATGTGCTTGGCCAATTCTTTTGTATCACCATTATCTACTAAGACTCCTTACTATGTGGAGTCCATCATTATTTTCATGTCACATTCACTGAGAAGATGGACTTAAGAGCTAGATAGTGATTATACCATAGTAATTTATGAAGGTCTTTTTAAAATTGGTCTATTTTATATCTCTTAATGACCAGCCCACTGAGTTTTACATTATCCACTATTACTAAACCTGTAGAGATGCTTCATAGGATTTCAGCCTTAATAACAATAAGAAGGCAGATGAAAGTACTTATTTATAAAAATTCAACATCTACTTTATTTCTAAGCTGTATGTATTGGTCATTACATTGACTTACTTTCCTTCACTTTACCAAACTTCCAAGGCTGTTTAATAATTTTTTTCATTATTTGCTCATTAATTTTAAATCCAAACATTAGATTTATGCTGTACTATCACTACCTCATAAATTAAATAGAAAATATTGTTTATATCTTATCTTTTTAATTAATATACATTTTATCTATCACTTTTAAATTATCATTCAATTTCTAATAGACTCTTTATGAAGTTTGACCAGCTTTTTGAACACATCTGTTCCTCAGACATTAACAGTCATCAATAGTTAGACAATAACAAAGTCTTGACTTAAATGAAATTTCTGAATGCTGTATGGAGGAGACTATATTGGAATAAGAACCATTACTTTGATATCTAATTTAAGGCAGAACAACAAAATATAATTTATATTATAATTTTGTATTTTTTAATTAAATGATTTAATTAGGTTTTATAAACTATATAAAACTGTATATTGTTGAATGTATCTTTGCTTATGAGTTTGCATTCTTACATCAAGGTTGAGTATGGGGCATACAATGAATTCTGATACCAGTCACTCAGAATTTGATCAAACTTCACAAATTAAGGGCATAATCCTCCATTAAATTTCCCTTATTCTATACACGAGATACAAACTAGGGAGTCCCCAGGACACCTTCACTTCTGACCAGCTAGCTGCAAATTCACTGTTCTTATTACTCGCTCAAGTTTGATAATTCACTAGAAAGACTTATAGAATTCAGCAAAGCCTTTCACTCATGATTAAAATTTTATTACTGCAAAAGGATAGAAATGAGAACCAGTAAAACAAAAAATGCACAGAATGAGGTCTGAGAAGTTTCAAAAAAAGAAGGTTCCATTTCCGCCAGAGACACATCACCCACCTGGCACACTGATTTATGACACCATACAGAGAGTGTTGTCAACCAGGGAAAATCACCTGAGCTTCCATGTCCAGGGATTTTATTGACGTTTTATTATGTAGACAGAACTAATTAAATCATTGGTCACATGACTAAACTCAATCTCCAGCCCCTGACTCCTCCCCAGATAAGTCAGGCTGATAACACATGGCTCAAAGCCTGGACTATCTAATCATTTGGTTGGCCTTTCCAGCTTGGCCAGCTCTCATCCTGAGTCATTTTGTTAGTATAGACTATCTAAAGGTCCACCATGAATTACCTCATTAAGATGAACTCAGGAAATTTTAAGAATTTAGAAGCTACCTCTCAGGAACTGGGTAAAAAGCCTAGCAAAATTCTTTATTCCAAGGATTTATAAGTTACTTCCCATGAAACAGGAACCAAGGCTATCCAAATTTTGTATTACAAAAGGTAGAGGGAAGAGAGTGGGAAGAAAATATTTGGTTTTGTTTTGAATTTCATATGAAATTCAATATTTCTTTGATCTATAAAGAAAACTGTCAGCATACACTGAGAGCAATAGAACAGACTTGATGTTTAACATTGATCAGTTTTCTTATATCACTTCTGCCCCAATAGACAATGGCTCAGTGGAAAGAATAAATGTTAAATAAAGCTCATGTCCAACATGCACCTGTTAGTTGAAAACCCATCAGGGCACTATGTTAGCAACCATATGTAGATCTATAAGGTTTTCCCTTTACTGTCAAATGTACATAGGTCTACATTTTTTTAGGATTTAACGCTTTTACAAACCATGATGAGTTTTCTTATTATATCAAAAAACTATGTTTTTATCCTATTATGAAAGGGTCTTCTACTTTTTTTTAAAGTTTTGGTTTTCATTTACTATATATATATAACTTTATGTAAACATTTAAAGCTATCTATCCTAAAAAAAACAACCCCTTTCTCCTGACAAAATATTCCCAAAAAACACCATCAAAATAACTAGGGAAAAAAAAAAACTCTCCAGATAGAAAATACATAGCTTCATGAAAGTATACCTATCACTATTTTTTCAGAATCATCATGAAGCTATAATTTTGTATGCAGTGTGTTGTTCCCCAAAAGTAATTATACATTTTGGAGAGAGCTTTTGATAAATCTAAGGCCTAGGTAGCCAAAAGTCTGGATATTAACTTATTTATCCAAATACTCTTGATAGTTGAGCTGGGTGAAGTAACAAGAATGTTACCCTTGAAAACTTCAGGGACAGAGAAGATAAAGCCAACAAATAATTGATTTCCTTTTTCATGGAAATATCATTGAAATCAGCTGAAGAATGTGGAGATTTATATTACTCCAATATTAAACCACCCATAAAAATGATTGAGCATAGTTATGTTAAACTAACTTTTCTGTTGAAATATAGTCACTTAATTAAGTAAATAATTCACAAATTTATGTGTTTTTTTCTTAGAAACTGAAACCTAGCTTTTGAGTCAGTAAGGCAAAGACTCCTATTTGAGTGACTGAGAGGCACACTACACACACACACACACACACACACACACACACACACACACACACACCTCTGTCAGGCAAATGCAAATGCATTAATATGGTTCCTTAAGCTGTAAACTTATATTCATCACCAATGACTAATCAGTCATTACCACCTACAATGTCACTAAAGATGCAAGATATAAACTAATTTACTGAATTCTTTGATTAAAGTAAATTCTAAATAAATCATATAAATACCCAAGTTGCACTAATCCACTGACCTCTCCTTTGAGGCACCATTACTCTCATTATCTATCAAAAACAGACCTATTGTTACTACATAATTAAAGTAATAATATATTTTTCTGATTCATGTTTGTTTCATGAACTCTCTATTTTACTCCTTTGCATTTTCGTTCTCAAGTCCAACAGTGTAATAAATATTATGATGATTTGTAAACACAGACACCTAGAATAATGTTTGCTTAACAAATCACAAAAATCATATTAATATGGTCAACATCATTAAAATTATAGAACCAATTATCTTACATATAGAGGAAACTCGTCATTCAAAATGCTACTAGGTAAAGTGATTTTGACTTTCAAAACAGACACTTTTTATTCAGTATATGAAATTTAAGTTGGTAATTTTTTTCTAAGACAGAATTTTAATTTGTATTCAGAAATGAACTGTACTTGCAAACAATATATTAAAGTCTAGTACATCATAACTATCTTTTTTAATTGTCAGAAATACACTTCTGAAAAATTACCCAAGGTAATGTGTAACAAATACCTTTATATTAGGTTTTGATCAATTGAACAGCGTATTTTCCCAAAATTACCAGTCATAAAGAAAACCCTTCAGCAAAGATGAAACCTAAAAATATTTTATTGCATTCACATTTATTCAGAAATCTAAAAAAAAGCTTACTGATAATTTTTATTTCTTTATATTCATATGATTTTCTTGACGTCATTTCTTGACCAAAATAATATGCCTAAATATTTCTTTGTTTTACTTAATTTTTGTAACTCAAATCTTTTAGTAATAGACAAAGATAAGTAATTATCTGAAAGATATCTTTGCATTTATTTGCCAAAAGTCATTTTACAGAAATGCTTTGTTGTTGCAAATGATAGCCTGTTAGAATACTATTTCTTTTTAATTAAAGGGAGTCTGATTCCTGTGAGACTTTATGATAAGCAGAAGTAAAATAAGACTATATTTCAAACCTTTCACAGCCTAACTGGTAACAAAATACCTAAAACTCTGTAGATTAAAGATTGTGTCCAACGATAAAGGAACCAGTTCTGTGAAGCCTAAAATATATACAGTTGTTGGGGAGGACTTTAAAAATGCAATATTACAAATATAAAATTAAGCCAATGAAAGAGTAAATGAAGAACCCTACAGTTTAATATTCATTAGCTCATGGTAAATGCATTCTGACTATTCACTAAAAACATATATATATAAACTATATATATATATATATATATATATATATATATATATATTTAAACTGGTAAAATCACTAAATCTACATTGAATCATCTCTCACATTTCAACAGATTGAAAATTAAGAATTAAAACCAATTCCAATATGGAAAATAGGCCAAGTACTGCCAGAGATAAATATCATACTAAAAAATAAAGCTTTATTATGAACAAAAAGCTGTCGAGCATTAAGATAAAAATTGATTATTACAGAATTGTAATTGTCAGCTCCCTTCTTTGAAATCTTAACATAGGAAAGACCAAATGGTTACCCTTCTTCATCCTGTTGTTGTTGTTGTTTTGTTTTGTTTTAAATCTAGCCCCTCAAATTAAAATCTACTGGCTCTTTCAAGGGTCAATAAATCTATGATGATATAGTGAAATCTGAGGTTACACAAACTTTGAAGTTGAAAGAATAAAAATGGACTTGTTTTGGAGTTCAGCTTAAACAGTCACGTGCCACTTAATGGGGATATATCCTGAGAAATGTGTCTTTCGGAGATTTCATTCTTGTGTGGACATCATAGAGTGTGCTTATACAAACCTAGATGGCATGACCTACTACATACCTAGGTAATGTGGTATAGCCTCTTGCCCCTAGACTTGTAAGCTTGAACAGCATGTTGCTGTACCACAAGATTCAATTAAGCACGAGAGAAAATGATCAAGAGATGCAGTAAACACAAGATATGTAAGGCTTCTGCTGACGAAACATGGCATGCTGCTTTACAGATAACTTTTTTAGTAAGTAGAAAGAGTATATTTTAAAATAACAATAAAAAGTATAGTATAATAAATGCATAAACCAGTAACAGTTGTTTATTATTATTATTATCAAGTACTATATATTATGCATAATTATATATATTATACTTTTATACTACTGGCAGCATGGTAGGTTTGTTTACACCAGCATCACTACAACAGGTGAGTAATTTGTTGTACTATAATGTTATAAAAGCTATGATGTCATAGGTGATAAGAATTTTCCATTATAATCATATACCATATACTGTGGTATATGTATAGATGTGGTCCATAGTTGACTAAAATGTCATTATGCAGCACATGACTGTAGTCAAATTATGAATCTGCCTCTTTCTTTTTCCATTACCTGAGGATATAATTTAATCTTACTTAGATTGAGTTTGCTCATTTGTATGAGTTGGGCTCCATAACCCTTACCTTAAAGTGGTATTGTTAACAATTAAAAATGATGTATGCAAATGTTTAACATGTGAGAGATTAAGTATATAGTAGTCTTCAACACTATAAATCTCAGTAGTAGTATACTCTAACACTGTCTATAGAAAATTTAACTTCAACCGTATAGTGATGTACAACTGACCAAAGCAAATGAAAATGCTAGATATGACTCACTCCTACTATTAGTTTTATAGGGCTATGATACACTATTTGTGGCTATAATTTTGTCCATGATTAAAAATAATTTGTTTAGACAGATTAATCCAAAAGAATCACATGCAAATGAAGTTAGTATTATCTCAAACATTTTGCCATATTCGAGAAGAAACCAGAAAGATTTGTGACTTCTGCATAAGATGTAAAAAACTGGAAAGAGCATTTTTTCAAATATTATAACAAAAACAACCAAAAATGCCCGACAATCAACAAATTTAAAACTTTCTTTAACCTATCAAGAGAGCTGAGGTCTCAGAGCAAACAACTATCCTAAAATCTAAGGAGAAAAGTGGCTTCCAGAAAGAAAAAGAAAATAGTAATTCAGGAAAAATTTTTATCCCATTTCTAAAGGCCAAATATGGACAGAAATGAAACTATAGAGTCTCCAGGAGTGGAAGCCATGGACAGAAGCTGAATTTACATCTACTCATAGATTCTTCAAAGACCACACATAATGTTCACAAGAAAGACTGGGTAGGTATTAGAAAGGAAAAAGCAGCAGAGCTATAGAAAAGGCACAAAGTCCTGCCCAGACTCTTCTTTTCTGTCTCTCCTATGAAAAAAAGCACAAGCATCTGGTGTTAGGACAGCAAAAGCCTGTTGCTTTTAGAGTATTATAAAGAACCACTACAGCTGGGGGAAGGGAACAGAAAAATAATCCTTGACTACTGGGACTGTGTCCTCGGACCATACCATTAGATATCTCAGCAGGCTACTTTCTGTAGATGTTGACAAGATAATTTTAAAGTTTATGTGTAAAAAATGAACTAAACTAGCCAAAATAACTTTGAAAGAAAAAAAAGTGAGGTTTACAGTAACTAATTTCTAGATGTATTGAAACAGTCAACATAGTTCTGTTAGAATTACAGTAGACCTGTGGAACAATGGAACTGAATGGAGAGCTCAAAAATAGAAATAAACTTATACATGTATGTTCAATTGATTATCAATAAACATGCAAAGAAATTCAATTGAGAAGGAATAGATTCTTCAACAAATGGTGCTGGAAAAATTGCATATTCATAGGCAAAAGAATAAAAAAACCGTCTTTTATGCATCTTGCCTTATATATAAATTAAATAAAAATTGATCATAGAATTGATTCAGTAAAGGACAAATTGATAATTGGACTTCATCAAAATTTTAAACATCTGCTCTTAGAAACACAAGGTTAAACAATAAAAAGATAAGCCATAAACCAGAGAAAATAATTGCAACCCCCTGATAAATATCAATAAAGGGCTTGTATTAAAAATATGTTAAGAACTCTCAAAAGTCAATAATAATAAAACAAATTGGGTAAAAGACCTGAATAGAACTTTCACGAAAGGAGATTGAAGGATGTGAAAAAAACACTTTAAATGTTAGTAAGTAAGTAGGGTAATGCAGATGAAAACCAAAATGAGAGACCACTATCCTTATATTCTAATTGCTGAATTAAAATGGATCAAGTTCTGGTAAGGATGCAGAATCTCTAGAACTCTCATATATTTCTGGTAGGAATGAAATAATGGTACATCACTTTGGAGAATATTTTGGTAGTTTCTTATAAAATTAGGTGTGCACTTACCATATGACCCAGCAATCCTACTTTTTAGTATTCACCTAAGTGAAATGAAAATCTATTTTTACACAAAACCTATACATAAAAGGGTGAGTAGGAATAGTCAAGAAGGCAAAGTCACATCAAGCAGCCAGGTCCAGGAGTTTCCTCTTGCCCATCCAAGGACATCTAGTGATCTGGCCTTGGGAAAGCCCTTCCACCCCTGGAAGCAGCCAGCAAGAACTAGTGGGAGCCCAACTGGCAATAGATAAACCAAGCACATCAAACCAACATGGCAAAGGCTCTACAGATTATACTGTCTTTGGAAAGACAGCCCACCATAGGCACACACTTGCCAGCTAAACTTAACTGGATAACTGTTTGTTAAAATAAAAAATTTAAATAAGACTTGGAATCATTCTCAACATATTAGTTGTGCTATTATATCACAGTTTTGTGAAAAGTTTTCATTAGGGGAATCTCAAGATTTCTCTGCATTATTCCTTACACAGACATGTGAATTTAATATTATCTCAATTAAAGTATCAATTAAAATATAAAGAAGAAAACCTGTACATAAATTTTATAAAGTGACTTTATTTGTAATTGTCTCAAAGTAGAATAAACCCAAGTGTACTTCTCCTGGGAAATCAGCAATAAGAGGGAAAGAACTACTGATGCATGCAATAGTATTTTTAAATCTCAAATGCATTATACTGAGTGAAATAAGCCAGATTCAGAAAGTTATATACTCTACAATTTCACATATAACAAAACAATAGGGGAATAAAAACCAAGGCTTGGGTTTGTAGTGGTTGACTATTAGGGGCATGGTGGAATTTGAGGAGATAAAATTTTTTCTATATTTTATTCCATATCTTGATTGTGATTGTGGTTACAACAGTATATACTTTTTTTCAAAACTTTTAGAATTGTACAATAAAAAGGTGAATTTTGTTATAATGTGAACTTCACCTTGAAGAAAATGGAAAAAAATAAGTCACATTCGTTTGACCCTTAAATCCTCAAGAGTGATTCTGATCATAAATGTGGTCCCATTATATACCCCCTAATAACATTAAAACTGCAATTATAGTATTCTTTAACATTATCTATAATTCTGCCATCCTAAGATGTCAGTCTTTTATTTTTCCATGTTCTATCCATGTATACTACAATTCTATAAGTGAATGTAACATTTATTCTGTTTTTCTCTCACTTAAAAATAAGCATTTTAAATAGAAACATATTTCTAAACATCTTTTTCCATCTCTACATTATTCCAAATATAATTGACTAACCTTTCCTCCATAATGGACATTTGGTCTACATTAAAATTTTTTAGAATTATAAATTAAACTTTATTGAACTTATTGATAGATCTAACCAATTTTTTTTATCTTTTTCCCCTTAAGGTAAATTTCAATGCATGGAAATTATAACAATGAGAACTGTCCTTCATAAACATTACCTATTTTTAGTAAAAAGATATTTGCTTATTTTCCTACCCACCATGAAAACTGAAATAATTTATAATTTCTCATATTTACTGGAATATATAAATATTTTATACATAGTATTGCTAACTTAATATGTGTGAAATGGGGTGTTTTTGCTTTTTCATTTTCTTTGTATATTAATGATTACATTATTTCAAGAGTTTGTTTTGAATTTCATATCCATTTGAGGTATATCTATCTATGTCCTTTATCCATATGCCTTTTTAACATATAAGTACAGCAACTTTGCCATGGGTAGTCTTTCTCTAAATGTTCTCTTCTGGATTTATGATATATGACATTGGGAAACTCTACTAAAATAAAGCTAGGGATCATGTGTTTATCAGTAACCTGCACAGTGTCTACCATATACTAGTACTAGCTGCACAGAAAAACATTTGCTGGAAAGAAAGGAGGAAGGAAGGAAGGAAGGAAGGAAGGAAGGAAGGAAGGAAGGAAGGAAGGAAGGAAGGAAGGAAGGAAGGGAAAAAGGGAGGGAAAAAGGGAGGGAGGGAGGGAGGGAGGGGGAGGGAGGGAGGGAAGGAGGGAGAGGGGATGGAATAGAGAAAAGATATGAAGGAGGCGGAGGAAAGAAGAGGAACTCAGTCCCAAAAGGAAAAGCAATCTTAAACAAAGAGTAATCATCTTAACAGGGAAGTCTTGGAGAAGTCTTTCTGAGATAATGCCTAACATTGATAAGTTATGTTGTCCTTATTCTCTCTTGAATCTCCTTGTCTTGAATCTCATAATACTTCTATTACATAGCTACAACTACATCACGTTCTTTTGCTTCTGAAAAAAATTACAAAGAGAAGCACAAATTCAGTGTAAATTACTGACCTGAGTAAATTTGCAAATATATACATAAAGGATTTCTTCAGTCAACAATACCTATGAAATAAAATATAATATTTAAATATAAATAAAGCCATACCAGCACATTGGTATATTTTTTATACCAATATAAAAGAAGTAGATCATTTTGAGCTGCAGCAGAATGAAAAGCAAGCATCCATCTTCAAATATATTGCTGATACAGACAGAATAGTAAAGTCACATTGAATATGTTGCCATAGTCACAAAACTTTCTCTAGCTTGTCATATTTTTCTGATTTGATCTGTCTCTCTTTTTCTACAGAAATTATGATGCTTGTCATATTTTCCCCCCTTTAAAATTTTTACCTATTCAACTTTAAAACATACTTTTTATTTCTAGGAAAAGGATAAAGTATCTGTGGCTGGAATACTATATTTCTATACAGCAAAAAGTGACAACTTTCAGTGTAGTTGGCTTTTTGAGTTTTGATTGTTATTTTGCAGAGAGGAAAAAGTGCTAAAGTAGGGGAAGTTTGCTACTAGACCTAACCTGCTTAGTTTTGTTTTGTTTTATTTTGTTTTGTTTTGCTTTACTTTGCTTTAACTTCTTGTCTCCTGTCATTATACTAACACCAATTTTATTTTTGTTTGTCAAGTAAAATGACAAATATACAAATACATTTTTGGTAGAGTAGTGGGAATAGTGAAAAATGTATCTTTGAAAAGTAGCAAAATTATAGATTGGCAGACACATATTGGCCTGCATAATAAAATCACTTTCTTCCTTCTCCACCCCTGAAAGAATAGCTCTTGGAATATTGGTGGCCCAACTGTGCTAATAATGCAGGAGGATAATGCAAACGTCAGAGCAAAGCTGAAATAACCCTGGCAAGATGGGAAATGATCACTGGTGAATGACACTGAAGGTTTTCAGAAAGGCCAGAATCAAACATTTCTCTTTTTACTATAAATGACAAAGTTCTGCATTCCACTGTTACACAAAATCCCCTTGTGTAGTAGCTTAGTAAAATGAAAGCAAACATTATTTGGAACATTAGCTATAAGTCATGCAATATTCGGCAGCTCCAATTTGCATTTGAATAATAAATTGAAACGAGCCCAACAAATACAAAGTCTGCAGCAGACTAATAGTGGAAAATACACACTAAAGGCTATTACATCCAAGGTGGCAAGGGATACAAATGAATTTTGGAGTTCAGCATAAAACTGTCCAGTATTTCATTCATTAATATTTATGAAAATTTACAACTGATTTATGATTTCCCTTTCCTGCATTGAATCACACAACAGAAGCTTACCAGAGAAACCAATTAATATTGACAATGTATTTCATTGTTATAATAACCAGTGGAAAGGCTCAATATAAAAAACTAGCACTCTAGATCCCAGGGATCTCCAGAATGTCACAATTTCCAAACTGCACCTTAAGGACAAAGAGAAGACAAATTGGGATTGCAGGGGGAAAATATCATAATAGAAAAAAAAATTTTTGACTGAGATTAAAGAGAATGCAGTTAAATGCTGCAAGATCAATGGAACTAGCATAAAACCAATTTTTGGAAGGAAAATATGGAGGAAGAGACCAAGGAATTTTTTAACATATGAAAGAAAGGGGTATTGGGAAATTGTTTATTCATTCATTCACAGATTAATTTAACAATGCATTTACTTGGTATCCAATACCTCTGAGCCATCTGGTAAGATCTTGAGATAAAAGAGATAAATATAGTAAAATATGCATTTTAAAAATATTTCACAAGTCAGTGGGGAAGGTGGCAGAAAGATGGTGTAGAAAAACAGTGTGAAAGTCCTGTACTGAAATTATGTACAAGGGAAACATTTATAAGGCTTTCTGAGATGCACTAAATTCTTCGTTGGCTGTGATGCCTAAGCTAAATCTTAAAAGATGAATAAATGTTATAAATGTGATCAGTTTATTATCAGCATAATAAAAAATTCACTGTTATTTTCATTTTTTTGTTGTAATACTGAGAGTTAGACACACATCTAATATTTATAATAAGAGGTGTTAAGAACACAAACTTATTTCCTCTTCCTTTTACTGACTCCAAAGACTTGATGACTTTGACCTTTCATTTATATGATGGCTTTCCTTTGCTCATTTATTGCCCAGCTGTTGGAGTTAGAATACTTGAATAAACCAGTCTGATTATTGACCCTGGACTATGTTAGAACATGTAAGTGGGAAACAAGTGCCCGGTGGTGGGAAAGGTAAATTTGTGTGCGCATTTTGCTATGAGGTGTATAATGTCAGAGCTGCTGATTTTGGGCTAAAGGCCCCAAAGGAGGTTGTGGAGAAATCCCTTAAAATTCTAAAGGACAAAGTAATCTTCCGGATAAAGGTGATTTTTAAACTACTCTCTCAATCTTATGAAGGTGATTATTACTTTTTGGGGGGTTGAGAGATGCATTACAGAAATGGGAACCAACTTGGAAAACTACTGTAATTTGGAAGATTACATTTGAGAACATCTTTTTCTCAGAATTGTTTAATCTTAAATTTGTATATCATTTGATATGCAAATATGTTATGAGTCCAATTAAATTGCTCAAAATTTTGTCAGAGCAAAGACCCTATTCTTTATATTCTCATATTACAATATTCTAGGGTACTGTAAGTTATATAAAGACCTCAGATGAGAAACAGTTTCCTGTGCCCTGAACATAATGTAGCCACTTGAGAAAATTTCTCTCTCCATGTTGGCTTCTAGAGACTCTTCCCTATGTTCACCCCAGTTAATATGAAAATAGATGTCTTCCAAACTGAAGGATGCCAATAAGATCAGGAGGAGAATGTTATACTCTTCAAAGATTTCAAAAATAAAACTTTCTAAAACATAGAAATCACCAATTACTTCACGACTATTTAGAAATATACTAATATGTGAATGCCGACCACACACACAACAACAACAACAACAACAAAAACGACAAATCCTTCTGAATAACACATCCCAAGGTATACAAATCTCTTTTAGAGTATTGTCCACTTTATACTATCATATGCTTTTTTAAAAAATAGACTTTATATTTTCCAGCAATTTCAGGTTCACAGAAAAATTGAACAGTTTGTATAGAGACTTCCATGTACTCCAAGGTCCATAATTTACATTAGGGTTCACAATTGGTGTTGCACATTCTACAAATTTGGACAAATATATAATGACGTGTGTCCATTGTTATAGCAGATATACAGTTTCAACAACTATTTTGTTATTTTACATAATGATCTGTAATTTTCTTTTTATTAAATATCTATCTGTTTAGATCCATATATACCTATCTCACTTTTTGGTAATGTTATAGAATCTCATAAGCATATGTACTTTAATTTGTTTAGAAATAGCTTAATCCTAGACATTTAGTTTTTTAACTTACTTTTTATCATAAAGAAGTATACAATAAATATTCTTGCTCATGTATATTGCCATTTCATATACAAATTTCTACATATCACATGCAAAAAAAAGTGTAGGTTGTATTAGGAAAAGATCATGGTTATTGAAGCCATAAAACTTTTTTTTTCAATTACAGTTAACAGTTAACATCATTTGCAATGTAAGCAGTTTTGACCAAGTAGAACCATAGTTTCATCATCAATAAATTTGTGGTAATAATAATCCCTTCACAGGATTGTGGAGATGGAATACGATAAAACATATAAAATTTATTCTTAAAACTAAAAATAATATATGTGGTTTTGTTGCAAAAGGTTTTGTGTAGTTATGAGATTTTCAGCTTGGTCAGCTGTTTATCTCTTCTCTGAAGCAGAGCCATTCATTGACATTCACACCAGAAAAAGTTGGGGTCAGGACTCTGAACATGGAAAGGAAGATGCCAGTGAGCTGGACAGCCTTTGAAGTGATCTTCAGAGCATACTGCTGTGAAAAGTCTACTGGGGGTTTCTAAATCAGTTACTGGAATTAAGGCCTATGCTTTCCTTCATGAAAGCCTGGCTCAGTCTGAAAGCAGAGTAGGCAACAGGAAGCATTAAACAGCTCCCAGCATGGCCCTCAAAGCAGTGGCTGCCAAAGTTAAGTATAGTGGCTCCATCATGACAACCCCTGAAGGGGCAGGAGCCTTACAGAGACCTACTGACTTTTTCTATTTCAACTACCTTGTTAAAGTAGAAAACCCATTCTGGAAATCTAAGAATGTCCCTTCTAAAAAGTAAGGATTAGGAAAAGCTCAAACAGGCTTTGTCACATCCAGTCTGAAAAAATCAAGAGAAACAGGCTGTCTTTGCTGACAAGGGCACGCACATACTAATTTAGGCAATAAATTATCCTTACTTAAGAGGAAAGATTTAAGGACACCTGATTTCAGGCAATGAGTTAGTATGTATGGTTTGTTGCAGAGGAGGCAGAAAATTCATAAATAACGACCCTCCGTGGGCTTTGCCCACTAGGGGAATCCTTTCCATCATCACACTCCTATATCTTACCTTCATTTCAGGAGTATTAGGAAAAGATCTTGTGATCTTGTTGTGAAGGACTTCATTTACCAATCCCCAGGAGAGGAGGAGGGATTTTCTAATTAGCAAAACTGGCACTTGCAGCACAAAACTGCAAAAGCCCAGTCTACATGAGCCTCCTCTTAGAATCTGGTCTGCTTGTAGGCCACATGTATTGCTCACTCCTCCACACTATGAGCAGCCTTTGCAGGAGTGGAATAGAGACCTGAGTTCTCTGGGTCTCCGCCTATGACGTGTGAGGGAATCAATTCATAGAAAAGGATCTATTTTGATCTCAAGTTCATGGTTGCTTCCCTAAAATATATGGCAGAATAAATGTGGTGTTTTGATCTTAGACTCCTGTTTGTATTTCACAGCTGGCTCAGAATTTGAAAGTGAGAGGTGTGTGAAACTGAACAGATACAAAGGATAGGGCAGTAACCTACCAGAGATATGTCAAAACCCAAATTGTTTAGGCTGAACTAGAAAAAAGACAATGACTTCACTGGTTTCCACTCTAGCCTCTGGCATTTATTTCTTTCCTCTGAACATTTTTTACAGTTTCAACTGCTGGCTTGGGTTTCACAGAGCCACTAGGATGTATCCTTACTTAAGGAAGGAAGGATTTAAGGGAACCTGAGTTTAACTCGAGGCAAGTTCCCCATGGAGCTACTGAAGCTCAAGATTCAGGCCCTTACCTTGCACAGGTACTTCCCAAGGCTCAGTGCATTCTCTTTCTGGAACACTGGAGGAAGCAATGACTTCGGTCAAGCATCAAAGTATGAAATACTCCTGCCTTCCTGGGGATTACTCTTTAAGGCCCAGGAAGGGTCAGTGAGCTTTCAGCACTAACTTTACTCATTCTCCAGCAACACCCTTCCCCTGCAGATCTCTTTGAGCAACAAAATGCTATATTTAACTCCAAGGAGAAGAATGGGAATTAGATGCTGCTTACTTCAAGGAAACTTTCTCCCTAAAAAATAGGTGAAGATGGGGAGGTGATGGTGTTGAGAAACTTGTCAGTGACAACAAGGAGCTGGCTGAGCTGGACCAGCCGTCTCATCAGAAGTCATTCCCAGGAAGAGTATAGGCCTAGAGATCCTCAAGGGCTTGTTCTGGACAAGAAACCTGAAAGCAATCAATTGTAGAAGTTACAGATGTGGGATTACCAATAATGAGATGTGAAAACTATAATAAACGCATTTCAATTAACCAAGCTATTACAAATTTTCTTTTTTTGTCTCTATATTGTAAAACAACATTTTTAAAAATCATTGTTATATGAAGAGGGAATCATAGAGTATGCCAAATACACACACACACACACACACACACACACACACACACACACACACATACACATATATATGTGTATATACGTATATCTTAGACACATATGTACCAAGTAGTTAATAAATGTCATTTCACTGGATTTGTGGCAGTTGTAATATTTGTCAGTTTTTAAAATTCTGTAATTTGTTTTGATTTCCTTTTTGATTCTAATAAATTTTCATTTGCCAACCAAATTCTATATTTACAAATTTACATTTTTAAGAAGGATTTCAAAACTTATATAAACTTTGACACCTACAATATCTGCTTCTACATCTGCTCAGAAGTAAGCATAAAGTTGCTTTTGATGTTGGATTTTCCATAGCTTGGTAATCTGCTCTTCTTTTTCATTTCTCTATATCCTCGTTGAAAAACTGAAAACCTCTTTTAAATACTCATGAGCCATGGAGCATAATTGTTTCTAGATAGTATGTTATATAAATGTAGATATAAATGCAAACTATTTGGGGGCAACTATTACTTCATTTTAATTATTCTTATATCACTATAGCATGTGCTTCAGACACTATGCCCTGGCCAATCAACTGAAGTTTTTTTTTTTTTTTTCAGCTCTTGCTGAGTTTGTCACTTGGTACCCAGCTTAGAGATAAATCTAATTTTAAGTCCCATCACCTGTACTTTGTTCAGACACAAATATCAGGACTTCTTCTTAGACTGAGAGTTTTGGTTATCTACTGCTGTGTAACCAACTACCTCAATGATTAGCACCTTAAAATGATAACCATCTTATCTTTTACATTCCAGTGGATTTACTGTGCTCAACTGAGTGGTTCTTTCTGTGCCAGGAAATGTGGGCTGGGCTGTAGTATTCTGAGGATTTGATTAATTTGGACCATGTGAGATGGCTTATCACAATGGGCTCTAGCATCAACTAAGAGTCCATCTGGCCTATCAACCAGAGTGCCTTTACATGGGCTGTCCATCTGTTCTGGGTGTTGACAGGGTGGTGTCCAGAGTTTGAGTGTCCCAAGAGTGTCATTATAAGATTAAGAAAGCAGAAACTTTTAGTCTTCATAAAGTCTAGGTTTAGAACTGATTTCTATGGGAAATCAAGTCAATCTCTCAATGGAAAAAAAATTGTAGCTATTTTTAATTCACTATGCAAGGATACCCAGTCAGATCCCAAAAATTTACCATTAAAGTCACAGAGAGTAGTTATTATATAAAATCAATGACTCTTGGGTTAATGTTTTTTGTCGTCATTGTTTGTTTGTTTGTTTTGCTTTAGTTTAGTTTGGTTTTTAGGGGGTACATTTGCCTTTGAATTCTGCCTAAAATGGTGTAAGCTTGGAAATTGACTAAATCAGAATATATTTGTTTGTGCTAAAGGACAATTTGACAACTCCTTATCCTCTTAGCATCCATTTCTCCTGTTTAACACAGCACTATACTCATAATGAGAAAAGAAATCTGTTAAGAATAAAGTTAATCAATATCATTGAATGTAAATTCATTTTTAACTCTTAGGTTAATCATTCAAATTTACTTTGACCCAGGCAATAAGAAATTGATGTTAGTCAATGTGCTTTTAAGTAACTGAACTGAGGGACTTCCTTCTTATCTAACAAAAGAATATAAAGAATCTTCAGAAGAAACATGAATGTCCTTAGTAACCTAAAAACAAAAGACATGCTAAACTAACCTTTTTCAAATAGTATTTTACATGAAAATTCAAGGTGTGGCTTTGTCAAAAGTATACATTTAATCAACATCAGTCTTAATTAGACTGAAATTTAATAAAATTAATTTCTTCCCTGGTAGATACAGTAATTCTTATATGGCAGAGTCACACCATCTGTTTTGACAGTAACATTTTGGAGATTTCTTAGATAACATATTTACAAAATCATTGTATATGCTATTAAAATTGAAGCAGCAATGGTAGCCTTTAAATGCACCAAATCTAATTTTTATGATGGCCTAAAGAAAGCCTCAAGCCATCTCTACATGCCAGAGTCTAGAGTAGTGGTTTCCAATATAAACTAATGTTGAAGTTCAGGAATTTTACCCTTTCTAGATTAACTCATTTTGGGATTCCACAGTGTGTGCAACACTTTTGGTATGTCATTAAGCCGTTCCCAAATTCTTACCCCATTGCTGTTAAAGTTACTATGGCTGCTATAAATTTTTCTCCATGACATTAGTCACATAGTGATGTCTCTAAAAGCTGTCTTGATAAATGTAGGCTTCCCATAGGCAGTTTTTTAAATGTTGCAAATGTCCCTTTTGTCTGTGATGTAACAAAAGTAACAGCTCATTAGAGCAAACTGGGAACCAGTTACCTGAGGTTCTAAATAAAAATCTGGAAACTAACACAGGGACTCAATTCTCTTTCATTAAGTTTCAGATATTGCACTGATTGTGAAAGTCATAAATGTAATTTCTGGAGCCAGCAGAAAATTTAAAACAAGTCTAATCATCTTATAAAAAGAAATCTATTATTACATAAATAGTTAAACATACATGAGTTTACTAGCATTAGGGACACTACTTAGATATGATTCTACCCTGGTTGTATTTAAAATCATCTATAAAGCTTTAAATAAAATAGATACTTGAGATTCATATGCCCTGTGTTTATGATTAAATTAGGAGATTCTAAAGTAAATACATAACTTAGGCAGACCTTTTTTTATCCATAGGCCAAGCTTATCAACACTTGATAATTACTAAGGTGGCAATACCAAGGACAGTAAAATGACTCTCATTCATTCAGTAATAATTTGATTTCAGTATCACCTATTTGCTAACACTGTTAACTATAAAAGCTTGTAAAAAATCAGAATTTAAGATATATGCTAGAATATTGTAAACACTGACTTAAAAAGAGGAAACATTTCCAACTTATTTAAAAACTTAAGTTGTGATTGAGTACTTGGAATTTAAAAAAAAGAAGGGAAATTATACCTTTCAGTATAACTTTTTGAGGTTAACGCATCAATACCATTGGATTCACCCAAGGAAAAGAATCGCTGATGAAATAGCTCCAAAATAAGAAGAGCCATTTCAAGCCTGCCTAAGGTTACACAATTTCTATCATTATTCTCTCCCTTTGAAGACAATCATAGCATAGCTGTATCATTGACTACTGACATTATAAGAGAATGCCAAAACATCAAGCAGGTATTGATATACAGTGTAAGAGCAGAAACTGCTGATATTGAAATGAATACAATGCACTATTTTATACCAATGATACTTTTGGTGCAGGAAGAGCATTCCACCAAAGATTTCCTGATGGCACTAGTTGTACATTACTCTGAAAAATGTATCTACAGAATAGAATTAAACAAAAATGAAATAGATAGGAACTCTCCTTGTTAAGAAGAATTTCTACAGTCTGTACCACAATTCAGCCCTTAAAATTAGTATAGAATGAGAGCCTCTTGGTGATTTATTTTCTAATTGCTTAATTATGTCACCATATATACACTGCGATAATTTACTGCCCATATTTACTACCACATGTACTTGAAAGAACAGTCTCTAATGTTGAATATTTATTCTTCTTAGCATCTGGCTGTTTCCAGATTATACTGTGTCTTTCAGCCTATTAAATTCATAGTTAGCTTAATGGAATCCCAGATTGACAGGTATCCTTGCTAGTATATATAATATGGAAAACTTTCTTTAATGTGCTATTAAGAAGTCAAAATAAATCATATTCCAGAATTTTTAAATTAAATTATTACAGATAATAATCATCATATTTTGATATATTATAGAAATTATATTCTAATATTTCTGTGTGTAAATTATAGAAAAAATACTGACATAAAAATTACAGTATATGTCTAGACATTTGATATAAAAAATTATATAGTCCTTGTCTCTACATAAGAAATAAATAAAAAGCCTGTTATGTAGCCATATTGATTTTTAAAAACATTGTCAAAGAAAAATTTTTATGTCATTATTTTCCTTGACAGCCATATGTGTAACAAGAGAGTCAAATAATATCACTTGAATTTTTACATGTTTTTATATGAATCACTATTTTCAAGTTTCTCTTAACCTTAGCAGTCAAACGGTTAATTACAAAAAAAAAAGTATGTGTAGGCAAATACAGTTAATCATGATTACTTTTGTTTTATTGGTTTTGGACCATCATTTCAGCTCACTAAAGTCTGTTTTCTATCTTTAATTTATCTTTCACTCTTTTTTAAAAAAAAATTTCCCTTTAGTTTTATTGAGATATAACCAACATACAGCACTGCATAAATTTAATGATAGCATAATGTCTTGACTTAGCACAATAAATTTAGTTACCATCTATCATCTCATATAGGTAGAAAAAAGAAGAAATATTTTTTCCTTGTGATGAGATGTTTTAATATTATTCTCTTGGCCACTTTCACATACACCATAGAGCAGTGTTAGCTGGCATCGTCCCGCTGTGTATTACATCCCTAGTACATATTTATCTTATACCTACAAGTTTCTACTATTGACCACCTGCATCCAATTGTCCCACCCCAACCCCCACCTCTGGTAACCACGAATCTGATCTCTTTAAGAGTAATTTCTTTAGTCTTGTGCATATTTTATGGTTTTTTACACACCATTATTTCTAATAACACTGCTTTTACCACAATTAAAATAAGGACATTTTTAATATAAGAGATCTATCCTGGGCTAACACCTCAAGACTCATTTATCTAAAGCACTTTATAAAAGCAAGGCACATTGCTGGATTAAATAAGTAGTAAGAATTATCATCTCTATCTCTCAACATGTTATTCTCTTTTCAATTACCCTAATCAGTCCTACTGAATTACTACTAATCAAGTGACACCTCAATATTTGCCTAAATCATCTTTACCCAGGCTGAAGTGGCTTTAGAAGATATATATAAATATACACACACACACTCACACACACATACACAATCTAGATGTTTCTCTGTCCTTACCTCTTTGTCGTAATTATTTTTGCCATAAGAATTAATTTTTTCTGTATTTCTAGGACTGATGAAGCTGGATCAAGATTAATATCTGCGTCCATGATACAAGTCTTACAGTTTAATCTTTTAAGAACCACATAAGTACCAGGGTTCTTATAGGCTATTTTAGAAAAATCTTGTTGATCACATCAGTGAAGAAATTATTCCCGGGATCTATTATTTGATAAAAACAGAGCCATTTAAAGGATTTTTTTCTAGATTAACACTGGTTTTCCTATAATATTTGAGATTTCGCCAGATTCGTATTTAAAAAAAACATAATAACCCTTCTCCAGACACCTTAGTTACTTCAAGAGGGATATCTTGATAGTGTTACATCAAGTCTATAGAAATAATTTCTCAGAATTGTCCCTATGTATTCTTTCAGCTGGATGAATTTTTTTTACATGCTTCAGTGAATGTGGGTAGAGTGTATAAAAGCTTTATTAACCCCAAGGAGTCCTCTTTTTTCTTGTCCTATTGTCACGGAGACAGGGATCTCCTAAGGTGATAATGTAAAAATAATATTCTTGAAACATATTTTGTGCAATGGAAAAGAAAATCAAGAGTACTTAATCTATTAAATTTGAAGGTGGTGTACTTCTTTTAAAAGTCAATTAAAAATTTGTTAACATAGATCCTGTGACTATTTCAAAAGAGGAATGTTAAAAAAATGAAACTCATAAAATAGCAGTTGTTTTAGGAACTGGAAAATAAAGTTGAAAGGGTCTTATCTAAATGGTCCCATTTAAAATTGTGTCAGATTTCCAGTCAGAGATAAAAAAACACAAATCGGAATGGAATCGCAAGCTTTAAAATCCACTGGGCAAAAAAGCATAACTGATTTTTGAGTTAGGCATTTTGATCAATTCATTAAAACTTCAGCTGCTAAATTTGTTAATGACATAATGTACCTTCAAAAGTGCTCTATACCTATCAGGCAGACAGGGGTTATCTTTGTTACACAAGATTCAGAAGTTTGGGCAAGTCTTTAATTTGAATTTTTAAAAAAATAAAAGTAAATGTCATGTAGTAGAAGTGCTTGCAGAGTTCATCTTTTTGGAAAGCTATTTAAAGATTTTTTTTTAAATAGAAAATTTTTAAATGTGTGTTTACTTTGGTTTTGTTTGGGTTTTCCCAAAAGCAGAGAGAGAAACAGGACTTGAACCTGATTTATAATCCTGATTAACAATACAGTGGTTTTCCTATCATACTATGAAGTTCCAAATTATTTTAGGAAAAGTTTGACCTCACTAAATAATGTACCAGAAGAGAGAGTGGGCAATTGTTCTCTTTGTCTCAGATTTGGAAGAAGAATTATAGGTATGTGGGATAAATAGCTGAGAAGCAGCTATAGGAGATATTCAAACTTTATGAGGATTTCATATCTCTGTGGTTTTGTTTTAAAATTACTTCTTAGTATGTGGAACTAATCGATATGATCATGCAATGGTCTATGAAATTCTATTTTAAAGCAAAGCTGTTAGATTAAAGGATCCAAAGATAAAGTCTGAAACTAGTAAGCTCCTGCTAGTAATCCCCTTTATCGTTTTAATGAAATTCAAACCAAGACACAATGAAAGTTCAGAAATGATCTGCTTAGAAAAGAAAATGCAAAAGTTGATTCTGCAGAGTTTTATTTCAAATCAAATCTTAGCCATGTTTTAAAACACTGAAAATAGAAATTCACATGACAGGCCTTTAACTGTCACAGCAATAATGAGGTACCACTGCAATCAAGCAACATTGTTTGTAGTGGAAAGTGTGATGCCTGTTTTACCAGGCTGAGTTGAAATAAGCTGTCAATGTTATTTTACCTAGATAATCAACACAATAGCTTCCTCCTCAGACCATTTTAAGGGATCCATGGTTTCAGTGATTCTCAACTTTGAAAGTTCTTTTGCAAACATGTAGAAAAGCTGAATATCTAACAAAAGAGAACAGTTAAATTATGTTTTTCTATAGTGGCAATTATTTCATGAATTTTTATTGACATAGTAAAATGTTTATGACCTAATATTAATTGTGAAAAAAAAAACATGCCAATTGAATTAGTTTGTAAGAAATGCTATAAAAAAATAACATAGACTGTGTAGCTTAAACAACAGAATTTAACTTCCTCAGAGTTCTGGAGGCTAGAAGTCCGAAATCAAGGTATTGAAAGCTTCGGTTCTCCTGAGGCCTTTTTCTGGGGCTTACAGATGGCTACCTTCTTACTGTGTCCTCACATGGTCTTTCCTCTCTGCCTGTTCGCTCCTGGTGTCTCCTTCTCTGCATATAATGACACCAGTCATATTGGATTGGGGCTCCATTCTAACAGTATCATTTTAGTCACACTTTGAAGACTTTATCTCCAATTAAGGTTACATTCTGAAGTACTGGGGGTTGAGGCTTTACCATACAAATTGTGAGGGGCATATTTTAGTTCATAACACCATTTATAGTCAGATTTTCTCTTCCCATAGGCATATTTATGTAATGACAAAAACTAAAAGGAAATATGACAGAGAGTTAAAAATAAATGAATAGGGTAAGTAAGGTTAATTTTATTTTCATCTTTATATTCTTCTGAATTCATTTAAAAATGCATGTTTATTTAAAGAGGAATGAATCAAACTATTAGTCATGAAATATCACCACATCTGATTAAGGAAGCATTATAATGGTAAAGCAATGGACTTTTACACCAATCTATCTTTATTGATGATTATCTGTTCTCCTCTTTAATTCTTTCCTTTTCCTTTTTTTGACCATAAACTATTTCTTCAACAAAAGTTTTGGAAAGTAGCCCAAAATGCAATATTGTGAGAAGCAGAACTACTCTCATTGAGCAAGGTCATTTTTTTTGTAACATATAAAGAATCCTGCTGCCCTCAGTAAATTTTTAAGTACTTTGAGGACATAGACTAAGTCTTATTCATCTTTGAAACTTTTAATCTCTAGCAGTGCCTTCAATTGAACATATATTCAATAAATATGTCAAAAGACAAGATACTCAAGTATCTCATAGCTATTCTTTAAATAAGTGTACTGGATTTGGGTCAAAGTAATTCAGTTCAAGTCCTTGCTGAATATCAAATGGGTAACTTTCAGCAATCCATGAGGAAACTTTGAGTTTCCTCATGTGTTAGTAATGCAAAAGAAAAATTCATTTTCTTAACAGCTGATTTAGGTCCAGGGAGAGAATTGCCTTTGTTCACAAAGGTCTGCAATAAAATACTTGGGATAGAAGATAAAATCCTAAAGACAGAAGAGAAGTCAAGAAAAAAATAGGAAGAAGGCTTAGTTTCCTTGCAAAAGAAAATGAGTGTAGTTTGGTCCTTATCAGTGAAGAGAGGAGGAGAAAAGAAAGAAAAATCAAAGAATATAAGAGGGGAGAGAGGAAGAGAGAGAGAGAGAGAGAGAGAGAGAGAGAGAGAGAGAGAGAGAGAGAGAGAGAACAAGATGGCATTAGAAATCTCTGTGGCAGGGCAGGAAAAAGGCCAACTATACAATTTTAAATTATTTGCTGTGTAAGGTGCAGTTTGATCCCTCATCAAAATCCTCAAATTTCAATAACAATTCTATGACATCGAAGAGCTTTATACTGATGGTTGATGGTAAATAATGGGAGATGTGTAGGGAGGAGGGATGACTCAATGATAAAGAGCAAGTCATTCTTAGGAGTAGAGTGAAGGAGCTAAGGCAGCCATGAAAATGCAAGCCATGAGGACTTTGCAAAAAAACTTTAAGAAGAGCTTTGAGTTTTCACAATCCATGATCAATCTTATAAGATCTTAAGTGGTTTTGAAATCTCAAGTGATATATGGGTCATATGTTAAATGGGATAATTATGTTCCACTACTGACATTATAGAATTACTATATCAATCAAATGAGATAATAACAGCTAACATTTATATAAAACTTACTATATGCCAAGCACTTTTCAAGCACTAAATACTTTTGCTCTTGCTCTTTTAGCCCTCACAAGAATGTCATGAGGTTCCTACTGCATGTTTTGCCTGCATTTTATAGAACAAAAAAATTAACTTGCCCTACTTCACATAGTTAATAAGCAATTGGTGGAGTCAGGATTCTAAACTTGTAATGACTATACTATTATAGCCCAAAATAAAATAACAACTAATGTAAATTAAAGTATATTATAAGCAATGTAAGGTGTGGTCTCTCTCTGGCACTTAGATTGAGCAGTTATAGACAGAGTTAGGAAGAGGAAGAGTGGGTAAAGTGTATAAGAATTGTCTACCCCTCTTAAATAATAACTTCCCAAATGAAAAGTCACAAAGTTTTTCCTGTTATGGTCCCTCATCTTGGAACATCTTCTGCTTATGTTATAGAGATTGTGCCTGACATAAGAATTCAGGTACAGGGAGTAATTGGGGCTGAAATTCAGTCCTGTATTCATTATTCAAGCCATATGTTCCTTGGGGTACAGCTACTCCAAGGGAACATTTTTTTAAATCCCATGCAAAGGTGCTTATAGTCTAGCAGTGAGTCTTGGTTTCCTCTCCTTCATAACTTAACAATCATCTTCTCATCATTAGGGACTCTCTCCACCTGCAAACTGCTCTTCCCCTCAGAGTTCTTACACCATGCCCATGCCTTGAAGCCAAGAGATTATTGGTTTCTAAGTCCAAAATGCCCAGCGAAGTGCTAAGAATGTAGAAGGTCCAAAATAAAAATGTTTTTTCAATAACAGAATAAAGAACAAAATAGCTTTTTCCTAGGAGAGACAAGCTAGGAAATTGTAAGTCATACATCCTGGAGAGATTCTGTGTGAGAATCCTGAACTGAAATTGAGTTTTAGCTCTGACCCTAAGTAGGTCTATGACTTTGGGCAAGACATTTAACCTTTGGCCCTCAAATTTTCTTTTTAAAATCATTGGTTTGGGTAAAAATAATCTTTTGGGTCAATTCTACTTCTTACCTATTAGCACTCTTTCTCCTCTGTCAGAAGTATGATTAATGAGCAAATACCCCTTTTAATCCCATTGGTCAACCTGAAATTCAGGCAAAATGTGCCTTAAAAATACTATTTCATGTTTTTCTTGGTCAAATATTTATAGTCCTCAAGAATTTGCAAGTTCCCTTCTGTTAGAGTGTTGTTAAATGTGTTTTTAACTAGCCCCATGATCCAAATTTTATGTCTTTATTATAATGGCTCTACATATAAACTATGTGACATTAAAAGAGAATGATTTCTCTATGATAGCTAATTGTTCCAACATTTCTTTTTTGAAATACTAAAAAAAAAAAAAAATAACAGTAGATGAGAGTGAATTGGCTGGAGATTTTAATGCCTTAAGCACTTTAACCTATTCAACAGCTTAGGTCGATCTGCTTGGCAGATATGCCAATAGGAGGGAACATAGTGGGTGGGAAACAAGATATTAACAGGCTCGAAAGCATGGCAATTAGCAGTCCATTATCTCCACATCAGGGCTAGATTGGTTTCTCAATAAGCCTGTGAATTAACCAGACATTACATTTCAATGCAAATCAATTAAATATTTTACTGGTTTTATTTTCAGATTTCTCGTAAGTAAATTGATTTATATTTGCTTAATTCCATGTGTTTTTGATAAGCTGGCATACTAAAGGTCTTGATGTTCTGCAGATACGATAGATATCATTTCTAAATATCAAACCACAGAAAAACAGTATGAATCTCAAATTAATGTAATTTTATAGTATAATAGAAGTTAAAAAGAATCATTAAATGGTGGGAAGTAGGTAGTTTTACCTTGACAAATATATATGTATATATTTGGAAATATTATGGGTTAAGTTAAATATATAATCACATAAAAAATTTTTTTAATTTTGTCACTTATTATAATATTACTATAAATGACAGCACCATTTCCCAATTTAAAACTTGAGAGTGATCTTTCGCCACCCTTATCCTTGACATCCAATCGCACCAGCAAGAAAACTGCAAATTTCCACTGATGGAGCTGGAGTGGAACTTTTTGTTGATTGCCCTAATTTGGGCTAGAGAGAGAAGGCTTCCATAAGGACAGAGTTAGTTACACTTTACCTAATATCTTCTATGTCTAACCATATCAGGGGCCAGCTAACCCTGTTGTTAGGCTGACTCCTGCACATACTCTGGGTCCTTTCCTGTCTTCTATTGGGAAGCAATTTGTTATTCAATATCTCAATATCAAATTCACCTTGGTCTTAGTAAAATCTAACCTTGGGTTCTATAGAAGAATCCTGAAACTCTTCATAAATAAAGTCCTTCAAAACTCTGAAGAAAGCCATGGACTGTCTACACAGTACAAAATCATGCAAGCTTACATATTTCATAGGATTCACAAACTCCTTGACAGTTCTTCAGGGATTCTTTCTCCCATATTCCAGAGGTCTCAAGCTAAGAAGTGGACTTCAACAAATTTTCTGACCAAGTCTCCATATATTCCATTGTTCCTGAACTTTGATGATTTATTCAATGCCCTTAATCTTCTTTTGCTTTGTTTCTACTTTGATCTTACTCCATTTATTGTCCTATATATTAAGCAGAAGGCAGGGGCTCAGCTAATTCCTCCTCTCTTTTGTTTCTAGTGTGTCCAGTGTAAGGCTGGACCACTCTCTTGACCTATAACTGAATGATAGTCGCTTTCCTGACCCCCAGTGCCTTTCCCATCAAAGGAAGATGTCTTTCGTCTAGGTTCTTTATAGGTTTATTTCAAAAGTCTTCAAATACTCTAAAAGTAGAAAAAAAATCCTCTGATATTGAAATAAAAAGACTTTAAAAATTTATCTTATTTGTCCAGCTTCTTATGACTCTTGAGTGAATGAAAATTAGTTGTAGAGTCACTTCACACATTAAGAGGTTTCCTCTCAAACTATTTTGGACAGAAGTAGAGGCTACAGAGTTAGCACTTCTTAAGTTGATAAAATAAAAGTGCATCATCAGACCATCCACTCAGCTTTTGGGTCAAGCTGAGTTTTTTCTAAACAAGGTGCTCAGCAGTCCATCTTATGGATTTGTGCATTATGCTACACTAAGCATATACACAGTGCCATTCCAATCAGTTAAAACAAGTCATAAGAAGGACTCATTTCTCATTATAGTGCACTTAGAATTAGAGCAGTGCTATTTCAACATTTCAGATGAGAAATCTTTGGTGGAGAAAAATTTTGTGCAAAAGAGTAATAGAGAAAAGAAAGAAGTAGAGTTTCTGTGACTGAGACTTGGGTAGGGTTACAATTCTGCTTCCTGATACCCTCCGCCCTGAGGGGTCTTCTTGAAACAGCCAGTGCTCCATTGAGCAGAGTCTGAAGCCCATTGATGTAAAATGTTTACCTCTGTGTTGAATCTAATTTGCATTTGATAATGCAGGAGATAAATATCTCAATAAACAGTGTGGCTAATGTTTCTCATCTTCCACAAAATCAAAAAGGAAAACAGTCTATGATCTCATCACCTATTTTTCAAAAGGTTCCTGGTGATGACCATTTTTCCAGGAATTTGAGAAGGCGAATAAGTACATTACTGTTATGCTGAATGACACTGGCTTCAGCTTTCTTCTCCATATCAGTGGAGGTCCCCCTTGTCCGTTTTCTATCCTGTCATTACTACCTGATTTATAACTTAACAAATAAGACTCTGTTGTTTCCTGTCCCTTTAGGACAGATTGTCAAGTCCCTGGAGCTTAGCAGAATATACTGATCTCTGATGTCAAACCTTTAGATAACTTTGGCATGTGGAAATTCAGAATCTTCAAACTATGAATTGCCTGAATACAGAATGAATAATTAATGAGAAACCTCAAAAGACAATTATTGCCTTCTACATGTGGCATGTTTTTGCCAGAAATGCTTTTCATTCCCCACCCAGCTATCCTGATTGTGATGACAAACCTAAATCATCTCAAGACTCAAATTCAACATCACTTCTGTGAAGACTTCCTTAGTGCAAATCGCATAGAGATAAGGACCATTTGCATTCATTACTGCAATTATTCATCCTTCTTATCAGACCATAAATTCCCTGAGGGAGGACTCACACTTTACCCATTTATACCCCAAAGCTTACTTCAGGGCTTAAAACATAATAGATTGTCAAAAATGTTTATTAAGTGGATAATGCTATTGATATAAATGAGATGCCTCAAAAAATTGTTTTGTGAGCAGACATACTAAAAAAGATGATGATCTAAGTGATTTTGAGCCTATAGTCAAGGACAAAAAGGCCACACAATAGCTTTAACCTACCTACCAGTCACTGGTTATCCATCAAAACAAACAAACAAAAAAAACCTAATCCACCTTTGGAAGAAAATGACCACTGTAATGATAAGATCATAAATGTTATCATATATCTAGACTTTGCTTTTGATATTTTATCCAACCTAGACCTATTAAATATTTACTAGGTTCAAAGCAATTTAGGAAACTTAATTTTTTTTCAAAGAAACACATTTTTTTCAGAATTAAACTATGACTTACTTATAATAAATTTTTATTAAGATATTTGACTAAATAAACAAACAAAACAAACAAAAACCTAGATCAATTTCTAGCACCTAAAGTTAAGAAGTTAAGATCTATTCTATAAAGTAATAGTAAAGTATCTTTTAAAGTTCACAGAAGTGGGAAGAGGTAGAAAGGAAGTATTGTACGTGCTGGTAAATATATATTCTGGAATCAGAAGGCCTATACTTGTAATCCAGGATCCTCACTTACTGGCTTGGCAATCTTGGGCACACTGAGGAAGAGAGGCAGACAGTGAAGCCATAGAGCTAGATGGGGCCTGATTACACAAAGCTGTAGTGGTCTTTGTGAAATCCTGGCTTTAGTTCTAACTGTAATGTGAGGCCATGAAGGAGTCTGCACTGTGGAGGCATATGATTTGATCTTCATTTTTAAAATATAATTCTTGATGTTTTGCGAAGTAAATAATGAATAAAGTGTGAAAGGAAAAAAATTGGATTAGGTAGAGTGGTGCAGGCAATGAGAAGAGGTGATTTTCAGGGTATATTTTAAGACAGAGTTAATAGGACTTACTGTAGAATGGATATGAGCCTGTGTGAAAAATATGATTCAAAGGTGACTTTTAGCATCTTTGACCTGAGCAAATAGGTAAATAGTACTGTCATTTAAAAAGCAGGGAAGATCAAAAGAGGACTCAGTTTGCAAAGGAAGATCCAAGGTTCTGTTCCGAAGTTAAGGGGATGATTTTTAAAGTGAAATTATGTGTCTCGGATTGAATAGGATCACTTAGAGTATAGATAGATGAGGTTACAATATTGTGCCCTGAGCACATTGACATTCAGAATCTGGGAAAAGGACAAGAAATTTCACACAACACTGTGAAGGAGCAGTCAGCAGATGAAAAGGAAATCATAAGTGGTGTCCTCAAGGATATAAGAAGAACAAGTTCAAGGACGATAGAGTAATCAATGATACTGAATCAATGAGACTGAATCAAGCTCTGAGAAATATGAAGGTCACTTTTGAACTGAACATTATGGTCCTGGTGAAAACAAGAACCTATTTTCATGGGTCAAAAAGAAGACAAAAGTTGAGGAAATGGAAGTAGTGTATAGACATGTCTTTTTAGGAATTTTACTATGGAGGAAGTAAAAATGGATTGTGAAAGGAATGGACTCAAAGAAATATATTTTTCAATGGAAGATATAAGAGTATGCCGTCCACTCTCTAATAAGAATTTTTTAGATTGAGCAAGGAATGAGAATTCTATCTCCTTTATAAACAAACTTCCCACCAGATCTGTGGTGGGTATTCCAAAGGGTATTTATTTCAAGAAATCAGATGATTAACCTGTATTTAAACTTTATATAGTTGGGATTCCATAAAGAAAACACAAAAATATTATTCTTCTTCTGAGGTAACATTTATGTTCACTGGTATTATAGGATCAAGTAAAATAATTTCTCTAAACTAATTAAAAAACAGATGTATTTGTATTTCTACACTCTAAAATGAGAAATATCATATAATGAAAATTGGGTCATTTATTATAAGTGTAGTCCATCATTCTTTTTAAGAGGAAAATTTCAGTGAATCAAATACTTTAATTCATGACAAGGTAAGAAATATTGTTTTAGAAATATGGAAAATTAAACTGAGACTGTTTTTGATTAGCTTCATGTCAGAATTGCCTTTTACATAACAGTGCAATGAACTGTGTTTCACTAATACCAACCAAATGTGTTTTTAATGATGTTATAATAAACCTAAAATCTTGAGAGTGATGCTGTCAAAGTATAATTGTTTCATATTTGGAAAATAAACCATTTACCCTCAGTGCAATGTTTATTTGCAGATAAGTGTCTTGTTTTCACCTTGGCATTTTCTGATAGCAAGAAAAGACATATCCTTGGTAAAAGTTCTATTATCGTTATCCCTTATTTTAATCACCAGCATCTGGATGAAGTTTAGTTTCTCCTCAACGAAGAAAACAGAGCCATTTCAAGAACCAATAAAGAGGAATCTATGTGCGACAGGCTTGAGCTCCCATCAGAATCATCTGGCCCTGGATGCCAGACAAGACAAGGGAAGGCACCTGTCACATTTATAATATTGCTTTGAAAATCTCCTGGAACTCCCAGAGAATACTCAGCCCCACGGGAAATTTGGTGTGAAATTTTTCTTCATAGTCGTCAAGGAGATCAGAACTGGAAATTAAAAAGTGTCTATGATGAGGACATTAGAGAACAAATTAGAATGAAGCTCCAGGTTACTCATTTCCAGCAATGGCTCTGTAAGAATAGCATAATATTTATATTCAAGTAGCATATGAGAAAATGGCATTGCGGACATCTGTTAAGAACATCTTTACTCAGGTTGATGCTGTCTGAGACTACACTGTTCCCATACAGTCAGTATGGTCCAGATGTGCCCGAGCCCTTAATAACCTTCCCTTTACTGTTCACTTCCTCACACCCACTCCATCATTTACAACTCTAGCCTAAAAACCTTACCTCTTTGACATTGAGTTTCTTCCTTCAGAATATTTCCAAGAAATTCATGGCATACTAGATCCACTTCACTTTTTTAAATTGCCTTAAATCATAGCCATGGGCCTGCTGAGATGCAGAGGCCATGTTTTACAACAAATTCTCCTTCCCTCTCTCTATTCTCTCTCTCCCTAGGTCCTGGCAACAATCGTTAAGAGACTGAATCAGCTCTGCGTTCTCCTTAGGCAACCATGCTGCTTGGCTTGAAAATATAAACTAGACTTCTCTCTTTGGATTTAGAATTGAAAAACAAATTCAGGAGTCTGAATCAGTTAACTGAGAGGGAGACAATGAGGCAGAGTGGAGGCCTGAATGAACCATAATTAATTAAATCTTTGAGCATAGGCAGAATGTATGAATGAGCATAAGAAAACAAATCAGTAGGGGAAAATAATGCTAACTCTAAAAGTCGGGACCCATGAGTGTCCCAATCATCCTGAGGGGGAGCTATCTCAGGTCTAGGAATTCTAAATTCCTGTAAGGTCAACTCTTCTTTTTCTCCTGCTCTTGGATTTCTATACAATTCCACTTCTTACTAAAATAAACCCACTTTACTTTCATATTAGAGTGGGTTTCTAAACTTGAAGAAAAAAATATCTAAATAGAAGTCAGCAATATAGACAGCTGAATAACACTGAATCATTTTTGGATAGCTTTCAATGAACTGAAGAGGTGAAACCATCTCTCCATGATTCTCGGGAGTCTGGTCTTGCAGCAAAGAGACATAAATTCAGTCCCATAGCTTGACAACATAGCTTGATAACATTCTGTGACAATATAAATCCCAGAATACCAACCTGAAAGGGGTCCCAGAGATCTCCTAGGACTCAAGGCCACAGATCTCTAACTTTTGTGGCATAATTTTTTCTTTAATCTTACAAAAAACCCTTATGCAAAAACTGTCTAAGCATAGATGCTTTATTGAGCAACTCCGTCCCCCTTCATCCTCCTCCTCCTCCAAATCAAGAAACCCTGAGTCTCCAGAACTCAGTTTAAAAGCAAGTAATCTCTCATTTTGTAAGTGGACTATGAAGGATTTAAGCACTGTTATATGAGAACATAACCATGAGGCTGTATCTCTGAGACCATTTGTAATCTTTGGCTCCGTTATACTGTTATTCAACATTCCTATAAGAACTTATTTTATATTTGTTCTCTGTGTAGTCTTGTGAAAATTTCCAACATCATAGGTTTCAAAATATCCTAATATTGAAACATGCATTTTAGAAAAACATTTCATATCACAGTATTTTTAACAGAGCACATTGAAAGTCTTTGCCAAAGCAGATTGGATTTGGGCATCAACCCAAAGACTGTATTTTAAAGTGACGTGGAACCTGTTTCAGGAAGTCCTAAGGTGAAAACTTGAAGCTGAATAATGATGAGGTCTCTGTTTGTGTAAGTAACAAGAGTATGTCTTTCAGACTCTAAGATATAGTTTACATTAAAAAAGAAAAAAAAAAGGTAAACTGTAGTAGTGTTCTCTAAAATTTGACTTGTTTAAATCCAAAAGGTTGGTTTCTACCCTGTATTTCATACCATGTTAACTGCAAAATCTATATATTCTGAAAACAAGCAGCTATGGATCAGTAATGAAAATAACATTATAGCCTGTGACAGAGATGCAAATTGCTTTCAGGATCCACTCTGCTCATCTTCCCTAGTTACACAACCCCAATTGTGTGCCCTCTTAATTGACTACATTTCCAATTTTCTTTGCATCTAGATGTGGCTAAGTTCTGGCCAAAAAGATACATGCAAAAGTGTCATGTTCGACTTATAGGAAGACTGGTTTAAAGGAAGCTATCTTACCTAGGAGATGCCTATCTTGCTCTCCTCATCTTCCCTATTCTTGATGCCTTGCACACAGATCACGATGGCTAGAGATCTACAATCATCTTGAATGACAAGGTGACCTTGAGGATGAAAACAGCATAACATGAAGTTGCCTACTCCCAGACTTGACATAGAAGAGAAATAAACTTCTATGTCATTCTAATATTGTTTGCTATTTCCTGTAATATAAGATTAAACCAAATCCTAAATGGTTCAAAAGCTTTATTTGCAAGCTATTTTTACAGAGCTATGGTATAGGTCAGAGGAGAAAATAAATGTGATGATTACTTTTGAAAAATTAAAGATACATCTGTTTATCGGCCTGCACTTGTAGCTCTCCTTTTTTTAAGTATAAAAATTGTTTATGAACTCTGCCATTGTTTGAATAAACAACAAAATATCCTATAAAATATGACAATTAGCTAAAAATGTGAAATTATAACAAAATTTACTTTAAACTTCTCTTTCAAACTTAACATGTTGAATATATAAGGTTTAGTTAATTGTAAAGGCAGGGTAAAATACATTTTCCCTCTTAGAAATCTAAATGTGTCTAGAATAATGTGTGTTTGTTTTCTGGATAGCTAAACATATATTGCTTCTGTCTGTCAGAAATAAGAGCATATAGAGAACTCTTTCAAAACTATGTTTCTATAATCATTATTGTATATTAGATGTATCTGAAAAAAGAAACACAAAGATAACCCAATCAATCAACTCTTTTCATTTTAAACATAACTGTCACTTTATGGAGAATATTAAGAATATCCACTCCTTTTCTTTACCTATGAGAGACATTTGCATTAAAAAGGAACATCTTTATTTCCTTAGAGTTCATCTATGCCTGCTGGTTATTTCCCAGATAAACTCATAATCCTTTTTGCAAACATCATAATCATTTACCCAGAAAATAATCAGGGTGTCACTAACAAAGAATTATGATTTTAGGTGGGGGATAAACTACAGGCACAGATAAACTCTGAGGAAATAAGGATTGTTTTATGAAAATGTGTCTAGTAATAAATAACCAGGGAAGGAAGTCATGCTGAAAAAGAATATCTTATAAAAATAGATTTGAGAACATACAAATAGTATGTTTTTAAAATATCTCTGAATGTATAATGCATAGTGTTTATAAAGTATCAGTGCAGTTTTAATATTTAAAAATTCTGAGTTTACACATGATAAACCTATAAATTAAACTCATGGACCTTGGACTTTAAGAGGATTTTCTAACTTTGACCTCAAAGGCAAGGGAAGTAAAAGCAAAAATAAATGAATGGGACTACATCAAACTAAAAAACTGCTGCACAGCAAAAGAAACCATCAACAAGGTCAAGAGACAACTATTCGAATGGGAGAATATGTTTGCAAGCAAGGTCTCCAATAAGGGCCTAATATCCAAAATATACAAAGAACTCATACAACTCAATAACAATAACAACAACAATCCAATCAAAAAATGGGTAGAGGACCTGAATGAACTCTTCTCCCAAGAAGACATACAAATGGCCAACAAATATATGAAAAGATGCTCATCATCTCTAGCTATTAGAGAAATGCAAATCAAAACCATAATGAGATACCATCTCACACCTGTTAGAATAGCTGTTATCAATAGGACAAGTAATAACAAATGCAGAGGAAAAAGAACCCTCGTATACTGCTGGTGGGACTGCAAATTGCTATAGTCACTATGAAAAACAGTATGGAATTGATCTATTATATGATCCAGCAATCCCTCTACTGGGTATTTACCCCCAAAGACTTGAAAACTCATATCCGAAAAGATATTTGCACACCAATGTTCATAGAAGCATTATACATGGTGGCAGGACATGGAAGAAACCAAAGTGTCCTACAATAGATGATTGGCTAAAGATGCTGTGGTACATATATACAATGAAATATTATTCAGCCATAAGAAGAGATGAAATACTGCTATTTGCAAGAACATAGATGGACCCTGAGATAACCATGCTAAGCAAAATAAGCCAGACAGAAAAAGTTGTAAACCACATGATATCATGATATCACTTATATGTTAGATATAAATCTAAAAGCAAAAAACAAACAGGACAGACAGAGACTCATGGACATGGACTATAGACTAGTGGTTACCAGAGGGTGGGGGTGGTGGGGGTAGATGGGGTAAAAGGGGTCAAATATGTGGTGACAGAAAGAAATCCAACTATGGAAGGTGAACACATAATGTAATATTTATATATGCCTTACTGTTAAATTTTACACCTGAAACTTACTGGATTTTGTTAATCAATGTCACCATTTAAAAAAAAATTATCTGTCACCAAATTGTCCACTATATTTGTGAGTCTATTTTTGATTAGTTTCTTCTTTTTATTCCTTAGATTACACATGTAAGTGAATCATACGGACAGAGGGGAGAGGGGTTTAGGGTCTGGAAGAATGAAGTGAAGGGTTAAAGTAGTACAAATTAGTAGTAGTTGATAGTTGGTCACAGGGATGGGGAGCACAGCATAGGAAATGCAGTTAGCATTAATATGTTGGCTAGGTGGAGGGCCAGGGGAAGGAGGGAACAATTGAGGGGGAGATCATTTTATAAACTATATAAAAGTCTAACCAATATACTACATATTTGAAACTAATTTAAATAGATAAATTTAAATTTCTTTTTAATTTAAAAAAAGGGAAAACTTAGTTTTTCCTTTACAAAAAAATCTATAAACATAAGAAATAATGTTTCAAAAATATTTTAAATAAATTTAGATATTTAGCTTTTGACATAAATGTTGGCATTATACATCATTCAATCGAATTGAATCCAACTCACTGACAGCATTCTTTACTTTTGATATTGAATGACTTTTGTGGATCATTTGTCAACTTGATCCTAAATTCAGTAATTGATCCATCCATTAATTTGTCTGTATATTTAATGACTGTAGCCTAAACTCATAAAAAGTGATGAAAACATAGCAGAGCACTTTCTAGTTCCCAAAATATTTTCACATTCATTACTGCATTTGATTTTCACAACATTCATTTAAACTAAGTAAATTAGTATCTTTTTCTCCATTGAATGATGAAGAAACATTCAAATAAGTGATCTGGAAGCTGGTCAATAGTGTAATCTGATAACCTGTTTTTCTCCCACAACATGTATCATACTGTCTCCCCCTGAGAAAAGTTAGGGATAGAGATGGCTTATCTTGGATCCGACACATTCATTCATTCATTACTAATAACCATCCAGTCTATGCTAGGCATAAGCTAGTAATAAGCTAGTAATAAGCTTAATAAGTAGTAGACAAAATGGTCATAATCCACGCTTTATTGAACTGTATAGTCTAACTGGAAAACATACATTAAAAATTATACAAATAAATTAATAATTATAGATATCACAAAGAAAAAAGTAGGATGCTATAAGAAAGAATAAAGGAAAAGGAACAGGGAGAATTGATTTAGATAGAAATTAGAAAATCTCGTTGAGCAGGTACAGTTTCAGACCTTAGAGATAAGAAATTGTATGTGGTTAACATCATGGTAAAATAAGCCTTCTTCAAAATCTTTCCAACAACTGAATCATAGAGACAAAGAAAACTGTTTTTTTCTGACTCAAGGCATTGTTTAAAATATGAGTGCCGATTACAGAGATAGAAACATGTTGTAACATTCATTTGTTCAAGAAAAGGTTTCTGTCTACCTCACAAATAAGGCATAGCATTAGGCGGTCTTAAGGGTGGTGTACCCCACTGGCCTGTGTTGTGTAACACACTCTGAATGCACTAGGTGTGAATGACTTCAACAAAAATCAAACATCATATTAAAACTATCAAATATAATTTAATGTCAATTTGTTTACATCAATTGTTTATCTAGAGCTGTAAAATTATAGAATTTCACATGGCTATTATACCACTAGGCAAGTCTGATATAAACTACTAAATCCCACCATGCACATAAAATCACATGATTATTTGTCTAATAGTTGCGAGAGGCACATGCTCTAACTCAAGTATTAGGAATATGGTTGTAATTCTTCTGGAATGCCTGGAACTCAGTGCCACAGTCAGAACTAGGTACATGCCTTAAACAGCATGTTCAGCTTCAAAATGAGAGAACACATTGCTACTGCTTCAGGCAAAGGCTCTAATCTTATTTAGTTTTCATTTTCTCATTAGAATAATGGCAAAGGAATTAAGAAACTTTTCTAAATGTGTGGTTATAGGAAGCAAATAAAGGCAGGAGGAGGTCTGTTATGCTCTGCCACAGAAGACCCTCATGTTTAATTTCAATGACATATTGGAAGTCCAATGACAAAGTCAGCGGTACACTCCTTAACTCAAATTCTAACCAGAAATGCACTGATGACAACTAGTTATCGGCTTAATTTTTATTTCAAAATTCTTGTATTGTAAAAGGCAATGGAATCTTAAAAAATCTTTTGAGCTAGTTCATAAAAGACTCAAGCTATGACTGAATAGACAGAATAATAGTGGTCCTACATGCCTAATGAGAGTAGAACAATGCCTCCTTTCGCTTTGTCTGAGGAAAACACAGGAGTCTTATAAATTGCATACTATATTTTTCTGCTTCATCAGAAATATGAGGAAGATCTTGTCTTAAAGCAAAGGAAAGTAGGGAGAGTCAAGAACATTAAACCTGAGTAAACATGATAAAACGAAAAATAACTTATTTTCCTATTTTAAGAGATGAACAGGCAATCCCCACTCTAACTATAGATACTAAAATTCAGAAAGCTAGCAGCCTCAGGACAAGATACCAGAAGGGCTTTTGAGAAAAATGATGAAGATTCAAGGATGACTCACTGTTCTCTATGGGATTGTTGATAAGAGGAAGTGCTGAGGACACTGAAAATTACTGAGGAGTCACACACTTAATTTTAAGATACTCATTTCTTTCAAAAATTGTATTCTGATAATATGATTGGCTTTCCTGAGTACGTATTATTTATTTTTGTTAATCACTTTTAATAAAGGAAATTTTTATATTAGAAGACGTAGAAATGGCTACAGTTCTCATCATTTTCTATCCTGCCAGTAGCTGATGTGTGTGAATGCCAGTACAATTTATTGATGCCAGGAAAAAAGTATCAAAGATAAATTTACACTAAACAGCCATTTATCTTGTATAAGAGGTTAGTGACTATCCAGAATCACAGAGAAAACAAGAGTTTGAACCCTGAGATATGACTATGCTGTGGTGATGGCAAACCAATCTGCAGGGATGTTTTTTCTAATAAGTCAACAGACTCCTTAAGGGGAAAGTGTCCTAAAAGGTCACAGGATGACATCCATAAAACTATCCCCTCCATGTCTTCTTCCACCCTTTTTTAAGCCCCTGAATTGTGAGATCATGTAAAACCTTGAATACCCTAGGATCTACTACTACCCAAGCCTAGCAAATTAATTTGTATCTGTTATTTTCTTTGGCTAACACACAACAATACTTCAAACTGAAAGTTGTAGTCAAGGTTCTCCAGAGAAACGAAACCAATTGTGAAGGCTAGTAGGTCCAAAATCTATGTGGCAAGCTGGCAGTCTGGAGACCCAGGTAAGGGTTCATGCCACAATTTGAGCCAAAATGCAGTGTGAAGGCAGAATTCCCTCTTCCTTGGAGGATCTCAGCCTTTTTTTCCCTAAGGCTTTCAAACTAATTGAATGAGACTCACTCACACTATGAAGGGTAATCTGCTTGACTCAAAGTCTATTGATTTAAATGTTATTTTCATCTAAAAATACTTTTGCAGAAACAACTAGTATAATGTTTAACTAAATATCTGGGTGCCACAGCCTAGCCAAGTTGACACATAAAATTAATCATCACACCGACCCTCTCAAAATAAGATGCTTTGGAGGTCTTTTCTGTGTTTTAGTAGAACAAGGAGTGAGTATTATGTCTGCTCTACTTTGGGTCCTCTTTCTTCTAGCAGCAACTTTTGAAGTTATCAGAACTTCTACAAATGTCAAAATGCTAAAAGAAAAAGAAAGTGTAATTACCAAAGTAAAATCATGGATTCCAGGTGCAATTAAAGATATTGTCAAGTATTAGTTGGCCATCCAATATACATCTTATTGATAACATAATTATTTAAAATATAATTTAATAATTAAATATTACTTTAAGTATAATGATGTTTATAGAACCTATGACAGTTTCTAGAGACAGAGTTATAAATTCTTTTTTTTAAATTCACCAAATTCTACTTATATGGTCTGCAATATAGACTAGTGTTTGACATACAATATATCATTTGGAAGAAAAAGCCCTTATACTCATAATTTTACTAACTTTTATTAGTCTGCAAATTTTGAGATATCAGAGGCATTAATAATCAAAATTTCTATCACCTGGTCAAGTAATCACTTGATTCATTCTTACAGTTGTTACTTTTTTTCTGTTTACTCTAGGTACAAAATGGAAAAAGCAATGAACAAATGATTCCTAGGTACTCTGTGACCATGGTAGTGTGATGACATGTTGCTTGTCAAGAAAATCTTCTTCCTCCTCATCTGTGCTGCTCTCAGAAAGTGTCAGCAAAGACTGAGTTTCAGTATCTTTTTCAGAAGAGCTGGAAATACATTAAAAGATCAATATACAATATACAGAACCAGGTTTCAACTCTTCATCTATCTTCTAATCAATACTATATGCGTCAAAATCACTAGAGGCAGGCAGATGAGAGGGGTATGTCTCAGAATAGGGCTGTAATTTTCAATGTGCCCAATATACCAAGCCTCCTTTTAATGAGAAATTCTCATCATTCTCCCTCTCCCAAGAAATAAAGCCACAATGGTACCAAGGAGAAAAGATTTTATGGTCTCCGGTTCTGTCTTTCACTGATGATTCAGAAGGCACTTCAGAAACTTGCAGAGCCTCAGGGTCATCATTGAGGATATTCATCATTACATTGGCTGTTTAATAGAATCTCAATGAATAGACTGCCAGATAAATCACCTCTTTTGTGTACAGTAAATTAGGACTATGTGGATAGCCAGTCAAGATATGCCAAAACAAAATTAATGACAACAATTATTTAGTGATTTTGTTTTGTTGCATTTCATTGTGGAAAGGAAGCTCTTTTGGAGGGTCTAGTGTGTAGGTGTCTGAGGTTTGAAAAAAGAGGTAGGGTGAAGGAACATAGAGGAGCCTGCACAATTCAGACATTTTGGTCTAAGATATCTAGATGGCCAGCCTATGTAGGCACTGAATAATGTAAAATACTTCACCCTGGGGTGGATATAACTGTTCTTTGGATTCTTTGTTATGCCCAATACAGGCTAAATCAGCAGTGCCTAACTCCTGATGTATGGATTAGTACAGATATGTGATTAAAAATTTTTTATGACATTTTTAAAGAACTATGTTTTATTCTTTTACTACTTTCCCCTTACATGTTTGGTATTAAATGTCCTTTCTCTTATAAAATGATGGTGATACTATGTGGTGATACTATTTGCTTTTAATGACTTTAGGGGGAAAATAGCAACTTTACATTGATCCCTTTAAAAAAAATGGTTAAGTGTTGTTAGAAATACAAAGTCCAAGAACCACAGCTAAGTGGTCTCCTCCTTCAAAAAGGCACAGTAATGGACCTGGACTCTCTTTTACTGCAACATTAGATGTCAAACCAATCAAAGGAATTTACAATTCAAGAAGGTATTATTTTACATTTTCTTAGTTGTTCTAGAAAAACCTTCCTCCTTTTTCAAGGAATTCCAGTATGTCAAGAATAGAGTGACATGGTAAACTATGTTTCTTAAGCATTTATTAGTATAACTTATGTTTCTTATAAACTGATCACTATGTCTTAATGTTCTTACCTTATGTGACAAAAGGATGAAATGATACATATTAAAATGTTATAATTAACAGCCTGGACAAGACCTCAAAAAAGAAACTTCTCAATATTCTATTCTAAAAATTTTATTCACATTAATGTAATGTACTAAAATGTATTAGGTTAATTAATGGAAGTAAGGCAATTCCACATTTTAAAAAGAATGGCCATATAGAGTATACAATGAGAACAAAATATAATAAAGAGAACTAGATAGGAATTCTCAAAATTGTTACTGTGCACCGTCTTTTCATATAACCAGGCTTACCTACCTCTGTTCCTCAATTCCACAGGGGCCTTCTACATGTAAAGTCTTAAAGGTAGTTTGACTTATGTTCAGTAAATGCTTGTTGAAGACTGGTGACTTCTCAGAGGTTAGGCTGCAAAGTTTTTCTGAAGGATCTGAAATATTTTATGTCATGCATTGTCAACATGTAAATTCAAGAAAACAATACACAGCATATGGATCTGAGGAAACTATATGTAGTCTAAAGAGGATCAGTAAAGATTTTTCATTACTTCTCAATTTTCTAATGTTTATGAGGTGAGCAGAATATGAGGTAAGCCTGATTTTAGGTTCTAAATTAGGGCATGGATATCAAGTCATTTGAATCATATTGACTTTTTAAGCAAATTCCCCAATTTTTTTTTTCAGCTTAATTGAGAAATAATTGACACGTAACATTGTTTAAGGTGTAAAATATGTTGATTTGAAATACTTATATATTACAAAATGATAACCACCACAGTGTTAGCTAGCTAACACCTTCATCACATCACATAATTGCCGTTTCTTTTTTTGTGTATGGTAAGAATATTTAAGATCTACTCTCTTAGGAACTTTCAAGTACATAAAACAGTATCATTAACTATCATCACTAAGCTGTACATTAAATCTTCAGAACTTATTCATCTTACAACAGGAAGTTTGTACTCTTTAACCAACATCTCTCCATTCTCCCTACCCGCTAGTCCCTGGCAGCAATCACCATTCTAGTCTCTGTTTCTATGGGTTCAGCTTTTTTAGATTCTCTGTCAGACTTATTTCACACAGCCATATAGATTTTCAATATAAATTATCATTTAAAAAAGTGTCAAATGTCCTGAGAATTCACAAAATTACAAAGAAAATCAAGTGATCCTCTTTAAAGCTAGAATATTGCGCAACTCCTTAACTTGCCTGAAATGAAAAACACTTTATTATCTCATTTTGTCTTCTAAGATATAAAAGTTTTACCCCCCCACAGTCTGAGGTAAAGCTTAGTCTTGGCAAAGCGGCCCTTGATTTCTCCATCTTCCTTGCTTTTTTGAGTAGCTAATAATCATTTGTATGTGAAAGGGGGAAGCCTTAAACCTTCTCCCTTTTCCTGAAGCTGGCCTCGATTCAGCCTAAGTGACAAACAGTGCAAGTTAAATAAGCAAATGTATAAGCAAACATATCTTTATATAAAATACCAAAAAGTCAAGTATAGAAATAAACGAATGCTATATTAGAAAGTCCATAATGCCTGCTTTTCGTCATTGACAAAGTTTTAAGAGCCATCTAACCTGTATGTAAAGTTATACTATGATGACTTTTGAAACTGTTAAAATTACTGTGCTAGTCCTCTCTTCACTTTTATGTAAGTCCCAGGTAAATATCCTCTTGATCAGAACGACCAAACACCAAACTATAATGTATTATACACTTGACTGAAGAGAAAAATTGTGTGTGTTGTGCATGCACGTGCGTGCGTGCGTGCGTGTGTGTGTGTGTGTGTGTGTGTGGTTAGTATTAAAGTTTTTGATTCCCCTACTGAAAGTAACAGATTATTTCTGCTGAAAGATAAACTTTAATACATTTACAACTGGAAGTGTCCTTATCTAACCTAATGACTTTCAAATTATGATATGTGGAGAAATTCAAGTGGCTTAAGGAAGAGGCTCCTGTTTTACCACCCCAAAGCAATCTGGATGGGCTTTTCTTGGGCTCATTTACATTTGGTTTTCTATTTAAGATTAGTTTTGAGAAAAACAAAAGATACCCTAGCTAATTTTTTTGTTCCATCCCCACTTGTTGGAGATTAGGAAATTAAGGACCCACAGGGGACTGGTAATTTGTTGAAAATCATACAACCACATTGTCAAAGAGCTGGGACTAGAACTGAGTTCTTTTAGCTCACCAATATTATAAATCACTATGTTCTAGAATCTAATTCTCTAGTTTCCAGCTTCTTCCTAGTTTTCCATAAGGTAAAGAAAAATACAGGTATGCCAAGTACCTTTGTATGCACCAATTATATGGAATTGTTAGAATTACAAGACTAAAACTCAATAATAATGCTTAGATCTAAACAATACCATCAGAAGAGCTACTCAACCTCCGTTAGGCATTTGAGTCCTAACTGAATGAGCATAGCACTAATTCAGATTGTACAAATAAATGGGCCTGCTTTTGTAAAATTATTCACTTTGATAATTATATTTCAGAATACATTGTCAAGTTAATAGGAACAAAGGTTGCATCACTTGATTTTCAAGGCAAAGAAAAATAAAACTGCTTACAGCTTAGTGTTAAACCTAAAAACGATAATTTTACAAAAACCCAAGTCTCCTGATTTTCTAACACAAAACTAGGGAAAACTGGATTGATATTTATACTGAAAATTTTACTTTATAACTGTCAAGTCAGCTGATCGTTGATGAATGAATTGAAGTTAAACCTTATCTATCCCTGGAGTAAGAGTGTATGTTCTCTGATCATTGAAGAATCTCTTAAATACAATATTAAAGAATTAGACAAAGGGCAAAAATTGACTAAATATAAACTTCTTGGTTGTATCCCTAAAACTCATGTTATTTAAAACACATACATATAATTTTACTCACATAGAAATAAACAATTATATGAATAAAAGAAGTGAAGGAAAGAAAAAGGAACAAAGAAACATTAAAAACTTAAAAACATTAAAAAGTTAAAAACTTCAAAGAATGGAAACAAAGCAGATAGCCTATTTTCCAATAAGAAACCAAAAATAAAAACAACAAAAACTAATTCTAAAGGACTAACAAGCATACCAATGTTAGGTAGCTGGTCAGACATGAGTGACAAGGGGAAACAAAGGAAAAGGGGCCTAGCCTAGAGACTGCCCAAAGAACACCCCAATGGTGGTAGAATTCTGGGTCTGCACGTGTGCACTAGGTAGTTATTGCCTAGTGTCAATCAGGTGTCAATTAAGATGACCTCACTTGCCCATCTCCTAGAAATGCCTTTGGAACCACCTATCATGGCCCAAATATAAGGCAGACATTCCTACTTCTGGGTCCTTTTTGCCCTTCTGGGTTTTCCCCCTTTTTGTCCTTCTAAACTCCCCCTTTTGCCCCTTTTGCCACTCTAGGTTCTCTTTTTGATGGCCTTTCTGCCTTTTTGTAGATATTATGGCCCCTTTGTGTTAGTTATAGCACTGAGACAACATTCTTCCTTGGGGCATACTTTTTCTTTCTCCTTGTGCCTCCTTAAGGTATTCTTTGTCTTTCTAAAATATATCTTTAATAAAACTATTAAATTTCAATGATCTGTGATTCTTCACTGTGTCATCTGAGGAAGAACCAAGGAAAAATGCTAACTACTGGTCTGCACCATCATTATTCTTCACCCTCCCCGATGACTTTGGGGTGACACCAAACTCTGATCAGCCCCAACGGTGACTCCTAAAAACAACAACGAACATTTAGGATGGTATGACAATGAGGACACTCTCCCTATAAACCTGTAACCCCGTTTCCAGCTCTGAAGCCTCCTGTTTTCCTTTCCCTCCATCTCTCTTCCTCTCTGCTATTGTATCTTGCCTTGTTTATCCCTCCATAGGTACCTTCTTCCTTTTACCTTCATTCTGCCCACACTCTCTTCCACTTAAGTGGTTACAATATTGATTTGTAGTTAAAGTTTTTTAATTATTTAAGTGTCATTGTGGTATGGTGATAAGACAAAGAAATATAATGCAAACATGCTCCTGAACACCCAGGAGGGACCATGGGCAGTCACATCAGCCATACCCTCAGTTACTGTATCCACAAAGGGGCAATTAAAATAGTGCCTGTCACCCCCTCTTCCCAGAGTAGCTATGAAGATCAAATGGAGCAACACTAGATATAAAAATGAATAGCAATTATTATTACTCATTGAATAGTTTCATATTTCTTTTATCAGAATTTTTTTAATATGTTGACTTTCACTTTGTGTATAGCACTCAATTTTTTTCTGAAATTCAAAGATGCCCTAAAGCAAAAATATTATCATTCTACCCATAATAATCTGATCGTCTTTACAAGAGTTATCTAGTTAATTTGCTAACTATAAATCCCAAGGACACCATCTACAATTTAATATCTGGTCAAACAATGAACGGAGCCTCCAATTCTTAGGAAGCCACTGACTCACTATGTTACTTCACAGACAGTTGGCTACATCTGCTAGCAAATTTTTACTCTTTCTTGTTTAAGAAAAAGTACTTTCTTTAATTGTTTGCCTCAGTTAACTACTTTGAACTTAGACAAACAGAAAATTGTCATGGGAATTGAAGGACCACAAAAACTCTTAATTCACAAATCAGAATGAGTTTGAAACAAGGAATCACTTTTAACTACTGAATAAGTACATGCTTTAAAGTGCATCATTACTGCTACTTTCTAATAATGCATGTTTTCTGATATTTTCCAAATTCTTTCAGGTTATAACAACATGTAAAAACTGACATGTTATTCTGATATGTTGAGAGCTTATTAAGTAAATGACTATAGTGTTATTAATAAAGACATTTGTGGAGAGAATAATATAACATGAGACACTGTTAACTATAATGCTCAAAGTTATCTAGAAGAAAACAGATTGAGAATGAAAACAACTTTTAGATGTTCTTGACTGAAAAATAGACTTTCCAAGAGATCCTTACTGTATGCAGAAAGTACCACCCACTGGTTCCTTACGTAACAGTCTTTTCAGGACTTATTACATGCTAGGCACTGCTGATTGTGTGTGTGTGTGTGTGTGTGTGTGTGTGTGTGTGCGCGCGCGCGCGCGCACACGCGCATGTGTGCATGCCTCCTTGCTTCAAAACCTCAATGGCTTGCCAGCGCTCTTAAAATGACATCTAAAGTTTTTACTGTAGAGAGAAATAAATTTTCATAACTATAATATAATAAATACTTAAATTTAATCATTGGACAATTTTATGATAGGGCCTATTATTATATCTATCTTTCATACATATAACTGATGCAAAGTAAAATTAAGAAAATAATTTTCCCAGTGTCACAAAGCTAGCAAGTGGTGATTTTGTTTCAAAACTAGTCCTCCCCCATCATGATGCCCCACCCCTGGCTTTCAGCCACTCTGCTCTGTTGCCCCATCTGTCCTGATTCAGCAGTAAGCTACTTCTAAAATGGCTCTAATATCAGCCACAGCAATCTGAATCAAAGGAGAAACATTTTACTTAATGTAGTTATTTTCTATCTTTTCTTCTCTCAGCTCCTTGGCAATGTTATTTTCCATAACACTTAGTGGAAGTGGATGCATCCTAGAGTTAACAGAAAACGAGCCAGAAGGTTTGCTGCTCACAAAAATGCAGCTTTCACAGGGATGCAAACACATTTACATTTGTATAAGAGTCGAACTGTGTAGCTGTGTCTGTCTGAGACCGAATCTCATGAAGAGTTTTTCCAGATTGCATCATAAATAACAAAATGTGGGTGGAATTTTTCTGCCCGTTGATGCTAAACAGAATATAAAAGCCTTGTGCAGAATCAGTGAATTTTCTAGAATACGGCCTGATTTCACTACAGCATCTGTCACCTCACTGACGTTTGGAGTGATTCAGCTGATGTGCTGTCCCTCTTCCTCAGCTTTAGGTAAGTGTCTAAAAGCTGTGCACTCATTCAAAGCCAATCCTCCCAAATATAAAGAGAGCCATTTCTGAGTCAAGTGTGTGTGAATGACTGCCTTCTGCTCCTGGACCAGCAGAAAAGCTCTGGCAGTTCACGGACTACACAGTGTGTGCTTGCTATTATATATGAAAAGTTATGTATTCTAGTGAAAATACTGGTGTTGGTGTATGAGAAAATGAGAGATACAGGGTGAAAATGAAGCATGTAAGAATAAAAGTGATAAAGGCAATGAAAAAGTTCAGTGGTTAGAAACGAACATATAAAAACACTACTGTTTGTAAGTACTATATTTCATTGATAAATAATGAAACTTATCAGTAAGAAACCCTTCATTTTCTGATTAAAATGATAACTGTATGGTTATAATTTTAGATCCATGCTTCATTTTAGAATTTATTTTTAGTGTGAGAATTAATTCCAAAGATATTTACATGTAATTTTTAGTAATTTAGAGTAAAGTAAATAAGTGCTAGATGGATAAAGATAGATCATAAACTCTCTTCCCATAACCTCTCACAAAATGAATAGAAAAAGCAGAAAAATAAAAATAAAATAAAATCATAAGAGGAACCAAAGAAAGAGATACAGTTCACATAATAAACTTAGACAAGGAACAACCATAAAATTACACAGAAGATTCACTGAGGTATAGCTGGGTGCTACTGCCTACCTTCTCTCCACTTCCTGCTCAATATGCATACCAAACTAGTAATAGGAAAAGGAGAGTCAGTACCAACAAGTCTCACAATACCACACCAATTTGTGGGAAAGTAGGTGAAGGAGAAGTAAGGAGAAAACATTTTAAATATTTTTTAAAGCACCTAAAATACTCACTGTAAGATCTTAGCAGATGGAAGAAAATTGCAAACCTGCAGGTGTCCCCACAGGGACAGAACACACTTGAAACTAGGTTCAAGAAAGTTTGGCATTTAATAAAATCCAGAAAAAGACGAGAGAGCCCATATCCTCCAATAAAGGAGGCTGAGCTCCCTAGTCTTTCATCTACCTTCTCCATGTCTTTGAGCCAGCAGGCTATAGAAGAGTACAATACCTAACCCTCAAATATAGCTCCAAAGAGAAGACTGACAGATCTTAGCACAGGTTGAAAGCATTCCAGGGAGAATGTAGTCTCCCTATATCAGAAAAAATAAAGGATATGAGCAAAGCCACCCACAATAAGTATGAGTAAGTAAGATACAAGGAAATGATGTTACTAGCTATGCAAACAAATAAACCAGAATCCAAGAATCCAAAGCATGCCAAGAATAATTAAATGAAAGACCAGTATGGCAGAAAACAAATAAAGACTGTAAAAAAATTCTTCATAAGTTCATAGGTTATAAAAGAAATAATATAAACATTTTTTAAAAAGAGTAAAATCAATTTCAAAGATCAGACAACATATCAGACATTATAAAGGAAAAAATTAAATGGTAACCTGTTTCTGTATTAAATTCTGTACCAGAAAAACACAAGCTATAATGAGATAATTTTTAAAAGTTAGATATGCACTATGAATTAGAGAATCATATTATTATCAATGTTAAATTTCCTAATTTTATCATTATACTGTGATTATGTAAGAGAATGTCCTTGTTCGTGGGAAATGTACATTTTTTTTGGTTGTTAAAAGGCCATAATGTTTATAGTTTCCTTTCAAATGGCTCAGAAAAAGAAGTGCTCTGTGTTTGTATACACATATTGAAACAGGGCAAAAGACAAATAGGTGGTAAACTGGGTAAAGCATATACAGAAGTTCCTTGTACTATTTTTGCATTCTTGCAAATTTTCTGTAAGTTTGAAATTATATCAAAGTAAAAAATTACCAAAGAAAGTCAAAGCAATACATCTAGAGAGCTAATTTATTGAGTCAATCAATAAAGAATGAACTAAAATCAGCTGAAAATTGAAATTTTGACATAGAAAACATGCTTGAGAGGATTCCAGTAAATTCAAAGGAAAATAAAACTGGATAAATAGTTGAAGAAAATATAACTAAAAGCATGTACAAAGAAGATCCAACATAAACAAAATAGGTTTCTCAGCAAGAGAAAATCAAATGGAACAGAAAAGCAATTTAAATATATAATAGTAGAAAATTTATCTGAAAATAAAGAGAAACTTATTTTGCAAACAGAGAGAGAACCCTGTGTTCTAAGAAATGTTGAATTATTAAAACTGAAACACAATTCTGATCCAGTTACTGAATTTCAAAGAAATGAAAAAAGTTTTTCAAACATCCATGAGGAAAGAAGCCTGACACATGCAAGAAAGAGGGTAAAGTAAAAAGAAATCAAAGTGACCTCAAACTTCTTCAGAGCAGAATTCAGACCCATAAAACAATGAATCAGTATGTACAAGGTTTAAGAAGAAAATGACCGAAGGAAATTACCATCAGACAACTTGCCATTCAAATATAAAGGTAGAAGGCATTCTCAAACATGAAAGAACTCAAGTAATAAAGTTACCATGAGTCCTATGTGGAGGGAAAAAATAACATTTGAAAATCAAATTCAACCAAACAAAAGCTAAATGGAAAACCTGTGCCAAGGGACTAGCGAGCACCATATTCAGGGACAGAAGACAGTGGAGAAATATCTGCTAAGTGCAAAGGAAAAGAACTGTGATCCACTAAATTAATCTAGCTAACTTGCCAATCAACCATAAAGACTAAAGACTGGCATTCTCAAGAATGCCACAATCATTATTTTGATTCCAGAGATTTTTTTTTTAAGTTTGAAATTGTGAAGTCATAGGAAAAATGTTGGTATTGAATATTTAATCTATATAAATTTTCATTAAGAAAAAAATAGAAACCTTGAAAAAAAACAACAAAAAAATAACAGCACTTTAACAGGGATGTATTCTATAATTACCTATTGTTAAAAAAAAGTAAGAAATAAATTAGTTCTCATATTTTATTATAGGGATCTAATTATTACTGTCTAAAACAAAATCATATAGTTTTAAATGGCCTCAATTATTTACTGTTTCCCTTTACATTTTCCTTAACTTTTAAAAACTACAGGTTGGATCCTATAAAATTGCCAATACTCCATTGTTGTTTTTTTGTTGTTGTTATTGTTGTTTTTGTCTACAAAAAGGCAATTTAATATTTTTGTGGTGAAAAAGTATTTATCTGAAATGTACAATTTCCTTTCATTTCATTTCAATTTTTTGTTAAATTGGGTAAATAAATATGTAACTTTAAAAAAGTATGTAGAACATAAATCCATTTTTATAAAGTTATCACTCTATTCTTTTCAATCTATTCATCCTTCTAATTATAAATTGTTATATGTATATTTATAAGTAGAGCTGTTTAAAATGATGTTCATCAAGTATTAATAATAATGGTTGTTTTAAGTACTGAGGTTTTTGTGGGGATTTTGGCTTCTATTTGTGTGTGTGTGTGTGTGTGTGTGTGTGTGTGTGTGTGTGTGTGTGTGTGTGTTGGTATTGCTTAACTCTTTTGATATCAAGGTGCATTCTTTTTAGGAAAACAGCAAAGTCAATATTCTAAGGTGAAAATCACTAAAACAGTAACAACAGACAAAACTAAAGAAGGAGCCATATGTGGAATCTACAGGTCCCTGAAAAGTTTCTGGTCTGCCTCTTAGGTTTGTAACTGGTTTCTAAAAAACCACATAAACAACTTTCTGGTGAAAATTAAGATTATTTCTCCTGATGTTTCACTAGTGAACCAGATCTTTATAAATTCAAGAATAAGGTTATGATTTATCAGACTACATCCATTGAGGTTCAGAAAATAGAATACACAAGTATAATTTCTCCTCAAACTGGCTTGCCAGCCAGCAGCATTGCCATCAACTGGATACTTGTTAGATTTGCAGAATCTTGGGCCCTACCACACATATCCTGAGTCAGAATTTGCATTTTAACAAGATCCCCAGAGGGTTTGTGTATACACTGAAGCCTGAGAAGTACTGCTTTAAAAGGTTTAACAGCTAAATTCTACAACCAGGTGTTGGGCAGCAGCTTTCATAAAGCTACAGACATTAATCACCCAGAGATTTTGTAGAAAGAAGAAAAAAAAATTTTTTTTGGTCCACATGAAGGTTCTTAGGCAATACAATTTAACAGTATATTATGTAGCCTAAGGGAGACTATCTCTGGTGTGACTGGTATCCACACATAATATTTTCAGGGTGACATCGAAGGATATCCAAGAAAGCAGACACAAAAATTGATGCTTCAAAGAGAGAAAGGGAAAGGCTTTTTTGTTTGCTAGTTGTTTTCTTGGAACACAATATGAAGAATCAGGCAGAAGGCAGACTTAACATTGTCTACAGTGAAAAATAGCATTACCTGCAGAATTTCTCAGCACACTTAATTCTTTTTCCAAATTGTCTAAGGTTTGTTGATCCGCAACATTGTCTAAGGAAGGCTCGTTGTGGTCAGTTATATCAATATATTCAATTTCTGAAATTTCAGAAGCAGCTCTAGATAATGATCGGGCATTTGTACTTCTTGATGGAGGATGACAGAAGGAATGACAGCTGGTGCTTCTTTTAACAGAGATGGAAAGTGGTAAATTTGCTGTTGAATGCCTCTGTGATATCTGGCCTAAAATGAAAAATAAAACTTTTCAAAGCAATTGTTTTAAAATTCTGAATGAGTGCTTAAAAATACAAATTACCAGTCCCCTAAATTTAGAGCAGTTAAGTACGTACAACAGAGTTTATAAAAAAATTAACTTTGATTATCATCTATCTAATTTATTACAATTTGCTAATCCCAAATTATTTTTCCTATGTCATAAAGAACACTTCTGGGTTATTTTTCCCTAATTTTTTTCTGCATTTGGAAAAAGATAAACTAATTTTAATATTAACTAAAGTAAAACATCTGTAAACTAAGTCAACTCCCAATCTTATAACCTATCCCAACTGCAGTACTGTATTTCTTAAATGCTAGCATAATACCTCACTGTGCCTTGTAAGAGAAAAAACCCACAGTATAAAAATGGTACCACTTCCTAGTGAACCAAATTTTACTTGGTGGACTGTAATTTATTCTTATATTAAAACAAATATGGAGGCAAATAGTCTAGGACACATATTTTTTTAAAAAAACATAGATTTTAAAGTAATTGAGATCACATTTCTCATTTTCCTAAATATGAGTTCACTCTTTGCTTCTTTATAGAGCACCTTAGTGGAAAAGTTCCAGAAGCACAGATCTCAGTTAGGTTATTATTTGGTTCTATTAAGGCAGTCACCACTTGATCTTGATATGTTTGAAAGGTTGATTTAAGTGGGTTCTTGGACTTGTGTATTTATTTCATAGTAGGAAAAAAATCCCTTCAGATCTTATACTAATGCAACAGGATTTAAAATTTGGCGTGGTTCCAAGATTTTTTAATAAAGGGAATTTTCAAGGTACAAATTTAGAAATGCATAGCACAGGTAACACTTTAAATGTACTGATTCATTGTTCTAATTTAGATAAATATTTATAATAAATATAAATGATTTATATTATAAGCTTGAATTCTCTTAACACAAATTGGCTTTGTGTAAAATATTGAATTTTTTAGAGAAATGCTGTTGTCATTATCATAAAAATTACAATTTTACTGAACAAATGCCATATAGCATTTGCCCAATCTATTAACTCAAAGGAAAATATAAAATTCAGAAGAGTAGCTACAGGCAGTTGTCATGTATTAAACATTTAATGACTATTGAGTTAGTCTTTTTTTTTTTAACTTTAAAGATCTACTTTGAATATAGCTTGTAACCTAAGAAGAATCTTAATGCAGTATGTAATTATTTAAGCAATTAAAACTGACTAAGGTAAGTCCCAAAGGGCAGCAATTTTAATGAACATTTCAGAAATCAATTTTGAAAACAATTTTTGTTGGAATGAAATTATGAATAAATTAAAATAAGATCCCGACCTTTTGTATCTGTTTGTGCTGAGACAATTCTGAAGAAAAATAACTGACAAAAAAAATGTGCTTATGTTTTAAGAAAAACAAATGTAAATATCTTTAAGAATTATTTTAATGGCAAGTATTTGGAAATTATTTCCCCTTTTACCTGTAGTATATAAAGAATCAATGGTTTATTCATAACTATCAAACAAAGCAAACTTGCAATTCCTGCATAATGAAGCAGTAAAAAGAACAGCAATAGAAGAAAAAGACAATGAGTGTAATAGTAATTCAACTATATGAATCAAAAGTTGTATAGCTATAGAAAAAGCCACTCTTCTATCTGTATTGTGCTATGTCTCAGTCAAGTAAAATTTAAAAGCATTTAGAACACTTACTAAAATAAAACAAACAAAAGATATTAGCGAGAACTGGACTTCTGTCAACACAAAAATAAGAGGTAAGAAAATTTTAACATAATGTAGATGTCCGTCATAAAATTCAGAAGAGTATATATACTTGCTGAACTCTTATAACATCTGATGGCCACAGTATTTGAAGTTAATTGATCCCAATTGAGAAAAAAAAAGTACATAAGGGGTGGATCAGACTTATGCTTAGCACATGGCAAAGAGACAGACCATCTTTATTAATGGAAATATGTTCAAATTGTAATTTAGAGTAACCAACACATAGAAAGAGCCAGAAGATACTCCAATTTGGTCCTTGAATTAATTCATTTATTTTACTTATGTAGGTGAGTATTCATTCTTTCTAATGTTTATTGTATAAAGTTATTAATGCTATTGCTGGGGTTAAGATCTAAACTGCAGTTAATACTGGCACTAATGAGAAAGGCCACTATTGAAGGGATCATTCTATAATTTTTTTTCAAAGTCCAGTTTATAGATTATAAACACAAGAAATTATTTTAGGAGTAATTTTTGCCATCACTGGCAATGTAATCTTAGGAAAGTATAGGTTAACAATGATCACAATAATACTCTAAATATATTACAAAAGAAATTGTTCTTGGCATTAGCTAAAGAAAATGTGCTCTGTGATTACTAATGAAACCATGCTATATATTGGAAATATTAAATAGAAGGGTATCTTTGGGTTATATTAATGGGCCCAAGAATGCTGATAAGAATATGAAAAATGAATCACTCACTGAATAGTATTTAATACAACAATGTTGTTGCTGATCTAATTTTAATTAGAATTAATGGTGCATAATCAAACCAACATGCATTTTGCATAGTGTTTCAATAACAAATACCATTCTGTTCAAAGGACCCAATATTTTATTCTTGAAAAAAGATGGCAAAACATTATTGTCTATCGCTATTCTTGCTCTACTGTGTAAATTACCAAAAATTTATACATAAATAAATAGAAGTGTATTCTCTAAGAGTTCTTGAAACATATAAGTAAATCTTATTCAGCAGGACGGTTTTAGTAAAAAAAGAAATGCTAAACTGGGAAGCAAGAACTTTATTATTTATTCTCACTGAATTAGAAATCACTTTGTGACCTAAGACAGGAAAATTCATATTTCACAAGTAAAATTAAGGAGTTGGACAGAATGATGTCTTAAATTCCCTCCAACTCTGTGAATCTATAAATTAGCACCTAATCCAATTCAATTTTAAAACATTTATCAAATCCTGAAACTGCCAGGCACTGTCAAGATCTAGGTATTTGAAAGTGAATCAAAAGAAACCATCAACAAAACAAAGAGGCAACCAACCGAATGGGAGAAGATATTTGCAAACAACACCTCTGATAAGGGCCTAATATCCAAAACATATAAATAACTCATACAACTCAACAAAAAATAATAATAAACAATCCAATTAAAAAATGGGCAGAGGACCTGAATAGACATTTCTCCCAAGAAGACATACAAATGGCCAAGAGACACGAAAAGATGTTCAACTTCACTAGCTATTAGGGAAATACAAATCAAAACCATAATGAGATACCCCCTCACACCTGTAAGAATGGCTATCATCAACAAGACAGGTGACAAGAAGTGTTGGAGAGGTTGTGGGGCTGGGGTGGGGAGAGGAAGAACCCCATACACTGCTGCTGGGAATGTAAACTGGTACAGCCACTGTGAAAAATAATATGGAGTTTCCTCAAAAAATTAAGAATAGAATTACTATATGACCCATTGATGCCTCTTCTGGCCACCTACCCAAAAAATTTGAAAACATTCATCTGTAAAGATAGATGCAACCTGATGTTCACTGAAGCACTATTCACAGCAGCCAAGACATAAAAACAACCAAAGTGCCCTTCAGTAGATGATTGGATAAAGATGATGTGGTACATATAACAATAAAATATTATTCAGCCAAAGGTAAAGATGAAATACTGACATTTGTGACAACAATGGATGGATCTTGAGATAATGCTAAGTGAAATAAGTCAGACAAAAAAAGTTGAGAACCATATGATTTCACTCATATGTGAAATATAAAACTGAAAACAACAAACAAGACAAAAACTCATAGACACAGACAACAGTTGGTGGTTATCAGAGAAAAAAGGGGAAGGGAGAAGGGAGATAAGGATAAGGAGGATCAAATATATGGTGACAGAAGGAGATGTGACTTTGAGTGGTGATTACACAATGCAATATACAGATGATGTATTACTAAATTGTACACTTGAAACCTATATAGTTTTATTAACTAATGTCGCCCCCAATAAATTTAATTTAAAAAAAGTGAATGAGACATTGCCCCTATCCTCAGATTGTACTCCAAACTAACACAGAGTCTTGTTTTCCTGCTTTCCTCATTCAGAAACACTTCCTAAGTGCTTACAGTGTACCAGGCCCTGTTCCACCACGAAGGATGCACCAATGAACAAGGCTAATTAGGTCATTGCTTTCTTTCCAATTAAGAGTGGGGTAAGCAGAAAATAAATAAGTAAATAAAAATAATTTAATTTCATGATATATTCTATAAGAAACATAAAAGAAGGTAAATGTGATTAAGGGACTCGAGATTGGCATTAAATAGAGTGCTCTGAGAAGGCCTCTCTAAAGAAGTAGCATGTGGGCTGAGGCTGAATAATGGACAATAATCAATCATATAAAAAAGGATGTGGAGATGAAGGTAGAGGCTTCAGAGCATCTTGAGTCAGAGAAAAGAGCCAACTTTAAAGTTAAGAGTAAGGTAAGGGAATGGTATGTCTAAGAACTTAAAGAAAGTCAGGGGGGCTGCGATGTGGGAGAAGCTGTGGGGCCAACACAGGTACTTTTTTTCTTTCTTTCTTCCCTAAGAAGCTGTGGGATGCTTTTAAGCAGATTGACATAGTAAAATTTATAGCTTAAGTTTATGGAAAATATGACTCACTTTCTATAAATTATAAACAATTTTATGACTATGAATATAAACAGTTCACTCACTGATTATAAATAGTAGAATTTGATAGAAATTAATCATAGCAACATGTTTTGTAGAGAGGCAAAAATGAATATTGGGGAGACAAGTGAAAGATAATGGACAGTTGGCTTGGGTTCATCTTGAACAGTAAAGATAGAAATGGTTTGATTTGGGGGAGATTTTAGAGCTGAAATCAGCAGGATCCAGGGATGAAGAGGATGTGATGAATGAGACAGAGAAGATGACTATATGACTCCCAGGTTTCAGACTTATCAATGTTTGAATGACATTGCCATTTACAGAAATGTTTCAGCAGAGGGTGGGTAGAATCAATGGCCTTGCTGCTAAACACACATGTATTTTCATACCTATTATGTTTTTACATTCACAAATTAAAAAAAAAAACTCTTACAGAAATAGGAATTTCTTTATATACAGAGATCAGTTCAGAGTATAAGATTTTCACAAATTATGGCCTAACCAGGAAATTTTTATTTTATTTCAGGCCACTAAAATAAAGCCATTTCTGTCCTTAAAGCTCTTAACTGGTAAATCTTATGAATTCTTCAAGATTCAGCTGAAATGTCACCTACTCTCTAACACCTAGCATACTATACTTTCCAGTGGCAAAGCAACTATTTCATTATCTCCATTTCTAAAAGACTGCATATGTATCTACGTGAATTGTAACTGATCACATGTACTATTATTAATTACATGTCAATCTCCAAAAATATGTTAGAGTCCTTTTTATCAAACTTATATATAGTATGATTTATGTGTTTATATATCAATATAGCAGTTTTCTCATTGTATGATTTTTGGACTACTTCATGAACATAACAAGGTGTTGATAAAATAAATGCAAATTTCTGGACCTTATCTCAGCCTTAATGAATCAGAATCTCTAAGAGTGAGGTCAAGAAAGCCACATTACACCAGATTTCCCAGCTGATTTCACTCACAAGAATATTTGAAAACCTGTGCACTAGACTCCAAGCTCTCACACTAAGGAATGAGGGCTCATTTTGTATCATCAGTGTCTGGGAGTACCTGGACTCAAAATCACAAATGTCTTCTATAGCAATTTATTGATTTCAATCGACCATTCTAAATTAATACTTAAAGGCATTTGGCTACTTATTTATAAAGATTTGTGTTAGTATGTATATATGTGAATTTGTTTTCATCAATATACAGTGACTTAAAACAATCCCTTTGACTGCCTCAGAAGAAAGCAACCAGAAATTTGGAAGCTGCTCTAGACCTTGATATGAGAACAGGTACCTAACTATAGAGCCAAAAAACATTTATCATAGATGAACAGTTTTTCCACTAAAAAAAATCTTTTGTATCTGACAAGTTTTGCAACATAGATGTATATGGAAAGCATCTAGTTTAGCCAAGGAGCTTTAATCATAGGATTTAGGGCAAGGGAGACATATAAATATTAAATATCTGGACAAATCATATGTAATTAAATTTCTGGCTTGAAGATGGCCTTCAAACAAAGGCAAAGAGCCCCCTTTGTCAAATGTTCCTCCACATCATGAGCTCCAAAAGATAGGAAACATGACTTATGCATCCCTTTTCCCCCAGTTCCCAGCACAGTGCCAAGATATTCAACATATCTGCGTTGAATTGCCTTAATTTATTAGTCGTCTACTACAACTTCATATGAAATTCAGCCAAAGCAAACCTACTTTAGTAAGTATTATTGGGTAACAATAATGACCTAATAATAATACTGATTATAATGATGTCAAAATTCTCTGCATATACTCACTAGAAATATATTACAATGAACATGCAACATGTCAAAATAGTTATCCTATAGAAAATCTTGCAAATATTTTGGTTAGAGAATGGAGTTAAGTAATTAAATCAGGATCCCAGGGTTAACACATTCAGCATCAGATTTACAACAAAGGTGTCTCACCCACCACTACAAATAGCGATCTTAACCTAAGCCATTAATTTCATAAATGACTATGTCTGATCATCACATCCAGTGAAAAGTACACAAAACCTAGCATAAGAACAGTTACCTGAGAGTGTAATGAAACTGAGTATGTATTTACAAGGATTGTTCAAAATACATACTGTATCTTGAGTTACATTTTTAAAATATTATTCTCTAGTACATTGTTCCAGAAAATAAGTAAGACTATAATTCAGGTTTTTGAGAGAAATGATGACTATTCTAGTTTTTTTGGTTGTTGTTGTGATAGTGGTGTGGTGTGGTGTGGTGTAGTGTGGTTTTGGAAGAAAAATCCAGGGCAGTTTAATGAAAATTATTAAGTTTAAATTATAAAACTGCAAAAATTAATTTTCAGGTGTCTAGTAAAAAATGCTAAAAGAGAAACTAATAGAAAAAGTGAGCCACCAACAGGGCACTGTGGTTTGACAGTCCATCTTACCATTCTTCTGCTGAGTTCTACTTGATGGCGGGTTCTGGGCATTCTGCAGAACACTCAAGGCAACTGCATTGTCAGCATATGTACTTATGCTGTGGTCTGGGATCCAGTCTCTGTCTCCTGAGAGAAAAATGGTAAAATAATAGAAATTTTAAAAAGGAGAGAAATTCATGTTGTTGCTTTATTAGATTTATTATCTTACTGTATAATATTTAGCTACATAGAGAACATTTATAACAGTGTGGTATATATTACAAAAGAAAATCTCATAGTTATACAATAAAAACCATTAGGTTCATGTAGCTTGATAAAAAAAAATAAACTCTAAATTACAAAGATATTATACACAGAGGTTTGAAGAGAATGGTAAGTATTTTTATATAAGTATTTAACAGTATGACATAGAGTATAATAGTTTGTATATGAATAAACATGTTTGAATACACAGGAAATCTGAGAATATAGGTGACACCAAGACATAGTATCAAAAGGAAATTACAGATATACCACAGAATTCTCACAGATCCTGAGATTTTGAGATTTGTTTTTAATATGGCATTTAAGAATCATCATATAACACTTAACAGTTAATATAGTAATTCAAAGAACAGTTTAGTAAGGGCTACATTTCTAATGCTAATCATAATCTCTCCCCAGTCTCATTAGTTATGTTCTCTCTCATTCTGATAGTAGCTTTCAGTATAAATATGTGGCAACTCACACAAGGTTAATAATTTCAGCTGAGAAGAATAAAATTATTCTATTCATTGAACAGAATTGCCCAGTATTTTCCAAGATGAGGATGAACTGTTTTTAAAAATGTGTCAGAAAATTGTTAGGTTGGTCCACAGGCCATCTGATTTCATATCTGAATTTACCTGCAGCTGTAATCTTAGTACTGGAATAGCTGCATTCTACACTAGGAGGAGGAAGTAAGTTGAGTATTTCATTCTTATCAAAAACAAAGAACCTTTCAAGTCCTTGATATTTTTCAGTTACAGGCTTACTTCTGAGGGCTATTTCTTGTAACAACTAGAAAACAAAATATTCAACAAAATTAAGTTTATTTCATCTCATCAACACCAAACAGCACATTCATTCATTGAGTACCTACATGTTCTTGGCACAGATTCTTCCCTCATCAAGTTTAAGTTCTAGTGGTGGAGACATAAATAACAACACAACATATATATGTAGTAAGTTCTGAAAAATGTAAAAACTGCAATTACAGTAATTATCTGAAAGTTGCCATCAATCCAAGAAGCACAGAAGTTCATGAAACAAAACAGTTTTCTCCTTTCTTTCTTAAATATTTTTTGCACATATATTACTCTGGAAAATAGAATTTCTCTCATATGATGTGTTCTTGAATTAGTGTCTTTGTTTATACATGAAATGATTTCAAAGATGAAAGTAAAATATCTACGGGGATAAATCTGATTCAACCATGGTCATAGACAAAATCAAAGTTAACAAAATACTCATCGTGAAACAAATATACATGTAGGGAACTGAGGCAAGAACAAGCTAAGTAACTTGAGTTTACATAGCTAGAAACTAGCAGACCTGGGTTTGGAATATAGGTTTGGATGATTTGATGCATAGGCTTATTCCTCTACCCTATGAATTCATTTTCTAGATATATTTTCAACCTAGGGAAGAATATAAATGAGATTTTAAAAAAATCCATGAGTCTGGTAGGAAACAGATCGGAGATTCAGAAGAGCTCTAGATGGGCTTAAAATATAATCAGGGTAGCTATCAGTATTGAAAAGTTCCCTAATGGATCTAATTAATGCCCAAATGCAGTCTGTTCAAGGAGGTAATCAACAAAAAGAAAATTATTATAACTTTATTCAAATTTATAAATCATATAAATGGTAAAATATTACAAAACCAAGTTAGTGACCAATAAATTATCTCCTTCGAAGACAAGTCCAAGTCCACACTACTCACTAACAGCCTAACTGACTCTCCCAGGCACTGAAATCAATTTACAGAACGCTTTCAGCTCTAACAGAGCTCATACTTGGATTAGACAATTGCAAATCTGGAAGGATTTTTTAAAGCCTTGGTGGACAGATAAGAGCAGTAAGAGTGGGTCTGTTTTCCCAAACTCACAAAGTTAACTATTAGTAGTTTCAGAAGCAGAACCAAGAGCCCTTGCCTAGTCCATGTTCTTTCTGCCACCTGACCCTACCCCACTGCTACTGTTCCACTTAATTCCATAGGTGATTCCACCTTTATGAATAACTTGATTTTTGAAAACTGAAGTGCAAAATAAACTGTCTTACTCTATTTGGAAATCAAGTAAGACTCCTGCTAAAAATTGTCCCTCCTGCTCACTCTTGAATTTTTTACTGGAGCACAACAGATTTCTAAGTAGTTCCTGCTCAGAAATGGCTTATACTAGGGCAGAAGGAGAATAAAAACAGTTTGTATGTAGTCATTAGGAATGAAAAGAAAGTAGATTCTACCACTATTTATAAAGCACTGTGCTGTACAGTGTAATCATTTACCATATTTTTTATAACAGTAGCATAATGGATCAAAATGAGTAGTTTTTCAACATTTCACGTTTAATTATGAAATGCTTTTAATATGTAGGTATGTACGACATGTAATACAATCTGATCACACAATTTGATATCAGTAATTAAAAAATTGCTAGATTTCTACATCAAATGTGTGTATGTCTGTGTGAGAGAGAGAGACAGAGAGACAGAGAGACAGAGAGACAGAGAGAGACAGAGAGAGAATGTATACCAAATGCTTTTTAATAGGTTACAGAAGATAATGTCTCCTATTAGGACAATTTAGGCAGGCTTACACCAAATATAAAAGAATTCAGTTTCACATGCTCAAGATTCCTCTCCTATAGCACACTGAGTGTGCAGATGGCACCCTGCCTTCTTCATGATGCCCTGTGGAAACTATAAAATTAGAGTTCTTGTTTGTTCTCTTTGCAGAAATTCAATCTATGATCAACTGTTTTCTTCATTGAGAGATGAAGAAAAGTAGCTCATCTGCAGTAGGGCTTTATTTTGGGGGTTCCTTTATTGACTAAGTTATAGAAATTTTTTTTCTAGAAGATATTGGGATTCATTTTTGCCAGACATATCAGGGTATCAATAGATATGGATCAACATTAATGTTAATTTCGTGGCTTGGGGATTCCAAGCAAGAAATGTATATTTAAACTCTAAACCTATACTAAATAAAAGCCCAAGGTTTCTATTTTCAAGTTAGATATTTTATTGACTTTGTCCAGGTCCCCACAGAAATCAGTTTTCTTTTATCTTCTTGCATCTGTCAATATGTCTCCTGCTGAAATCCTTTGGTTACTGAGCAGACTTTGAGGGATCTAAGGTTTTGCAGAAGTCTCAGTTCCAGTTTCACACTTCAGAAAGGAACAAGCCCTGTCACAAAGTGGACACAGAATCCAATCCCCAGCAAGAGTAGCAGTAGCTCAATAGTCAGGTTTCAACTTGTTTGATACCAACTTCAGTCTAGGCACCATGGAGATTTATATCAAATGATTTTAAAGAGGCGTTAAAATGTTTGACTTCCCAATTCCCAAAGAATTTAACATCTGACTTGCCCAAATTCCAAAGAATTTGTTAATAGTTGCAATTACTTAAGATGTTTCGGACGTAGAACAGAGAACAAACATGATTTTAAAATCTAGCAATAATGCAATAATGACCTACTTTACCTTTTTTTTTCTTCTAAGAAACAAAAACTACACCCCTATTTCTTCACTAACATTCTTTCCCATATAACTCAATCTTCAACTACTTTAGTAGCACATTTTAATTTCAATAAGTAATGTTTAAGAATATATTGTGTCCATATAAAATTGTCTTATTGTGCTGCTAACAAAATTTTTAATATAATAAACATAATAAACTTAAATATATATACCAGTGGTGACTTTGTAGTTTTTGAATCTTCAAAGTTTAGCCTTTCATGCAGATTGCTAACTTCCAAGGATTCTTTGATATCTTCAGATAATTTCTCTTTAATGTAAGGTGTTTCTAAATTGACACTTGGAAAAGAATCCTTGCTCTCAAGTGATACGCAGAAATCATCAGACTTTTGATTATTTTCCATATCTATAATTTTCTCTTTGAACTGTCTTTCAAGAAAGCTGCTTTCCCCTAATTTTTCAACAGCTGGAGAATAAACGCAAGGATCCACAATGTTGTCAAATTTTATATTTGAAGTTCTTGCTGTCAAAAACACACATTTATAAAAGTTAATTAAATAAATTTAAACAAGTAAATTGATTAATCTGTTCATAAACCAAATATTTTGTGGTGTAAACCTGTATCAATAAACATTATTTTATCAACATTTCTTTAGTGAGTTCTATGTTAAAATACTTTCACTATGCTTATGTTTATAAGTTATAATCACAATTTACTTACATATTTAAACTTTAATGAGCTAGAGTAATGGAAGAAGGTAAGATTTTATTTTGTAACGAAATCTTGAAATCAATGCAAATTTTTACTCGGGCTGTGGTTCAATTCCCACATTCTTACTTCCTCTCCCACTCAAGTTTTACAACAGCAATTTATGAGAAACAATGCAGAAGAACCTAATTTTCACATTTTACCTCTTTTCCTTAGCATGCCTAGTGTTGAGAAAAGAGCAAAGGGAAATCTACCAGATGAAACAGCAGCTGGTAGGGGTACACAAAATGTTTAAGCTGGGACACCTGCCTCTAAAAAGCTACAAATAGGTAAGGTTATATTAGTCACCACCTATTGTGTCTGTTTTTAATTAAATCCTTTGGTTTAGTTCATTAGTTTCAACCTGGCTACACAATGGAATCATCTGAAGGTACTCTTCAAAATGGTCAGTGTATGGACCTGACCCCAAACAAAGTGATCAGACACTGGGAGTGAGATTCAATGATTTTTCGCTACTGTTGTTTGTTTGTTTTTTCCTCCATCAGGTTCTCCGGGTGATTATAATGTGCATGTAAGGTGTGTGAAACATTGGTTTAGATTTTCTGAAGAATAAAAATTCTTATAAAATTTTTGTACCACATTGCTTTCATTTTAAATTTATATATATATATATATATATATATATATATATATATATAATCATTATCCAGATTGAATATAGCTTCATCTGATTATCCCTTATTCTCTTTCCAATATAAATAGCTTATGTGTAAAATAGACAGTTATAAATAGACTCTGTAAAATAGTAGTGACTAAAATAGTCTCCAGTAATGTAAATTCTGCCTTGGAGCGCAAAGGACTTAACTTGTTGCAATCAAACATTTATATAGCTCAGCAACTACACACAGTATTTAGAACTTCCATTTCCAACAACTATCACCTCTTAAACTACACAAGAACTATGAGAAATTCAATAACTCATATATCATAGAAATGCTGTTATAAAAAAAAAACTTTGTAAAGGCTATTTAATTTAATGAAACTTCCATAATATTGCTGTACTTTCCTTCTCAACTTGCATAGTACCTTCCTAATGAGATCTGGAGCCCTGTAAAGCCATAACTTCCCATGCAGGTATATTTTCAAACAATTTTCTTCTGATTACTAAATTTTCTGAGTTTAAAATAAACAGAATATGCAAAGATTTTATATATTGTGATATCTACTGGTTTTATAAAATTACTAACATTTATTGTTAATAATGTTAACCAACAAAAAAAAAAGTTACCTCTTGAGTTACTGTCACAATTAGAAGAGCTGTTGCTAAGATGAAGATGTAAGAGGTCTATTTTTCCGTTGGTGAAAACATGATGTTGATGGATGTCATTTTTATACAGAAAAGTATTCGGATAATCATGAAATGTGCAGCTTTCATGTTTATGGACAAGCAAAAGAATAGAGTTGAAATAAATAATATTTTAAAAAGTAAAAAAGTCCCACCTTATTAAAACAAATATAATAAAACCTTAAGGTAATAGGAGTATTCATATTAATTTAATATTTGTTTTCATCTTGCTGTTGACACTTTCTAAACAACATGTAACTAAATAGTATTACGGATTTAAAAGAAACAGCTAAATCTGATTTACCTACAAATTTTCAAATGAAAGTTTCTTTTTAAAAATATTCTGAACTAGTTTGTTTCCTTATATTCTTTTCTTTTAGAATTAAGTAATTAATTTTTATTTTTTATTAAATTTATTGGGTTGATATTGGCTAATAAAATTATATAGATTTCAAGTGTACAATTCTATAATACACCATCTGTATATTGCATTGTGTGTTCACCACCAAAAGTCAAATCTCTTTCGTGTCACCCTATATTCCTCTTAAAAATGGAGTTATTTTTCAAGCTCAGTGAAGTCTTGAAGAAATCAAAGTTTTTATTTGTTCATCAATGAATTACAAGAGTTAAAAAGCCATATGTGGTATTCATGTTTCATTTTTTAAATAAAGTTTACTGTATAGGACCATAGTTACAAATAGCATTTTCTATGAATTGAATATTATTTAATAAAATCTGTTATTTATATAAACTCTACATAGTACCATCATAAAAACTCATGAATTGTGCTTAACTAACAAGGTCCTCTTTAGTCATTCATGTGGGCACCTCCAAACCCAAGGTGCAAAAGAATTGCCAAACCATGATCAGGAACTTTCTCTGCATTCATGGAAGTCAAAACAAAGATTTGTGATAAGATATATAAAAGAATCACATCAGAGAGAAGAAATGTCATTCATTTCCTTAGGGATATAGTGGCCTAGTCTTATCTAATGACTAGAAGATTGTCTCCTGCCTTCTTTCATAATGTCAAATGTCAAAAGCACATCTGCTGCTAGATATGTGGGCCTATGTGTCCAAACAGGGGTTTTCAGGTCTGAGGGCATCACTCAGGCCCATTGCTATTTTAAACGCTGACAGGGGCCTAAACTGATCTGAACATATAAACAAACAACTGGTGTAGAGACTACTTAATAGGAACTTCATTCTGCTGTTTAGTCAATTTAATACCTTATGGTCAAAACATCTGAAATCCTAGCTAAAGTTTCAACAGCAAAGGGAACTTGGAGTAATTTTCAACATTACTAACAAATACAACTAAATATAATTTCTCATTTGGAAATGACAAAATTCTATTTTAAAAAGTTGCAAAGTGAACCATTATATTTCATTTATTTATCACACAGTAAAATCTACCCAGAAAGTAATCTACAGTTTGGAAATACCTCTCAAACTAATCATTAACATATCTAGTTTTATTTATAGTTCATAGCAAACTAAAGTAAGGAAAATCCAAATATCTTTGGATAAAAGAAGAAAGTTCATATGAAAATTATCAGCCTTGGTCAGCTGTTTCAAATAATAACAATTCCTAAATTCAGAAGCATCTGTTAAATAATCTAGATATCAGGTAAGAGAATAAACATATCATTATAGACAGTTTTCTGCTTATATTGAATGTTGACAAATATTAGCAGTGTTGTACACAAATTTAAACATAGCTTTAGTAAAATATAACATAACATTAAAATCACTAGTTTTTCACATCATGAATTTCTCATTTAAAGAAACAATTGATTTTTTGTGCTTTTTGAGAAGTATCAAAATTGAATTAGAAAGATCTTACCTTTGTTGACCTTCTGCATCAGCTAACTCAACTTTGTAAGGCACAATGTTTTCTGGTTCTTTAAATTCCTCTTCATACGTCTTATTAAATACATGTTGTATAATATTAGCATTTTCAATAAATGTATTATACATTAACCAGCCAATTTGTGGATGATAATTTTTTTTCTACAAATAATGTCATGAGCTCTCTGCCTATATGCCATAAAACATGAGCTTTAGGAGAACCCAACAAATTCAATAGATATTTGTTGAGGACATTTGCTTTTTCAATCATTTTATCACCATTATCACACCCAGAACCAAAAACAACAACTTATGTTCATTAAGAACCAAGTAGATTAGTGACTAAGATATTTTTAATTCTCTGGTGGCTAGCATGTTATAAGCTTACTCTATGCATCAATAATTTAATAAAAAGCATACACACACACACACACACACACACACATATGTATGTGTGTGTGTGTGTGTATATTTATATATACATATTTATTTGTTACATATTACACACACACACACACACACACACGCACACACACAGCAAAAACTATTAAACTACAGAAGAAAGTAGTATTTAAAGAGGTACTTCCTACATTCCAGTATTTTTATTTAACAATCAAGGAATATAAATATTGAGGAAAAGTGGTATATTCAGCTACTAGATGACTAAAAAGTCTGAAATATATTGAGTTGGTCACAACTTAAACTTTCAGTGTGAAGATCTAGCTAGTTGTGACTAGCCCTAGCTTTAGCTGATTCTACTTATTGTCTTCTTGAGGTTTGTATTTAAATTATTTTTATATTATATCCCTTAAATCTTCATATTATTTTTCCTTTAAATAGAAAATATTGAATGGCATTCAAAAGCTAAATGTATAAAAATTTGATTAGATACCATATAATGAGACTAATCTTTGTTTAAAAGTCTGAAAACATGAAGAACTAAATGAAACAAACTTATCTCCGTAAGTTAAATGAGTAAAATGTCTTTTCATCTCCCATACTATAGGCTTCAAAAAAAATGACTCAATATCAATTCAGAAATGTACTGTTACATTAAAACAAACTGTTTTATACTATCAGCATGTTTAAATTCAAACACTTCTAAATTTCCTATTAAAATATATTGAATTATGAAAGAAATGTTGAAAATAACATACAGTTGTAACTATAGGTTATAAATTTTCTGTTTCTTAAGTAATACAAGTGGTCGTTGTGCACTCACATTATCCAGTTCAACTATTTTTAGAGATGGTTCAGGTCTCTCTAAGCTTAATTCTTCTACTGGCAGAAAAAGAGCTGGACATTGTACTTTGGTCTCCACAACTAGGAAATAAGATTAGAAAATAATATCATCAAAGAATATACCTTACCTGAGAATTTCCTATTTTCAAATAACATAGCCAACAATAAAAGAATAATATTCTCCTTTGTATCCAAACAAATAGTCTGTTTCCCTAGGTCAAGTAATATACACATTTTCTTAACATTCAATTTTTAAATAAAACTATTTAAATAGGTCAAGGTAAATCTAGAGACAAGAAAGAAGAGTGTGCCAATTTTTTTATTTAAAATTATTAGGGTGACAGTGATTAATAAAATCAAATAGTTTTCAAGAGTATGATTCAACAGTATGTCATGTACACATTAAATTGTGTGTTCACCACCCAAAGTTATATTTCTTTCTGTCACCCAATATTTGTCCCATTTTACCCCTATCTACCTTCCCCCTTCTACCTCCCCCCTTGCCCACTTCCCTCTGATAACCACTAATCCACTGTCATGTTCATAAATCTCTGTTTGTTTGTCATAGTAGCATTATTCACCATGGCCAAGACATGAAAGCAACTAAATTGTCCTAAGTGGATGATTGGATAAAGAAGACGTGGTACATAAATAAAGTGGAAGATTATTCATCCATGAGAAAAGATGAAATACTGCCATTTGCGACAACATGAAAGGATCTTGAGATAATCATGCTAAGCAAAATAAGTGTGCATGATTTTGATCTGGAGACAAAGAATACACAGTCCAGTTGAGAATGATACAGTAAAGAAAACCAAAAGCAGATGCTGGTTAATACTATCTGTACATAATTTTAAATAATAAACTTGAAAATATCTAATCAAGGCTAAACTAACCATCACTATCTTTATCATTTTCATTCTGAGAACACTGTGCCTCACTAGTGTTTGTACACTGAGGAATGAATGTATCTGGTAGCATGTTTCGAAGTTGCTCCTGTGGAGTTCTACAAAACAAGAAAAGAAGAAATTAAAAGACTAAAATACATTATCTAAAACTTTCCAGACAAGATCTTGATTTATGTCACAAACGAGTGAGTCTACAAAATTAATAATAAAACCATAGCTGTACTTCTAATTCACAGAAGAAAAGTGCAATTGCATAACAGAATCTTAATCACTAAAATAATTTTGTAAATCAAATTAGCATCACACAAGAATTTTTAATTGCATATCCTACTGTTTTTCGTTTAGGATAAAAAGAAAAGTTATGATAGAAGCTGATGTTCTTGCAAAAGCCACATGAAGTCCATTAAACATACCACACTATTTAAAAAGCTAATTTATGAATGTGTGTTTTGTCTCACCAAACCAGTAGGGTGAAAAATAGGCTCCCATGATATGAATGTAAAATGTCCTGACTATGGCATCTATCACCCAATTAGCAATAAGGTTTGATGTGACTCATCACATATGGAAGGCAAGGAAGCACAGGGATTCTCAGAAGTCAAGAGTGTACATCTGGTTCTAGAGGATATTCCCAAATTATTGGGGAGCTGGTCATTTTTTAACCATAAATAGAAGTAGCTACAGCCTTTCTAGATCATGTTAGTTCATGAGGTCCCCACGTAAAGGTCAAGGCCTGTTCTAAATAATTCAGGATATTAAATCTCAATAGAAGCACTCAATAGGCATTAATGTAATATTAATTTTACAGATAAAGCAACTGAGGCACAAATAAGTAAACCAACTTATTCAAAGTCATTCAGGTAATAATGCAGAAGAGAAATTTGAACCCAAGGCATCTGCCTCCCCAAGCTCATGTTTATAACTATTACTCTATATTGTCACTTTTGTAATTTGCAATGGCACTAAAAATTTGATGATTTCCTGGCAATCTATGGCTACGTGCATTTTTCCAAAATATGTAATGCATATATCAGAACACTCCAAAATATATGTTATTCAGATTTGTCTTAGCAAATTTGATAAGCATGCCATCTTGTACTCACAATTTAATTAAGTGATAGAAAATATTACAAAGTAAATGTCAAGTTTATTCCTAGGCATTTATTCCTTTTGTTGCAATTGCAAAAGCAACTGTATTGTCATTTCTTTTTCTAAAATTTCATTGCTATTATATAGCAACACAATAAATTTTTGTAAATTGATTTTATATTCTAAAACTTTACTGTATTTGTATATTGTTTCTAATAGTTTTGGTGGAGCCTTTAGGGTTTTCAGTATAGAAAATCATGTCATCTGCAAAAAAAGTGACAGTTTGACTTCATTCCAAATTTGGATGCCTTTTATTTCTTCCTATTACCTGATTGCTTTAGCTAGGATTTCCAATACTATATTGAATAAGAGTGGTGGGAACAGGCATCCTTGTCTTGTTCCTGATCTTAGAAAAAAGCTTTCAGTTTTTCACCATTAAGTAGAATATTAGCTGAGGGTTTGTCATACATGGTGTTTATTACATTGAGGTACATTCCTTCTATGCATAGTTTTTTAAGTGTTTTAATCATGAATTGATGCTGTATCTTCTCCAATGCTTTTTCTGCATCTATTGATACGATCATATGATTTTTACCCTTCATTTTGTTTATATGGTGTATCACATTGATCAATTTATATATGTTGAATCATCCTTGCACTCCTGGAATGAATCCCACTTGATTGTGACATTAATCTTTTTAATGTATTGCTGTTTTAAATTTGTTAGTAGTTTTTTTAGGATTTTTACATCTGTATTCATCAGAGATGTTTGTCTGTAGTTTTCTTTTGGGGGGGTTCTCCTTACCAGGTTTTGGTATCAGGGTAATGTTGGCCTCAAAAAATGAGTTAGGAATCAAATTTAAAAGCATGTGAAGAACCTATACACTGAAAACTACAAGACATTACTTTAAAAAATTGAATGAGGCACAAAGAAATGAAAAGGTATTTCACGTTGTTGGGCTGAAAGAATCAATATAGCTAAAATGTCCATATTACCCAAATCAATGTACAGATTTAATACAATCCCCATCAAAATTCCAATGGCATTTTTTAGGAAAAAAAATCATCAGATTTGTATGGAAGCACAAAAGATCCTGAATAACCAAAGCAATTCTGATAAAAAAAAAAAAAAAGCAAGGCCAGAGGTTAACACACTGCCTGATTTCAAATTATACTACAAAAAACAATGGAACAGAATAGAGAGCCCATACATAAACTCACACATATATCGGCAAATTTTTTACAAAGAAGCAGAAAAACTCAGTAGAGAAAAGAAAGCCTCTTTATTAAATGGTGCTAGGAAAATTGGACAACCACATGCAAAAGAATGAAACTAGACTTCTTTCTGTCATCATACACCAAAATTAACTCAAAATGTACCAAAGACCTCACTTTAAGACCTAAAACACTAAATTGCATAGAAGAAAACATAGGTACTAAACTCAGTGACATGATTTTTAGGTCTATCTTGGGTTGAGTTGAGGAATCAGTATTTTAAAAACTTTCCTTGGATGCTTCTGATGTTCAACTAAAATTGAGAATTAAAAGTAATGAAAATAGCAGGGGAATTGTAGTGGGAATACCAGCTAATTGCTACTATCTGCTGTTGAAATACTCTATCCAAAACTTTTGCTACCTTTCAAAAATATCTAGCATTTAATAGATCTACTGGAGATATTAAAATAGCTATTAAGATTTGTCAACACATATGTATTGGATGCACATAAAATACAAAAAAAAAAGTTACTAACCCAATGAGAAAAAAAATACAAAAACAAAATAGAATAAAACATATAAACATATTATAAAACATGACAATCACAGGCAAAAAATAAAATGTTAACTGTGATCAATGTTATCAACATGGGAAACTCTTTTGAAGTACAGCATCAGAAATGATGTAATCAATTTATAATCACAAACTTGTAAATTGCGAATGGATTGCCCTATACTAGCATCTATAATTAAAACATAAAGAATTGACTCAAAAAATGATTACTGTTAAAAAATAACTGTGTACATAAGACCCTAGTGAATATGTTCAGTAACCATTATTCTAATAAGAAAATTTGCCAACATTCATTATTCAGCATAGCTCAGGACTTCATGTGGCCACAAATAAAGCTTCTAGTATGTGTCCAAGCACAAATGTTATTAAATGGTCATTTAATAACAAAATTGTGTTTCTTTTATTGTATAAGAAACTCAATGTAAAATGCATCAAAAGGCAGCCAAGAAAAAGATAAGTGACCTTCAGACCACTTTTACATACTAATTCCTAAACTAGAAAGAGGCAATAACAGGTACACACTACAGAGTTTCACACCTGAAGGACTGTTAAAAACATCATACTTTAAAAGAGATATAGACAACTTAAACAGTAGTTACATAGGAATGACCAGAATAGGATATGAACTTCAAACTCTGCCACATAAACCACAGTGGAATACTATTACACACTGATTAAAATGACTATCAAAAAAACTCCTGAAAATAGCAGGCACTAGCAAGAATGGAGAGCCACTAGAATTCTCACAGACTGCAGAAAGGAATGTAAAACTATATAGTCCCTTTGGAAAGCAGTTTGGCAGATTTTCCGTAAAGATAAAACATGCACTCACCATACAAACTTACAACCTAGCCACCCTATACCCAGGTATTTACACAGGAAATTAAAAGCTTATATTCAAACAAAAACCTATATATAAATGTTTATAACAGATTTAGCCATAATCACAAAAAAAAAAAAAATCAACAGGCTATTCTTCAACAGATGAGTAAACTGTATATGATGATGATGAAATAGTACTCCACAATAACAAGAAATGGATTTTGATTTACTGAAGAATGTGCATGAATCTTAAATTCTTTTTGTTAATGAAGGCCACAAAAGGCCACATATTGTATGATTTCACTTACGTGACATTCAGAAAAAGACAAATGTATAAGGATGGAAACAAATCAATGTCGCCATTGGTTGGGGAAGAAGAGTTGACTATAAAGGGGTAGCATAGGGAATTTGGGGGTAATAAAACAGTGCTGTTTAGCACTATGGTAAACACATAACTCCAGGCATTGGTAAAAATCCACAGAACCTTACACAAGTTTGTGCTAGCCACATTTTTTTAAAAACTCAATGAATGGTAAAATCACTCAAAGGAGGTGGCAAAGAAATGAGTGCAATGGCCTAAGCAACTTTGGAAAACAAGGTTTTGATTGATGAGTGCTCAGAAAGGAAAGGGGAGAGCTTTGAAAAAGCCTCAGTCTCCTTAGAGAATACCTGAGTACTCCTGAAGAATGTCAGTAGAAATATGGATGGTAAACGTCATTCTGATGAGGTCTCAGATAGAAATAAAGAACATATTATTAGACAATGGAAGAAAAGCAATCTTTGTTAATAAATTGGCAAAGAACTTAGTTAATTGTGTTTCCATCCTGGTGTTTTATAGAGGTGAATTTGTGAGCATTGAAATTATATATGTGGCTGAAGGAACTTCTAAGCAAAGTGTTGAAGGAGTGTGTCCTGGTTTCTCTTGACTGTTCATAATAAAATGTGAGAAGAGGGGAATAATTTAAAGACCTATTTATTAATTATAAGAGCAGCAAAATTTAAAATTTGGAAATTTTTTAGCCTATCCATATTGAAAAAAAATAAGAGAGCTTATTTAGTAAAGAACAAGAAGTATATGGCCAAAGGATCAACTGATAGGGAGGTTAGTCAGCCACCTAAACAGAAGTCAGGGCCTACAGTCCAACACATGGAAGACTGACCCCAAAGGAGATTCAGTAATCAGCAGAACTATCCCTTCCATCACAGAGCAAGAGACCTCCAGACCATTACAGAGAGCCCATTAGGGCAACGTCCAGGGAAACTGTGGGGGCAATACTACCCCTGTGACCCCAGACTGGAAGAGCCACACGATTCCAGCACAGGGGAGTCATAAGCATGTGGCCCAGCACAGAGCCACCACAGGAATGGGGCATCATAGCCTTGGGGGCCAACCTCTGCTTAGTAAAGTGACTGGGGGCAGGAGTGCTGCCTCACTGTGTCCAGAAGACAAGACCCCTGTTCTGGTGTGTCTACAAGTTGAGACTTCCACCCTGGTGTGTCTGGAGGGCAAAGCATCGATAGAGAGGAAATTCTCAAGATTTAAGGTCTAATAGAATTTTCCCTGTTGGGACCTGTTATCCCTTTTCTTCTTTTCTATTTCTCCCTTTTAGAATTGGAATATGTATGCTATCCCTGTGCCTCCATTGTATTTTGGAAGCACATAACACATTTGATTTTATAGGTTCACAGTTAGAGAGCAATTTGCCTCAGAATTATTCATATATTGAGTCTCACCCATACCTGATTTAGATGATATTTAGATAAGAATTGGACTTTAGATTTTGGAGCTGATGCTGAAATGAGTTAAGACTTTTGGGGCTACTGAGATGAAATAAACATATTTTGCATGTGGGTAGGATATGATCTTTGGCGGGAGAGTGGAAAGCTCTGTTCTGAATGTTTGTGTTCCCACAAAATACATATGTTGAAATCCTACTCCCCAAAGTGATGGTTGGAGCCTTTGAGAGGTGATTTAGTTATGAAGCTAGAGCCTTCATGAATGGGTTAGTGCCTTATAAAAGACACCAGGAAAAGACCCATCACCCCTTCTATATGTGAGAACACAGTGAAAAGATGGCCATCTAAGAACCAGAAAGCTAGCTCTCTCCAGACACTGAATCTGTTTGCACCTTTATATTGAATTTTCCAGCCTTAAGAACTGTGAAAAATAAATATTGTTTAGTAATATTTAATGTTAAACTCAAACAATTAATGAAATGGTGCATCTAATAATATGTCTTAGGATAAAATATACCTGAATACTATTAATAAAATTATGAAATTAAACTTTTAATTAACTTAAAAGTAGGTTCTAAAAAGTATACTCAAAAGTTTTTCAAATGTAGAAAATCTGAGAGCAACACCTTTTCAAAGTAATCTTTCTTTTATCATTTTATTTTTCTATTATACTTAAATTCTAGACCATATTTGTTCCTTTTTCCCACATATACATTTCCATTGATCAAGAAAAACTCAATTAATTATGCATCATATACATACATAGAATTAAAATTCTCATTAGAACAGTATAGGCTTTGTGGACATTTAATATTACTTTGAAATTAATTATGCAAGCAGGAGCCACACATAAAATTGCTACTAAAAGCATGTCACAAAAGTGAAAAACATAAATAGCTTTTATATTTATTAATTATGCAAAAATTCAAAAAATACCTTCTATACTTTTTAAGCCATAATTTTTCCATATAGGATATACTGTCTTCTTTAAATTCAATATTAATTAAATGTGGTTCTCTCCAAACTTTCAGGTTAGTTTGTACCTCACATTCACATCCTTCCAATGAGTCTATAAAAATAAACGTAATGTGCATAGTTAGTGATCTAATCTACAAATTAACACAACTTCTCTCAAGAAACAGAACTCACCACTTTTAAGGCAAATATGCTTTGATAGTTATCTACATAATCAAGAGTTGTAGGCTTAAATAATGCAAAAATGTTATATATTGGTGATTTATTAAATGCTGTACAGACAGTTTTTTTTTCCAATAATCCTTGGAAGTGAAAGAATCTTATGATTCACAAGGTTTTTTTAAAAGCAACTAATTATTTTAAATGCTAAAGATAAATACAAATATGTTCATTATATATGCTATAAACACACATACACATAACGATATGGATTATAGCCACTGAAAATAGTATTTACACACTATAGGGAACAGAAAATAAATAACTTAGAATGGCACCTGGAGGAGAAAACTGGTCTCATTAATTTTTATCTACGTGGTTTAAGATGTTCCTGAAGTATAAGTAAGTTAAAACCACTATTCAGATATATTTAAAACTGATGGAGATCTCTGGGAAAGAAGGCAGTGTAAACCAAGGGTTACTCATCTCTCCACCCTCCTACATATTACTTTTCTCTCTAAATTGACCATCATAGTTGGAAGAGAAAAATATGAAACAGTAAGGATGAGGAAATTATTTGTTATAGAATCTGAAACTAGAGATTAGTCTCAACCTTATACTGTAGCCTTAATAAATAGCTTCCAGAAACAGCCAAACACCAGCAATAGAAATAAACCAAAAGAATTTAAGTCACCCCACTACTATAATTCCCAAAGAAAAGAGAGTGTTGAAGAAAGCAACTGGAGGAAGTTCTGAGAAGCACCACCAAAATGCATTAAGCTGAAAGGGCAAGAGTTAAGAGATGAGAAAGTCATGGGAAAAAGATCCTTCCACTATGAGTCCCCCTTTCTATTGTAAACCAAAATATTTCTTGACAAGAGAAGCTGAAAGAAAAAATGAGAACTCACTTTTTTTTCTGTATAGGTCATAGAGAAGAGCCACTGTGCTTGAGAGATAACCCCCAAATCTAGAAGGGTGATGAGGAGGAAGTAAAGCAGCTGGTTGGTGATTCATTCTTCTCCCACTACCAATGACTCATTTCCAGAAAATAAAAAATGGCAGATAACCTTGGTTCCTTTCCTTGTAAATATATGTTGATAACGAACTTCTGGCAAATAGATTAATGATATTTGCTAGAGGGAAAATCTTTAGCTATGCAATGCATTTAGTGTGTTATAGCCCTTGTTTAGAACTGCATATAGAAAACAAATCTAGAACACACTGATTTATGAGGCATGTCTCCCTGAAAGAATGCCACGTAAGCTATGTAACTTAGGTTTTGGTTCAATCCCTTGTTTCATGGTCCACTAGCTACTTTTGGTGAGAATTTGTGTGAGATGCCCCATCATTCATATTCATGGCATGATGGGTATTATCCTTAATAGACACCACAAATTCTTAAAAGTGAAAAAATGCCTGAGGTATATGAGAAACAAGAGGGCAGTGTAGCTGAAACAGAATAAGCCAGGGGAAGAGTAACAGAAGATGAGATCAAAGAGATAATGGACTTTGGAACATTGGGAACCTTCCAGACCATTATAAGTACTTGCCTTTCACACTGAAGGAAATGAGACTTTAGAGTATACTAAAATGAAATCAAGTTAGAAATCAGTAACAGAAATAGAAAACTTGGAAATTGAAAGTACATTATTGAGGCAATGACCAAGAAACATGAAAAAATACTCAATATCATTTATAATGAGGAGTATAAATTAAGATGTCATTTTTATCTCTATCTGAGTAGCAAAATTTTTAATTTTGACAATTTAAGTGTTGATGATAATGAGAAGAAACCAAACCTATAAGACATTGTAGATGGTAATGTAAACTGAACAAATACTTTGGTAAATAATTCAGCTTTAGCTGGTACAGCTAAAGACATGTATACTCTAGGACCCAGCTATATCGCTCCCAGGAATAGAAATATCAAATGTGTGTACACATATCTCCCAAGAGACCTGTACAAAAACATCTATAACAGTATTGGTCATAATGGCAAAAATGAGAATCAAACCAAACAACCATCTACAGTTAAACAGGTAAATGGTGCTATATTAATATAACAGAATACTATTAAGTGGTAGAAATGAATGAAATAACAATTATGGGTATATATCAGTAATTAATATTGGGCGAAATAATCAAGTTGCAAAAGAATACATATACTAGCTTTCCACCTACATAATGTTCAAAAACATGCAATTTTAACATTGTTGTTTAGAGATACACACATGCAGTAAACTGCAAGAAAATCAATGGAATGAAAAAATACCAAATTTAGTCTAATGATAACCTCTTAGAATGAAAGAAGAGAGAAAACAGATGCACATTGTTTTGTTTTATCCATAAGCTATATAAATTTTATAAATGTTTCTTTGTATCTACTTTATTTTATGAAAAGGAAAATATCTATAAACATATTCAGATAATACACATACACAAATAATTATGTATGTATATATATAAAATACCCTAGGGCAAAAAAATATCACAAATTATATCAACAAAAAGTGTCCTCATCTTAATAACTGATCCACAGCACCACACTTTTGACCTCGCATCCCCCATCGTTTTTACGATCATACACTTTACCAACTTTCCACCTAAATCTATGCCACTCTTATCTTCTCTGTAGGCTTGCCTTTCCAGGACACTAATTGTGATTCCTCTCTAGCCTGTTGTGCTAGAAAGTTCTCTCCTGTCCTCTAAGGTCCAGCCACACCCATCTACCTTCAGCTTCCCTAACACAAGGCACTCTCCATCATGGAGCTTCTGCACATGTCATTTTCTATCCCCACTCTCCAACTCATTTTCGAGACCTCAGATCTTAGTTTCTTAGAATCCTTTTTCTGATCAGCTGTATCTCAGAGTCCTGACAAGAAAAGAAAACCTAATGGGGTAATTTGAAGATGGTTAAATGAAGAGACTAAGTTATAATCACTTGTTAAGCTTAGTGGAATAAGTGATATGGTAACATCAAGAGACTAAAAAGAGTGGAAAGCTGTTACAAATCCTAGGCTTGAGAGGACAAAGTAAGAGAACTGTTATAAGAAGTCTTTGAAAGTGATATCAGTCTCACTGATGCTAAGAACACAGGTGGAGAATGCGGTCATTGCGAAGTCACAGAACATCAAGGAGAGGGGGAGTATATACTTCTACCACTTCCTTCTCACCTTCCAGTGTCCTGTTGGCCAAACCCAACCAGAAGCCAGAGAACAAGGGAGCTCAAGTGTTGCAGTCTCTAGACCTTAGAGATCTACCTTTAGGTCACAAAATAGGTCAGAAATAAAAGAGAATAAATCTAGAAAGACAAGGTCTACTTATTTTGCAACTAAACAACCACTTTTCTCTTCCTCCTCTGGGGAAAAAAAAATAAAAAGAAAAAAAACTCATGTCTGAAGCAAAGGGAAAACACAAAACACAAAGTTCTATAGGCACTTTGTATCACAGGGAGATTTCAATTTGGTAATACTCCCAAGTGAAATCTAGTTAAAATGTTAGATACCAGTACTATATATTATATAAGGCAGCAGGAAAAGGAGAGGAGAAAAAATAATCACTCAACATAAAACATAGCTACTATGGTCTTCATTTTTATAGCTAGTTTTGAAGCCTAAATTGATTCAATTACCATCATTTCCTTCTTTCCCAACCCATTCCATGTTCACATTTCTGTATGTCAATATCTTTACCTGGTAGAGTAACTCAAATTTTCATTCCCAAAGGACCCAAGATAACACAAGCCCTCTTTTCATTGGGTTGCTAGATTTTCCCAATGAACATTATTACTGAACACAAAAAAATGAATAAGTGTGCCATCAAATGGTTTCCAGATGAAGTCTATCTTTTCTTTTTGAGTAATAATAATCCAATTGTTCTTTGATACTTGTGCTCAACCAACATGGTAGTACAGTGACTCTTCCTATTAATTCAGTGAGCCACAAAATGCCCATGAGTAGTCTCAGCTTCCCATTTAATGGACACATGGGTAAACTTTCATGTAATATACAGCACCCTGTAGGAAAAGCACCTCAACATCACAAAATTTTGTTTCGCAGCCAGAATCCATACTGAACCTTCAGCAGACCATTCCACAAAACTATAAAGCTTGCTGCTTCTGGATAACACTACATATGGTAAGATCAGTGAATTCCATGGGTGTGAACCCAGTGCTGTACTACTTTCATAATAAAATGAACATCTGGGTCTGAGACAACGTCATGTGAGATACCATGGTAATAAATAAGGTTTCTGCTGGCAAGCACAATAATGGCAGAGAAGACAAATGCATATACAAAATATGTGGCTTTTCTCATGATGAAAAATGGTCCATCCATGGTAGAAAGGATACAGTATAATCATCCTATAACAGATAGTGCCTGTTCACCAAATCCTCTTAGCACCATGCCATCAACCTGGTGGGCAGGCATTATCTTCTGTGCAATATCTAGACCACAGAGGTCTTTTTAACATTTTAATATAAAATTTCTTTGTCTACATGCTTCACAGACTCACTATACAAATTGACAAAATACTGCAACTTCTTCAGTGTGTGGTAATTTTCATTTGATGAAGGCATTGCACTTTTCGATCAAGCTTATGTGAATCATTAGATCAATTCTTTTTTTCTTTTTTCTTCAATTCTTTTACCTCCATTTGACTATAAGTTCCAGAATAGATTGTGGCTGCTTTTGCACATCACTTTCCCACACAGCATATAATATGTACTCATCATTTGTTGAAACAATGATTGTGAGAGGAATATTTTATACTCTTAATATTTAAAACAGTATTTGTATCTAAATATTGGCGAAGAGTAAGTACAAAATATATTTTTAAAAACTAAAATAGCCAATATTATTTTATAAGTGAATGGTGAAAAGCCAGCTAAAAATGATAAACATTCATGTCCATCACATTGGCTCAAGTTAAAGAATTAGAAAATATGGGAAGTAGCCATCTCACACATTGTTAATGGGCATATAACTAAGTCACTTATTCAGAAGACAATTTGACAATATTAATCAAAATTTCATAAAATAAATCAAAACTGAGTCAACATTTGAACATTGATTGATTGATTGATCGACTGATTATTTTTATTTTTCCCCCATCTATCTCACCCCTCCCCTCTAACCTTTACCCTCTGGTAAAATGTATTTTAAGATAATTATACAAGTACACAAATACCTAAGATTGTCATCATAACTTCATTTATAATAATGAGAAATAGAAACAAACTTATTTATCCATCAATAAAGGTCTGATTAAGTAAATAATGGCATAAAGAACACTATGCAACAGTTACAAATGATGATGTACCAATTTGGAAAGTTGTCTCTGATAGAATCTAAGTGAAAAAGTTAACAAATGGGATACAGAGTGTTACCTCATTTAGTCTTGTATTCATTTGTGTGTGGGTGCATTTGTGTGTATGTGTATCTATGTCTATTGAAAAATGTGTCCCAATGTGTTAAAATTGGTTATCTCTACATTGCAGAATTGGGTTATTTATATTTTCTTCTTGGTAATTTTTTGTTATAATCAAATCATTTAAAATAATCATGATATTATTCATATAATATAGTTATTCCTACTATGAAAGACAAAACTTTTAAATGGTTTCAGACTTCTTTTATCTAATCAGATTTAATTTATTAAATCAGTCTTCTATTATTTTAAATACTATGTCTTTTAAAGTAGACAATCAAAATGATATTTATATGGAAGACAGTCCCTTTCAGAGTAGAAAAGTAAAAAACACATCAAATATAAAATTTAAAATAAAAGCACATAAAAACATAACCAATGAGGTATATACTGAGGTATAAAAAGAGAGTACACAAATAAAGTCTTGAAAAAATTAATTAAATTAACCTGTCAAAAAGAAGTATAAGAAAAATATTTGAAAAAGAGAAAATAATTTAGTAAGAACTCCAGTTCTGATTGGGAAAATAATATATGATACCTTGATGTTAGAAATTATATTGTGTTATAAAGGAGAAATAAAGAAGAAAACCTTCAATGAAAAAGAATGAAATAAAAATAAAATCGGATGCTGTCAACTAAAATGCATTATTAAAATTTATTATCTAACATTTTGTTTTCAATGAAAAGCAATTGGAAGTCTCTACAAGATTTGGAGTAATAAAATTAATAAGTCATATACTTTTAAAAGTATGATTTTCCCCAGATATACTGGGAAACTCGAAGCAAAGATCTCTTATATTTCAGTCATCTAGTTCTTCAATGTCTAGAAAATGGGTGTGAAAATCATCAAGGAAAATAAAAACAAGAAGTATTTCTTCAATAGGAAAGAAAAACAAAAAACATATCAATTCTTTCTCTAAAGAACTGAAAAATATTTTTCAAGACACATTAAAAAATCATTTACTTCTCTACCTCACAGATCCTCCTGTTTCATGTGTTGTAACTATAGTTTCTTAAGAAATAGTTGTCCTGACAAAAACTTTCTGCTAGGAGAGGGGGAGCTGAAAGAAACCAATCCTCTATTCATCTAAAAGCCTGAATTTATATAGGAAACAAACACAAATATCCCAACGCCTAATTCAGGAGTTTTATAAATATTAAACCACTAACCAATGATCATACAGTGAATATTCCTTTCAGGAGTTATATCAAACTTCTATCCCAATGTTAATAGTTTCAGAACACTGTCTTTATATTCACAAAGAATGGTGACAAATAAAGTAAACGTAGCTTGATTTTACATTAATTTTATAAAAATAGCTGTACCTGGTTTTGCTGCATTTAAGTTCTGTTTTTTGTTGTCATCATGATGTCCATTTCTCCACTGATTTAAAACTTCCTGAAAGGACTGGGCAGAAGCTTCTTCATCAAAGGACCCTTCACATAGAAGCCTATCTCTTGGATTTGTACATTCTGCTTTTTTTGTTGTTGAAAGTTCTACCTAAACCAATTAAAGATATAACTAAGTATGCTTTACTAAATTTTCTGTATCATAAAATTCAGATAGCATTAATTGTTAGGCATTATGGTGCCTATTACTTTTGACTTAGAATAGAATGTTTTAAAGTTATCCTTATTTATATATTTTACTGATTTTTTAGAACTGTATTGGCAATTATAAGTGGTATCCTCTGAAGCATGCAGTAGTGAGGATTTTTCATCTTACTCACCAGTGTTCTCCCTAGAAAGCAACAATAGTCTTTTATATAAGAGTCCTACTTCTCCAGTCTCCTGCTCCTGCAACCTCCTTGCAACAGAAAGAGCACTTTTTACATGTAAATTTGATCATGTGATACCTCTGCTCAAAATCCTCCAATGACTCTCTATGAAACCCCAAGATCCTATTAGGACTTACAAGGGCCTATAAAATCTTGTATCTTTTACTTCACTTCCTTCAATTCTCCCCTTCACTCACTCTGCTCCAGCTGAATTTACATTCTTGCAATTCTAGAAGCAGATTCCCACTTGAGGGCCTTGCCCCAGTTAGCTATACCCAATGCCTGAGATAATCCTTTGTCACATTTTCACACAGCCATTCTACTCATTTCATCCAGTTTCTGCTCGAATGTCACCTACTCAGAGAGTAGGCAATGACCCTATTGATGCCCCTTTCCACTCACTTTCTAATCCCTTATCTGCTTTATTTTTCTCAAAATAACTTATTTCCATGTGAATTTACTCTACATGTTTATTTGTTTATTACCTGTCTTTCATTAGAATGGAATGAGATCAAGGATTTTTTTCCTACAAAGAGCAGTACCTGGCACAAAGTAAGTGCTCATTAAAATTTAGTCAAATGAATAAAGAAATAAATGCATAATCCTTGCATGCTTCTCAGCATAATAATGGGGGAAAGAATTAATTCAGTATAAAATAAAGGTAGAATTTGGTGATTATCCAGTGAATCAGAGAAAACATCTACGTTAGGAAACTAAAATAAAATGAATTCTACAGCAATGGCAAATTATCAAATGTGAGTTACTTATACTGATCAAATTGCTAAATCTCCATTGTGTATCTTCTAGATACAAGAGTAGAATCCTTTATGTTCAGCCCTTAATTACAAAATAAACAGATCGTTAGAGCACAATTGAGAGCAGATCATTGAATATGTGTACAAAAATGTCAAATATAAAGAAAAAGCATCTGGGTACCTGCCAAACACTATGTAAGCTGTTGGCCATAGAAACACCGGTTTATAAGTTGACAAGAGAAATAGGAGCAAGGAGCAGTATTTAATTCAGATAAACAAGAATTCTATGGACAAAACAATAAGGGGCATGATTCTAGAGAGAGGGAATTATACATATGATATATAAATATATTATATGTATATATATACATATATATACACACACACACTAAGGCATGGAGTCAAAGAGCACAGTGGCATGAAACTGTAAGCAGTTTATATTGCTATAGCAAAAAGTGGGATATAAAAAATATAAAGGGTGAAAAGACAAAATCATGAAGGATCCTGCCTGCCATACAGAGGATCTTAGAGTTTCTAATAAGAGGAACTTATCAGAAAAACAAAGCTACTAAAGTGTTCCACCCAGTAGTGTGGGAGAAAATGAAATTGGGGAATAGTGAGTCTGAATGCAAGGAAATAAATCAAAATGTGTCAGCCATTTGGCAACATCTATCAACATTATGAATGCATAACCCTCTTCACCCAGCAATTCTAGGATTGTATCATAAGGATATATACATACATATATATGCAAAACATTTTTCAAAATTCTTTATACTATAGTTCATACTGGAAAAAGGCTGAAACAGTATAAATGATCAATGAAAAATATATTTTAAAAATCCCAAGAAATGGAGTGTTGTACAGCCACTATATAGATAAAAGGACTAGAGAATGTACTTATTTGCATCTCAAACTATATTGTTAAGTATAAACATCAGGTGTGCAGAGCAGTATGCAAATTATATTGATATTTATTTAAATACCTATATTAGAAACTAAAAATATTGATTCCTAGAATGAGAGAGAATAAAATGAAATATCCACTTAATAAATCTTAAGAAAAAAAAAAACTAAATTTGGTATTTGAAAAAACAAAAATAGAAGTGACCAAACATTCAAGAGACTTTTTAGGTGGTTGACTGACTGCATGAGACGTGGTAACTGATTGGATGTGCAGAGGAGGTACAGAAAGGGCCATAGAAAATAACTATTCTTGCTGGCCTAGAAAGCTAGAGGACATGCTGACAACAACAGCAACATCTGTAAGTTTTGGAGGAGAAATAATGAATTTAGTTTGAAAATACTGAGTTTCAGAAGTATGTGGGAAGGTAATTACAGGTATTTGGTAAGCGATATGTGAGGGTGTGTAAATATGCATATATACTGCACTAACGAAGAAGCATTGAAAACTCACTGCTTAATACAAAATGGTTTAAGTATACAGCAGCTTTCCAGGGCAGCTCCCTTCCAAGGAATAAATCAGAGATGTATGACATTTGCATTTTATAGCTATGCCTCCGGAATACTTGGCTTCCATATAGCAGTGGTAGGATCGGAAAAAGTCAGAGGATTGTACATCAGCTTTTAAATGTTTCAGCCTACAACTGTCACTTTCCATCAGAGACCAATATGACTCTGCTCAATTGTAACGGGGCGAGGAAATTTAATGAGCAAATGGAATCAGTGCTGTACATTTATTGCCCTTCTAGGCCACATGATATCCCTGAAAGATATGCTTTAATATCCCCACTTTCCAGAAGAGGAAACAGAGAATCAAAAAAAAGGCTAAGTAAATTACCTGCTGTTACAGTAAAAGCTATAAGGAAACCAGGGTTCATATTTCAAATGCAGGTTTCTGTCCCTAAAATGAAAGCTCTTTCTTTTATGAACAGCACTCTTTCAAAGAATATCCACTGGCTTGAGTCCATAAGAAAAGCCTTAAGACAAATATCAGTCATTTGTACCACTTTGATTCTTCCAAGCATTCAAATTGCTTACTAGGCTAATTAAAAATGAGATTCCTGGGCTCTAAGGTAGATGCAAACAAACAAATAAATAAATGACAAACCAGGAACACACACCCAGTGCTACAGATGTTTATTACAGTTGAAGAACCACTGCTCTATAGCAAAGAACAGTGCCAAGCATATGAGGGGGTTATCACTTCAGTGTAAGCACTGTGTACAGGTGCACACGCTGAGGGTTGATAGCAACTGACTCCCAATCAGGAATGCTCACCGGAATTACTGAGCAGTTGCTAAAACCACAGATGTCTGGACCCCACCCACAGAGATGTTAAACTCAGTTATGTGTATTTCTTTAACGTTTCTTCGTTTGATTCTAATATATGCTCCTGGATAAAACCACTGAATTAATGGTTCTTAAGAGGTGGAGGGTCTATATAGCAGTCACCCACATGGACAAGATGCAGCCTTTATTGTAGGAATTAAAGGTACCAGCAAAGAATTAAACTCTATAGGATTTTAGTAGGTCTACTTACCCACCCACCCACCCCCACTGCCCTTCAACTCTGTTAAATGCAGTAATAATAATGCAAAACTTAAGTGGTTATTGTGATTATTGGCTAAGATTAGGCAGATAATAGATTTAGCACAATGCCTAGCATCAGATTAACAAATGTTAGTTATTGATTTACCACTATTATAACTGACTTAATAGATAAATGACAGGCATAAAGGAGAACCCTTAAAACGATAGCCTCTGAGTACTAGTTAAAAGTAAGTAATTTGGAATCAGAAGATCTGGGTTCAAATATCACTATCAATGATACCTTGGGCACTTTATAAAAACTGGATTTTTTTTTGCCACTGTTTTCCCATCTGAATAAAAAGAAAAATTTCAAAAAGTACAAAAAGAAATAATACATGTAAAATATTTAGGACAGTATCTGGAACATAGTCAGTCTTCAATAAATTATTATTATAACAATGAGGCTGTAACTCATTCCATGGTTCCTTACAAACAGCCTTGGCAGGTCTATTAGAACACAAAATCCACACAAATATCTTGACTTTCTTGGGACAATTCAAGCATAGTTACTCTACTATAAAGAGATCCTACAAGCATAAAAAATGTTTTCTTTTATATTCTATGAGCATGGGTTTGGAACTCAACAGACTAAAGTTCAAGCCTCACTCTGTCACCAAATAAGTCACACTGTGTGACTTTGGCCAAGTTACATACTGTTTCTGAACTCCAGTGAAAAAATGAGTGGTGTAAAACCAAATGAGGTTTATTACATAGATCAAAATTTGAGGAAGTTTGTTTCTTGCTAAAAACAAACAAAACCAATATAACATGTCTATTATAAAAATATGGACTTAAGCTGATGAAAATTTATTTAGCATATTATGGGATCAGTAATCAGTCTCAATAACTACCAGCATTTGGTATAAATCCGATATTAAATAACTGTAAAATTTACTGTCGCCTAAAACACTTGGCAAGGTTTTATATTTTTAGTCTCCCTGAAATCCTGATTAATATAAAACCATTGTACTGCATTATGTTACCTTTTTTATGTTCTTCCCAAATACTCATTCATTTTCTGACATGCAGAAATTTCCATTCATCAAAAAATCAGTGTTCAGTGGAATCAAAGCAATCTGCTTAAACAGATTTTATAGTCAAGATGTTTTTGATTAATCAAAAACAAATTCATATTAAACAACAATGTGATAAAAATAATCTGCAAAACTCTATAGCTCTAGTTAAATATATGAATGACAGTCTCTGTGATCATCGATGAAAGAAAATGTCTAATATATTTTCGTCAGCTTACCTCAGAGTCGCTCCCTGACAGAAGAGATTTAGATTTATGCTGACTTGTACTAATCTCCTTTGTAGAGCAATTCTCCCCTTTGGGTTCATCTGGATTAACTTCCTTTATAAACCGATGGGCAACATTCAGTACATTAGATAATATTTGAGATTTTGCCTATTAAAAAAGGAACAAAATATAACTAAAAAGCCTATTATGTCAGCCTAAGTAATTTAGATACATCAACTCATATTTTCATTATTTTATGACCACTAAATTCAATGCATTTTATTTAATATTTAAAAATACAAATTGACATATATATCAACCAATATAATAGTGAGAACTGCCATCTATTGAGGGGCTAGTTTGGGCTAATACTATCCTAAGAATCTTAAAAACATGTCTTTAAATCCTAAAGTCAACTCTAAAGCATACCTATTTTTATCTGTTTTAGTAATAAAGGAGCAAAAGCTCTAAGTGTTTTAATAACCTGCCCTTAGTCACATGGTGAGTGGGTGGCAGAGCTAGGAAGTGACCCCAGGTATATATAATTCTCATGACTCATCGCCTTCCAATATGTTAACCCCAAATAAGCAGATGTGTTATTTTGTGCACATTATGACTAAAGAACTAAATATAGCTAATATAACAGAAGCCTGAAAAAGCGATAAAAAGTATTCCTGGATGACAAAACATCTTTAGAAAGTATTAACTATTCAAGAGCACACATCTACCTGTAGTTCCCTAATGCAGGCAAAGCTTTTACTCATGTCCTACCTTTGCTCGAGAATTTCAGTCGCCAGGAACGCCCTCCCTCCCCTACTATCTTCTTTGCCTGTCAGATGCCTATTTCTCCTTCTGGATTTGTTCCAAGTTACTCACACAGGTCTAGGAACCTTTCACTGCCTCCCCCCCCCAGCTGTGTGAGGTGCCAATTCTCTGTACCCTATTCTTATCCTGAGTAGAGCCCTACCAACCCCTACAATATTGATTTTATGTCATCTTTTGGTGTCTATCTATCCCATCATAGCATGTAAGCTCACAGAAGGAAAAATGATGTCTTCCTAAGTCTTTGTAATGCTAATACCATGCCTGGCAAATAACATAGAGTAAAAACAAGATGTTGGGGGAGAGAGCAGAAGAATTGTAGAATTAAAATAAATGACTGAGAAAAAGAATTCAAAAACCTTTCCACGTGCCTTCAGAGTGGCTGAAAAAGAATAGGCGAATCTCGGGAAGGCCTGATTTCCTGAGGACTCTCTTATCAGTACTACTCTGGTCTGCCCCAGGATCCTGCAGGATTCTGAATGCTATCTGAAGTTGAACTAAACTAACTCCAGGGGGAAGATGCAGGCTCTTCAGAGGCTTTCTGAGAACCTGGCATCAAGAATGCGAACAATCAGTCTTACTTCTTAGCAAATGTCCTCAAGACAGAGGAAACCTTCAGCAGGGATCAGACATAATTATTTTGTATTCTCCCATGGAAAATTCCTATTTTTAAATTTTCATCTAGTTACCTATTTAAATAGCTAAGATGACATTGAAACTTTCCAATATGACCTTTTGTAAATTTGTTAAGATTCAATTCCATCTGATTCTAGAGTATATCAATGAACATCAGATTAACTAGTGTTATTTCATAAATTCATAACTTAGCTATGAAAAATGACTAATGTGATCTATGCACATATATTGCTGTCCATATACAAAGCTATGATACCTGCTCCAAATTTTTCCAATGATCATTAAAAAGCCCATATAGACCTATGCAGTCATTTTTGAAAAAGAAATATATAATGATAGTACAATATTATTGTCTCTATTCATTATACTGTACAGGAGATCCCAATGGCTTATTTACTACTAATTGTACTTAACACTGCTGAACTGTATACTTAAAAATGATTGAGTGTAACACTTATGTTATTTGTTTTTTAACCACAATTTTTAAACAATGAGCACAAAGAAATGATGAGTGCATTTTATTGTTTATAAATCAAAACTACATACAGCTGATTTAACAAGAAAAAAAGAAAAAGTAATAAAAAAAATTCAAGCAAATGGTAATGCTGAATCCTTCCAGATATACCTGTATTTTGACAAATATTTTTTAATTGAAGTAATCCAATCTATCTTATTTTAAATTCCCTAGAATAAAGATCCGTGATTTCAAAGGTGGTTAAAATGTCGTTTTCATTTTATATATTTTTTTAAATACCAAAAACAATACTATTAATTTTATATAAAATTATCAAGAAAGAATTACAATTCAAGTATATACATTTATTTAAGCAACATAAAATAAAGATTATTCTTTCCCTAAAATAAATCTTGTTATCAATGTTTCAACAATTTTTATAATACTTTTAGGTAGCATTTTAAAAGACTCTGAAAATGGCCAAAAAATCTACTTTATCTTACATCAAATTTATTGTTAAAAATAAGTTAAATATCATGAACAATTGATAAAATGGAATGCTATATCTGGATGTCTTAAAGTTCTGTTAATTCAAGATAAATAAAATGCCAATAAATGGAAATTTTCTTTCTCAGAACATTGTAAATTTAAATATTACTTTTCTCAGTTGTAAGAGTGTATATATATATATATATACTTTTTTTCTTACTCCTAAAATAAACATACAAGGAAAGGAAACAGATATTGTGATCCCCATTACTTCCATAAGAAAATCCAAGCTCTTAAAGTTTAGGTCAAAGCCAAGTGGATACAAAATATCAGGGTTTTGTTAAAAGCAAGGTCTTTCTTCTAGCATAGTCATTTTTTCCTGCTGAATAACGTTAACATAGAAAATACTTTCCTTTTAATTTCTTGAACTTAATTAAATTTTATCTCTGATATACACATTATTCCTTTAAGAAAACAAAAACTATAATTCTATATACAATTGCTCATGTGGGGATGAGGTTGTTTAGTTTTTGCTTTTAATTTATTTTGGCTTATTTTCATGTTTGAGCAAGCACTAGCAAATTAAAGGAGGAACAGAGGTTCTCTTTTTATTATATTCTCTATCATCTACATATTAGGGGAAGGAAGGTGGAGGGCTGTATAAACTTTGAAAAAAAACAAAACTTTTGAACAATGAAATTAGAAAGTATTCTATAAGAGTAGAATTATAGAATAAACTTAAACCTTGTATCTCTTAACTAAGAAGTGTAAAATTTAACAGAATCTATAAGATTAGAAATTTACCACAGTACTATAACATGCTATTTTACAATACTTAAATGTTCCTAGATATATGAAACCTATATCACATGTTAATGATTTGCAACTTCCTGTTCTCCAGACTCAATCTCCCATACTTACTCCAGAGGATAATTGACAACTAATTGCTAGATACTCACCTAGATAGGTACTCCCCTTGAATCTGATAGAGCTATTTAATTGTTTGATGAATGTGAGAAATAGTAATGAGTTTCACTTCCAATGGCAAAGTAATAAAAATGGGTGCGCCTTCTCTACTCTTTTTACTGTTCAGCAATCTTGTTAAAAAATATACAATGAAACACATCACCACTAAAATGTCAAAGGTTGAGACAAAGAGAGAATTCTAAAACCAGCAAGAGAAAGGGCGCTTACTTACAAGGGTACTCCCATAAGAATGTCTGCTGATTTTTCAACAGAAACTTTGCAGGCTAGAAGGAATTGGCATAAAATATTGGCACGAAAGTCATGAGAAAGAATAACCTATAACCAAGACTACTCTTCCCAGTAAGGCTATCAATTAAAAATGAAGATGATATAAAGAGCTTCCCAGACAAGGAAAAGCTAAAGGAAATCAAGCCAGAATTATAAGAAATGTTAAGGAGACTTCTATAAAAAGAAGAAGGGGAAAAAAAACATAAATATGAATATAAAATGGCAATAACTACATACCTATCAACAATCATTTTAAATGTAAATGGATTAAATGCTCCAAGCAAAAGTCATAGGGTAGCAAATGGATAAGAAAAAAAGACCTTTACATATGTTGTCTACATGAGATCCACTTCAGATCAAATGACACACACAGACTGAAAGTAAAGGGATGGAAAAAGATATTTCATGCAAATGGAAATTTTTTAAAAAGCTGGAGTTGCAAGACTTAGACAAAATAGACTTTAAAACAAAGACTCTAATAAGAGACAAAGAAGGGAATTACAAAATGAAAAAAAGGATCAATACAAGAGGACACACACCTAGTAAACATATACACATCCAACATAGGAGCACATATATGTATAAAGCAATTATAGATCAACATAAAGGGAGAGACTGACAGTAATACACTCATAGCAGGAGACTTTAACACCCCATTGACACCAATGGACAGTTCTTTCAGACAAAACAAGCAATAAGGAAACAGCAGCTTTAAATGATACACTAGACCAGATGGATTTAATAGATATTCTCAGAGTGTTTTATCTAAAGCAGCAAATATGCATTCTTCTCAAGTACACATGAAACATTTTCCAGAACAGACCACAGCCACAAATCAAGTGTCAATAAATTTAAGAAAGTTGAAATCATATCAAGCGTCTTCTCTGACCACAATAGTATAAAACTAGACATCAAATACAAGAAAAAAAATGGAAAATACAAACACATGGAGGCTAAAAAACATGCTACTAAATAATAAATGGGTTAACAATAGGATCAAGCAATAAGTCAAAAGATACCTAGAGATAAATGAAAATTAAAACACAATGATTCAAACTCTGTGGGACACAGAGAAAGCAGTCTTAAGAGGAAAATTCATAGCACTACAGGCCTATCTCAAGAAACAAGAAAAAGTTCAAATAAACAATCTAAACTTACACTTAAAAGAACTAGATAAAGAACAGTAAACAAAACCTAAAGTGAATAGAAGGAAGGAAATAATAAAAATCAGAGCAGAAATAAACAAAATAGAGTCAAGAAAAACAATACAAAAGATCAATGAACGCAAGAGCTGGTTCTTTGAAAGGATAAACAAAACTGATAAATCTTTAATCAGACTTATCAAGAAAAAAAAGGAGACCCAAATAATAAACTCAGAAATGAAAGAGAACTAAGGATTCTAAAGAAATACAAAGGATGATAAGAAAATACTACAGACATTTATATGCCAAAAATTGGACAATAGAGAAGAAATGAACACATTCCTAGAAACACACTCTCCCATAACTGAGTAGAAGAGAAACAGAAAGTTTGGACTGACCAATTGCCAAGAACAAAATTGAATAAGTAATCAAAAACTTCCAAAAAACAAAAGTCCTGAACTAGATGGCTTCATAGGTGAATTTTACCAAACATTCAAAGAAGAATTAACATCCATTCTTCTCAAAAAAATTCAAGAGAAGGAAACGCTTCCTAATTCTTTTTTATGAGGCCACCACTACCCTGATTCTAAAACCAAAGACACTACAAAAAAATAAAACTGTAGGATAATATCCCTAATGAACATTGATGCAAAAATCCTCAACAAAATATTAGCAATTCGAATTCAGTATACATTAAAAATATATTAAAGGTCGTAAATGCTATAGGTGAAAGTCACCAAATCATTGCTTAAGAGGAAGATGTCTTAGGAACATCCATATCAAACTCTTTGGTGAATAAAAAGTAAACTTTTACTATTTTAAGCCATTGAGATTTGAAGGTTCTTCTTTTACTGAAGAAAGCAATACTCTACTGTATAGCTTCAAATTTGGAGACAACCCTGAGTATCGTTTGAGCTAGCATAAAAATAAATCAATAAATAAAAAAATAATAAAATAAAATAAAAACTTGTTTTGAAGATTTGTTTCCCACTAATAACATACTATAAAAACATTATTTCCATGTCTTGCCAAAGTTTTCCTTTCTACTTGGAAAGGTGAGCTTTCCTATTATAATTGTATTTATCATTTTATACCCTGATCAAATGTTATCCAGTTCAAATGTATATTCAAAGGCATTATTAAAAGTAGCTTGAAAGGGTCAATTGTTTAATCTCTCTGAAACAAAGTTTTCTTCCTCAACTAATTGCAGCAAAATTAACATATCTTCTGTGTGCTCTTATACATCTTTGCTTACATCAGTACTATAGCTTTGCTCCTCAAAATAAAGCTATATCTATAAATCAGCAGCATCATAGTCACCTGGAAACTTGCTAAAAATATAAAATGTGAGGTCCCACTCAAACTAACTGAATCAGAATCTGCAGTTTAACAGGTAACTTGAATGCATATTGAGTTTTCATCATCACTGTTTCACTTATCGGTCAATTGTGTTATAGCTGGTTAAATACAACTGTCTTCCCTTTTGTGATTATGAATGAATTCCTTGAGAGAAGGGACCATGCCTTATTATTCCTTATATACAATATTTCACATCATACCCTTTCAATTCTCTTCTCTGCAGCCCTGTCCTTCATACTTTGCAACTAGAATATTGCTTGAGGCTGGATAAGAACTTGAGAAATGTTGGTTGAATCAAATTTAACGGACTAAGACAAAAATGACTAAAACTTCCACTTGAAAATTCTTCCTCATACCCAAGTTAAGTCAATGTCAACACAGGTAAAACCGGTGGCATAATTAATAAAAGGGCAAATAATGTACCTGACTAAGCCTAAGTGTTTGCAACTGTAAAATTAAGATAAGATCTACCTTGCAGAGCTGCTTTGAAGAATACACATTCTGGATGAAAAACACCTAGAGGCATGGTAAGTAGTTCATTCAAATGATTGCTATCATTTTATTTACATCACAATATACTACTTCTCTGTTAAGATAGATAGTTCAAATATCCAGAAAATAGAATTTCTGCGAAATTCAATAGATGAAAGTGGGACTTCAGACTGTGGTATAATAAGAAGTCAGTAAATAATCCTTTCTCCATAAAACAAATATTAAACTGAATAAATTTATTAAAAATCATTTCAGGGCTCTGAAAATCAACCAAAGCAAGCTGAAAAGTATTTACTCAAGGAAAACTATTACAACATTGCTGATAAACAGCAAGAGTATATGGCTTCCTTGCATTGGGCTGCTCCTACCTTACTTATATCTCCCTTCCCAAGTTTGTCAGTGTAACTAGGGAAAGACTGGCCTTGCTAAATAGGAAGTATGCTTGATTCTCAGCAAAGGGCAGAATCCTGAAGTGATGGTAGAATTATCAATGAACTAGCAAATTTGGTTATAAATGAATGGAGAAAACCTACAGCTCTGACAGCCTGAGGTGTTCATCCCAGTTCAGGTGAGCAGCAGACCAGCCAAACATTTAATAGAATGATCTTGAAAATAAGATCTACAGAAGGACTGATTAAGAAATGGAAATCATAAAAGAGAACCAAATGAAAACTCTTGAGAATGACTAAAATAGGTTAACAAGAGATGAGAAGTGGATGAAGGACGACTCAGTGAACTTGACGATAGATAAGATAAATTATCCAATTTGAAAAGCAAAAAGAAAAAGATTGAAGAAAATGAACACAGCCTTAGAAACCTGGAGGAAAGCATCAGGATTCCAACATATATTTAGTGAAAAGTATCAGAGGGAGAGAAATGAGCACAAAATATATATGAAGAAAGAAAGGGTGATTCCAAATTCTCTATTTGATGAAAATTATTACTTTAAAAATTCAAGAATCCAACCAAGCCCCAAGAAAGGTAAACATAAAGTGATTCATACAAAAACGTATTACAATCAAACTACTTAAAGTCAAAGATGATCAGAAAACCTTGAAAGGAACAAGAAAAAATGACTCATCACCTATAAGTATGCATCAATATGAATATCACCTGATTTTGTATTTGAAAAAAATAAAGACCAGAAGGCAGTGAAAAGGTACTGAAAGGAAAAATTGCCAAAAATAATTCTATATTTACCAAATTGTCCTTCAAAAATAAAAGCAAAAATAAAGACAATTCCAAATAGACAAAGTAAAAGATAATTCATTACTAACAGATCTGCCTTACGAGAAATACTAAAGGAAGATTTTAAGGCTGAAAGATATTAAATCCACCAGAAGAAAGGTAGAATTCCAGGATAAATATAAAAGTTGAAAGTGGGAGGAGTCTGCCTGGGCTCTCAACAGCTTTTCAATATCTAGTCCTGGTTCTTACTGCGACTCAGCCACATTGTCCCTATTCCCATACAATGAAACATCTGTGAGGTCTTTAGCAACAAGAAAAAATTATTTTTTGCTCAAGCTAGTGTAAAGAGATCTAACTAATATAAGGATCAGTGCTTCCCTACTAGGGCAATGAGATTTAAAAACATGGGAGGTGTTTTATGCTTTTACAATCATTGGAGAGCATTGCTGACATTTAATGGGTGATAATCAGTTTTAATGAATCCTCTGAAATGTGAGGAATAGTACAGCTTAAGAAGAAAAGTTCCTGCCCAATACTCAAAAGTATCCTCACTGAAAATTACACAGACATAGCCTTATATTAGCAACATTTTTTTCATATTTACAGAAACCCAGCAAAAACAAATCATAATACCACCATATTAAAAAGTAAGAAATAGGAGTTCCTTCTAATTCATGAATAGTACTTTTCAAGGAGAAACACTGTTAACAGTTTGGTATATATCTCTGCAGCCTTTTGTTTCTGCTTAAAAGGACACATCCAGATTTGCAAAACAAAATATATCATCTTTCACTTAATATAAAAACTATCATTTTTAAATAATAACCAATGAACAAGAATGTGATTATTGTTATAAAAAATTTAAAATGAATAACTGCATTATTAAGTATCATAACTGTACTGTATCTATTAATAAAATATTTTCAAATTTTAAAACTCAAAGGTAATTATATTTCCATCTTTTAAATATGAAATTTACATATAGCAGTACTAAAGGTATCAGTAAGAGGCAGAGGGGACGGAAAATGATTAAAATTAACTGTGCAACTTCTCCACATGATAAAAATGTTTAAAAATCAAAACAGCCTTCAGGGTGCATAGTAAATCATATATCTCACCGTAGAATAGAAGCTTAAACTAGAGCCAAAGAATGTGATTTACTGTCAGCATTTCCAGATTCCTCCACATCCTTCACTAGACAGTGTGATGGTTGGATTTCATCTGGTAACTGTTCTAAATTCTCATCTGAACTTTTTTTTTTCTCCCTAGAATGATATTATCTTTCAAATTACACTCTAGAAGAATTCATCACTCTGACAATATATCATTAATCAAAGTAAAGAGAGTTGATATTTTATAGCTTTTTGGAATGGATGGCACCTTGTAGAAGTTAAGGTCCAAGAGTAAAAGTTTTACTTTAGTTAGAAAAATGATATACTTTATGGTAGTGTCAGTGTTTTAAAACTCTAACTACCATCATCACCCTAAACTCTGGCTATCCGGCAATAAATACTAATGATCCTGTTGACATAACTAGCCACGCCTCCTTATGTGATCCAGAAGTTCCAGGTGAAAGAAGTGCACACATAATTTAAATTTGTTACTTCCAAAGTGTGAAAAAAGACAATGCTGGAATGTCTCTTTTTGTTAAGTGAACTGCAACTGATTTTCAAATTACAAAATTTTAGAAAAGATTTATTGCAACCACAGCCTTGCATTAAAAATTGAAAACTAATTTCTTCAGAAGAGTTTTGTTATTTCACTTGTGTTTGCTAAGTAAATAGAGATTGAGATACATATATATACACACACAAAGAAAAAAAATGTTTTACAGCAAAATTCAAGAAACATTACAAATTTATTGGTTGCAGCAACTGTTGAATATTGAACTTGGAAGCCTTTAATGATAAAATCATTTCAGAAAGATCAAATTATGTTCTAATGGAATTGTTTTTCATTATATAGAGAGAGAAAAATTTTTTTTTTGGCCTCGCTCTTAAGAAAACACTCCCCTTGCATATCGGGAATATTTCCCCAAGTACAGTTTGTTCTGGTTCCTTGCTGTGAATTACCTCATAGGCAATTGGTAAATAGGGGTATGATGTCAGTAAAACTGTGGAGTTTTATTGATTCTTAGGTTTTTCTTTCCCAGCACATTACTGTTTTGAAGCAATTATGGGCAAGCTGTCTCACAATTAAAGCCAAAGCCTTAGCAATATATGAAGACCTTAGGGAAAAGCTGAAAATCTACAGAAATGCCTTCCCTTAGCACAAGTACAGATTGTTTTAATGGCCTTTAACTACCATGTACTCCACAAAGTTATGCTATCTGGAAAAAATGTGAGTGCAGATAAAGAAGCTATAAAGATACTTCCCCTGATTTAAAACAATTAAAGGAGGCAACAGTTTGAATTTTTCATTTTGCTAGAAATGATCTGTTAGATGGAAATGATCTCTGTTAGAAGTGAATTGCCTCCATGACCTACATCTCAGAGAAGGAGGCACAAGTCCTCAAGGTTCACATGCTGCTGGTTTTATTAGAATGGTTAACTCTTTTTTGTTAAGGCTCTGATCACAAAGTGCCATCAGATTTGAGTGATCTTCCCATAACTCTAATTTTTCTTGAAGTCCTGGTAGTTAGATAGGTGATATTCCAGAAAAAAAAGTTTTCAAAAATCAGGTATTATATCATGGCAGAAACACACATACACTCTAAAATCATGCTTTAATTTATAGCAAACTTTTTTATTAAAAATCATCAAAACATTTATTTGTTCAAGAGCTATTTATTCATAGAAACCTCCACAGATTATTTTGCCAGCATATTTCTATTGATACACTGCAATAAATGCATTGTATGATGACAGTACAAGGATCCCATTATCTAAAATCCACAATAACAAATCAGACAAAATCTCTCTGAGTTAGGAATTACATAAAAAAGAAGAAATGCTGGCTATACCAAGCAGATAAATTCCTCAAATTATCATGGATCTATGACAAAATGCAATAATCTCATTAAATTGCCACAGTAAAAATATGTTGGCAAAGTAAAAGTAATTTACTTATAAAAATGCATTACTTTGAATATCCTAATCCATTAAATAAGATGAGATTTATCTATCCATTTTTCTCAATATTAAAACATATATTTTATTCTTAGAGCAAATTTTATTTTCCTTTTCTGATGAATCCATCTTTATAATCTTAGTAGAAATTTATTCCCTAAAAATATCATTTACCACAGTCAACTCTGAATTTTCTATGAAAGTAGAAGAAAAAGATATCCATAAATTATTTGACCAAAGGTTTCAAGTACTGTTAAGATCAAAAATAAGAAAGAAAGAAGTTAAGTACAGACAAGTTGGGAAAAAGAGAGGACAGAAATGTCCACACGGCAGAAACTAAAAACAAAAAAAAAAAAAAAAAACAAACAGAATTTAAGTAAAAATCCTCATATAAATATACATGAAAAGAAGAAGAAAACAAAATATTTACAGGGTGAAAGAAAATTATAATAGCGGAACACAACAGAATGATGTTTTAAATACAGTTCTGCTCATCATATTTCTAAAAACAGATATGGAATTTTCATGAGCAGTACAAAATATCAATAGTATAAAAAACTCTTATTGCAAGCCAGATAGAAATCAAATCCCAGAAGTGTGAAATTCTTGTGGCTGAAGTTTATTGCTTATTTTAGTACCACTTAAGTATAACTTAAACGAGAACTTGAAGTACCCTTAGATTTATCTTTCTTCTAAAAGTCTAATGAAAAACCATAGGTTCTATTAATTAGAGATTTATGTATTATTATTCCCACTTGACACATAAAGAGAGAATAAAAATAAACGATGATCCAACATATGCCCCTAATTATAAATGCAGTTAGCTATTCAACATAGTAAATGTCAAATAAAACTAATCTGGACTCTATATTTAGTAGCATCATAAAGTAACATGTAAAAATAATAAAATAAAACACATTTAATATAGTTAAAATAATTTAAAATAAAATAATATAGCATATAAATAGCTCAAACATATTTAACAAACATATTTGTCAAAATTTCTTAAATCACTTGGTATCAAAAAAAAAAAGCATGGTATCAGTCTAAATAACCATGCCTTTCAAATTTTATTACAACATTTAAAAATTCTATTTAGAGAGAAGTCTTAAAGGTAAGCCAGAATAGCAATGAGAAACTAATGCAGGAAATTCACACCTGCAATCTGCTTTCTATTTGAAGTTTTGATGCCATATAATCATTTACTATATTAATTATCTTAGCAAGCACTATTGTTTTCAACTAATATTACATATAAAATGCATCCAGATGAGTTAGCTACTTCAGCAATTACTCATATTTGAGCTAGATGAGGAACAGATGATTTTATATGCAATTCTTTGAATGACAGATTTTTAGGCATTGCAGAATAAACTCACTAACAAACAGCAATCAATAATTTGTCACATTTGATTTTTATATATAGTAATAGTGTTACATCACAATTAGATAATTTTTACCCAATAAAGACCTGGATATAAAATATAGTAAATAAAACTACTGCAATATCTGTCAGGCTCCATGAAAAAACTGTAAGATAATTTAAGTAGCACCTGCAAATTATAAAGGTTCCTCAAATACCCAGCGTCAATGTGATTAATTAATGGTTCAGACGTGGTTAGAACAATGATTTTTATGGTCCCCTTCAAAATTCAGATTCTATTATTCTATATTTGGATACAGAAGAACTCTATATTTTTAAATATACTCTGATATACTAAGTTCTACACCACTAGAACTTAGTTTCTAAATTTACATGGTGTAAGAATTATGCTAAATTTCTACTACTAACAATATATCCAACCTAAAAAAAAAAAAACTAATATATGAAGCACCTGCTAAGAGCAGAATACTTTTATATTTGTCGCCATTTAATCTGATCCACACAACAACCCTGCAAGTTTCTGAGCTTGAACATATGAGTTTTATCTTAAAGATTCCCTTAGCATAAATATCACAGAAACACTCTCCTTTCTCTTTGATACCGATTTCAGGTCGTCTCTGCATCTACCCTCTCCACTGTATCTGGCAATTGATTCTGTAATATACTCACTAAACCACTACGTTCCTCAACTCTTCACTGATGATAACAGAAATCCTACTCTCCAGTTTCGTACCACTTTCAAATGTCATCTTTTCTCTTTCCCTAGCTTTTCTTAGTGCTGGCATCTAAAAGGTCATCACCACAGATATAGTTTCAGTGAAGTACAAGCTATTAAACTATCCCATATCTTATTCTTCACAAAAATTTTTAGCAACCTTTCTTCTAGGAAGATATATAAATGGCTAATGAGCAGATAAAAAGATGTTTGACATCGTTAGTCACCAAAGAAATGCAAATCAAAACTATTGTGAGATACTATGTCATACCCACTAAGAAGCTAGAATCAAAAAGACTGATAAGTATGGACTGGGACACAGAGCAATCAGAACTCTCACACTGTTGATGGGAATATAAAATGGAGCAGCCACTTTAGAAAACACTAGGCAGTTCATCAGACAACTAAAGATAGTTACGATTTGACCAAGCAATTCCATGACTAAAGGTATAACTAAGAGAGAAATAAAAACTTATGTCCACACAAACTGTGTACACAGATGTTCATAGAAACATTATTCATAACAGGTAAAAGGTGAAAACAACCAAATATCCATCAACTACCCATTTTATCCATTTATTAATGTATAAACAAAATGTGGTATAACCATACAATGGAATGTTGTTTAGCCATAAAAATAAATGAAGTACTGATACCATGACACAGACCAGCCTTAAAAATATACTAAGTAAAAAAGGCCAGATTAAAAAAAAAATATATATATATATGATTCCATTTACATTAAATGTCCAGAATAGGCTAATCTATAAAGACAGAAAATAGATCGGTGGTTGCCAAGGGATTAGGGGTAGGAAGGTAGAGGGGGATGGAAGTAGTAGCAAAAGGGTTTCTTTTTGAGGTGATTAAAATGTTCTACAATTAAATGTGCTGAGTTGCACATATCTGTGAACATACTAAAATCCATTGACTTGTACACTTTAAATGAATGAATATATAGTATACAAATTATATCTCGAGAAAGTTATTTTTGAAAAATCCTTGTCAATGATACCTATACAAGTGTTCTTAATTTCTCTTTTGGGTACTACACCCATCTATTTTTTTAAATTCTGGTTGATCTAGAGACTTAAGGGAAATCAAGGAGTCTTCCTGAGTTAACTAAACTTTCAGACTCACAAGACTGTCATCAAACCACTGTTGGTGTCAGTCTCCTCAGGAGGATAAAAACAAGAAAACATTTTGCCAATGGGACAGCATCTTCTTGGGTGGGAGTCTTACAGCAGTTAAAAAAGAGGCACAGCTCAGACAGCGAAGATAAGACTTATCTTGCATAGAATACTTATCTTCCCTCCCAGTCAATTTCAATCTGCAAGGCTTCCAGAACGCCATAGCACACATGCCAATTGCCACGCCTCACCACACTCAAGGAGCTGTGGCTTACTCCAAGTTTTTATAGTTCTCCTGTTTAGATGCATCTTGCCAATCAGGAGTCATACTTACCATGAGTATACTGTCTAGAAACATAGTTGACATTAATACCTTTATCTGTTTCCCAAGGTAAGAGCTAGAAAGTTAACTAAAGATCAAATTCTTATACTAAGGAGACTTTTGTTAACCCTCCACCGATATAACACATTAACATACCATACATTCTTTTAATCACCCAATTTTGATTTTAAAAATTCAGAGAAAAATAAACTTTGCTACTTAAAATATAGTTTTAAACTATTTCCAGAGCTTGATCATATCATGAGAGATTTATTTACATTTTTATTCATTCAAAAACTGATTTACATGTATCAGATGCATTTGTAAGCACTGAAAACACTGTGATGAACAAGACAGAAACAATCCCTCTCCTTACAGGATTTAAAAATTTTCAGAAGATATAAAAAAAAAAAAAGTCAATAGCAATATAATAAAAAAAAAAACCTTGATAGAGACAGTACAGAGCGATAATCACATTGAAGGACGATATATACAGACATAAGGAATAGGGGAAAATATGCCAATATTCAGTTGTTTATATTTATTTTAAATATATTATTTTTTCTTAAGTATAATATTATATTTAGGATATTTACATCACCTAGATGTTAAAATCATGTTAATTATGATCATTCCATTTTGAGGGTGCATTTACTCACCATCCTTTAATTTCCATCTTATGGGTTGGGCTTTAGAAAAACAAAGTGTTCACCTCTGTCCCTTCTAGGTTCTCTAAGGGCTGCCTGCCCACAGATGGATGCATTTCAATACAGACATCCATTTTCTACTGGATATGCCCTGCCCTTACAAAGGTAAATACCTATAGGTAAATACATATAATTATAGGTAAATACCTATAATTTTGGGGGAAGTGGGGGAATCATAAAAAAAAAGTTCAATTCAAGGAAATTTCAGGAAGCTGAATTTGTCTGAACATTCATGTCACAGCCATCAAATCTGATTATATCAATAATAAAATTGATATTTTGATTTTTCCCTAATATCTATTTCTCACTTGGTCCAGAAGTTGAAAAGTGAAGAAAAAGATATTGAACTACAGCATTTAATCACTCTAAAGTTAGGTGAATATTTATCATTTCACTCTTATTTACATACTGTCATGGGTCAGGTTTCCCAGGAAACAAATCTTGAGATTTGCCTGCCTGACTTTTACTGGGGAGTGCTCTGAGAAGAACACCTGTGGACAAGTGAAGACAGGAGAACTGGTAAAGAGAAAAATCTGAATTCAATGCAATTGCCAATCCCAAGTGGGGAGCCTTGATGGCCCATCAGTTGTTGTTAACTGAGGCAAGTGGATGGCTGGCAATTCACCAGAAATTGAACCAGGAAATGAGCTGCTTCTTGGAACAGAGTGTAAGCTCAGAAGTGGTAGTTGTCTTTGAGCACAGAGACTCAACTATGGTTCATCCACAGGCAACACTGCAGGCAGCTAGGGAAGTGAGTATCTCAGTCCTGAAAAAGAGGATCTGAGTGGCACACCATAGTGTCTATGATATGTGTATGCACAGCAAAGAAAACGGCCCACATTAAGATCATCCAAGTAAATAAGCATGATATTATCCAAAATGACTACTATGAAACAAATATACTATATTAGAGGACTGATTGGTGGTTGCAAGAGGGTAGGTAGGGGTGGGCAAAATGGGTGAAGAGAGCCAAAGCATACAAACTTCCAGTTAATAAAATAAATAAGTCATGGGGATATAATTTACGGCATGATGACTGTAGTTAATAATACTCTGTGCCTATTTGAAAGTCGTTAAGAGAGTAGATCTTAAAAATCCTATCACAAGAAAAATATTTTTTGTAACTACATAGTAACGAATATTAACTGGAGTTAACATGGTGATCATTTTGCAGTATATAAAAATATTGAATCATTATGTTGAAGAACCAAAACTAATATAATATTATGTCAATTATCCCTCAATAAAAATAAATAAAATAAAAATACTGTATTATTCTAAACATTAACGGGATGATCGTATGAGCCTAAAAGCTAATACTGGTCATTGTCGACTAAAAGAAAAAAAACTACCAAAATGTTAGTAAGCATAAATTGTATTCTGATGATAACTCAGATTCTTCCTGGTAATTATTTTCCTGTAGGTATGTTCAAGAAACATATATTCCCACTTACATCCTTATTTATATCAGCATACCTTTCCTTGGAGAGAAAAAAAAGTAAAGAGGCCGCATATTAATGCCTCATACCAGAAAATATGGAAATTTTACCTCAATTATCTCTTCTCTCATTACTAACCTCCCCACTTCCCAAGGTCTCTCTTTTTCATTTAAGAAAATCTCCATTCTAATTAAGAAAATATACATATCAGAATCTATTAATGATTTATTTAATCCAACCTCCCTTTGTGTATGTCATACTTCACAACAAAATGCTTATTGTTTGTTTTTTCCTCCTATCTTCTATTATCCTGATTAATCTTGTCTCTTGTTTGACTGTATGTTGTTAAAAGAAAATAGGAAGGGCTGATATAATAAGACCCTATTTTCCATCAATGTGAGGCTTACCCACTTTAAAAAAAAAATTGTTTCAGCCTTCAGTATTAAAAATCATTCTAAATATAGAAGTAAAATTTTCATACTTAGTAATTCCCCTCATGCCTTTTCACTTTATTTTGCAGATAATTAATTATTTAACAGAATTTGGAGAAGGTAAAAAAAAAAGTGTTGGAATTACTGCCAACTATAAATCAATCATAAATCAAAAGGTCCTGTGAAATTACATTAGTCAACAAGAAAACGGTAATAGTTTGCCTTCAATTTTTCAGAGATTTATCTCTTAAGTAAAACAAGATATTCCAGTACAAAATAGTCCTTACTGACTGTAAACTTTGTAAAGACTCATTGGGCTGTAAGATGGGGCTTAAACAGTTTACAACAATCAAATATAGCTATGCTTTATAATAACCAGAAATGTCACAATAGGTAAAGAATATAAAGTATAGCAACTGTTAGCCTAGAACACTTGGTTTTTATACAGTAATGCTTAATATTCATATATCAGATGCCTGCCCTAACTTCTCAGATTGGGTATAAATTCAACAGTCAGTAAAAAAAAATCTCATGACTTTGATAGTCACCAAAATGGTGGAAAACTGAAAACACCGTATGACTGGTTAATGAGAGCTAAACAGAGAGATGTCCACTCATTGCTGAACAAGGTCGTCAGGCTAAGGCACCAGAGAATCAAGACCCTAACACCAGGAAAGGTAGGGCTGTGATGGAGACGATGAGAACAAAGCAAAATAACTAAGTAATGCCCCTGATGCATTTTGTTTTGCAGATAATTATTTAACAGAGATTGAAATTAATATTTTCTCTGTCTCTCTCTCCCTGTCTCTCTGTCTCTCTGTCTCTCTGTCTCTGTCTGTCTCTCTCTCTCTCTCTCTCTCTCTCTCTCTCTCTCTCTCTCTCTCGTGTGTGTGTGTGTGTGTGTGTGTGTGTGTGTAGAGAGACAGAGAGACAGAGAGAAGAGAGGGGAAGAAGAGAGAAAGGAAGAGAAGCAGACTTAGATAAACATGGAAGGTCAAATTCTGCAATCGAGGGGAGAAGCCATGTCTCACTCCTCTATCTTCCATACCATCTAGCACAATACCTAAAATTCACTGAATGATAACCCAGAAAATGTGCTGAATAAATCACTGAAGAGAAAATTCCTAATATGAACTCCCAGTGGGGTAATTACACTTTCCTCTAAAGGAAAGTGCCTTTGGTTAAATTCCACGTTATTTCTATGTTAACAAGTCACACTTGCATATATACATTAAGTTTTATTTCTTATGACTCTCCAATTATACATCCTGAAGGAGGAGAACAGCAAGTAGTAGTTATTTCCTTTTTCTTATTCCCTCCATCATTTTTGCCAGAAGGTTCTAAACATTGACTAGCCACTCAAAAGTAACCAACCTGGTAATTATTGATATAAGTAAGACCTATTTTATGTTTGGTGGGTACCATGACTTGGGTCATCAGAGCTATCAAAATTTATATTCGAGTAACATGTAAAGATTTAAATCTATCAGTGATTTTCTAAATATAGATCTGATCATCTCTATCCCTTTACCTGAGATAATATTAAAATCCTTAATGTATTACACAAGGTCCCTGGTTCTCACTTTCATCCCTGCTTCTTAAAAAGTACTCAATGAATATTTGTTGAATAAATTACTGTAAAATGAATGAAATCTGTGATAAATCAATGTATCATTAAATGTAACTGTATAATGTCATATCTATATTTAACCATATTTGTTGCTTGCTTAAGTATTGCAGTTTTAAAACCATCTGACTTGGTTCTTTCTAGTTTAAGCATTTCAAAAAACAATGACTATATGGGGATAAGCAAAAGCTTCTGATGTGTAGGAGGAAAAGTAGAAACCTGAGAGACGAGCTTATTTAAATAATAATGGGTGAGGACAAGTAAAAGAATAATTTTTAAAAATAAACATGAAAAGCAAACATGGGATTTCTATTTATAAATTAGATGAAAATAATACTTAAGTGATGTGTTCACTTAAAGCAATAGATAAAAATATAGTCTCATTTTTAAATGTCAAGGTCACAGATAAAATGCATAACCTAAAAATTCTAATCAAGCTAAGTATTTTAGGAATTACATTAAAATAGTTTAAAAAGCAAAATAGAACATAGATTAGTGTTCAGTAAAATAATTTTAAGATATACGTAAAGACTGTACATAATAATATTTTAAAAATTAATGTAAATCATCCTAAATTCTAGATAATTAAGCATGTTTTAAATGTCTTTTTGTTGAAATATTCTATACACTACCAGTAATGCATTTTAAAGTCATACCTGCAAAAGAGTTGTTCTATGGAGCTTCAGTGCCCCCTTCTGGTGAATTTTAGCAAAGCATCCTGAACAATAATCTTCTCCACATTCAAGGCATACCTTAAAAGATATTTTTAAAATTATATAATCTTATGACTTCATAAAAATGTTTAAATAAAGATATCATTGCTATTATCTTTATCCAATTACATACTTAGATTTCATCAGAATTTATAAATCCAAGGAAAACTAAACAACTATTCGTCCCAGTTAAGATTTAACTGAGAAAAACTAACTTGTAAACAAGTTTCTCTTGTATCAAAATTAATATAATAGATAGACCGTAGGTTTTAGATATATGGTGTTATATGTTTATGTGTATGTGCGATTTCTGAATAAATCATAAAACAGTCAGCAGCATCAGGTCAAACTTCTTGACTTGGGAAAAACTAAACAGCATTATCTCTGAGTCAAAATTACTTCTTTTTTAGGAATTCTTTTATCTTTCTGTATGGATTTACAGGGCACAATTAGTTTCAAATGATATGTATACTATTTGCCTCCAAAGGCTCCTATATATTTCCTTGATTAATATTTCTTCACTGATGAATCTCAAAATATTGTTTTAAAAGTGTTCTCAGAAGTTTCTTCAAAGGAAAGAAAGTATAAGGAAAAAACTGATAGAACTGCATCAATATGTCACAATGTTTGACTTGTGAAATAATTGTGGACAAGATTATATTACCTTCCAAATTCTCTGTGGTATTAAAATATAATTTTTTAAAAAATTAGGAATAAATTGAATAATGCTGTGCATCTCTTCTATCCATGATGGTACCAAGCAAAACTGAAAGTTAAAAGAAAAATGGAATTTTTAGTGCAAGTGAAATTGTTACTGAGCAGTTGTATGGCCAGTTCAGCAGCCTACAATATAACAAAAAGCAAGGCTCTTCTGTGTTGTACTGATCAATGGCAGACTGAAATGTGCAGTACGGTAATGCTTCTCAAACTAACATGCACATGAATCACCTGGGATTTCACTGCAATGCAGATTCTGGTTCAGGAAGTCTGGCATGCTACCTGAGATGTTGCATTCTAACAAGCTCCCTGGTGATGCCCAGGAAGCAGCTGGTGCACAGACCACCCACTGAGTAACAAGGCACTTGAATGTATAGGACATAGAAAAGTAGACTAAATTTTTATTGAAAACCCAAAAGGATACCTTAATCCATTAATTTTTGAAAATCATTATAAGTCCCCTATGATGACATACTTACCTACTATAATGTAGCCCACTTTATTAAATATAAAATGATGACTACAATAAAAAAGTTAGAAGAGTGAGAAATTTCATATAACTATAATAAAACTAAAATGGAAGGCTAGAATCAAATAATAATATTCACCACATTTAGTGAGCATTACTGTTCTAAGGCTTCATATTTTTCATCTCATTTCATCTTCACAACTCTCTCAAGTCAGAATGATCAGTGTATCTCCATTGTGAAAATGAGGTAACAAGAGAACATAATGATTGGGAATTTGTCCAATAACGCAACTAATAGAGCCAGGATTTCAACCCCACAGTCTGAACCAAAGCTCAAGCTTTTACCCAGAACCTGTGTTACTAATCCTTAAATCAATTGTTGACCATTAATTGCAGTACTAATCATTTATTGTAAAATAAATAAATAAATAAAATCTGCATAAAATAAAATCCAATATTTCAAATGACAGCATGGTCTGGTATTTGTCAAAATCCAAATATATTTTTTCAAATGCAATTAGCTATATAGCACTGGATTTTTAAGTTAATCTGAAGAAAAACAAACACTATCACTAGTATGGATTCTAGTCCTACCTTTTCAACTCTTCTTTCAAGAGCTAATCTCTTAGAGAAATGATAATAACCATATTATCTAAATCCATAATTTTTCAAGTGCAAAATCAATTAAAAAGCTTTAATTTCACATACACAAATGGCAGTATTATTGTATTAATGTAGGTATCAAAATATATTCTGCATTTTTATTTTACATATCAGCTAATATTTTAATAAATTTCTTATAAATATTTGGCAGTGTTTCACAGTAATATAGAAGACTAAAAATCAGTTTTAACACATAATTCTAAGCCAAGTGTTTGTTAACAATAGGCCTTTAATGAAAATAGCCAAACAGATGCTGTAGACTGGAAGATCAAAGCTGCAGTTGCAGAGCAAGTTTATGTATTTAATTATACAAGCATATATGGATTTAAATTGGGCTAAAATGATCGCCAGGTGGAAAATCTTTTTAGGCAGTTTGTATAACTGGCAGGAACATACTAAAAACATAGATTAGGACTCCATTCCACCATAAATGCTTCTTCAATGATGGAATACTCAAGTGGAGTTTTAGCAAACTTTTTTTTTATTTGATAAAGGCTAGATCAGTTGTACCTAGCCTTCAGAACCCATTTGAGTTAAATTACCCACATTTGCCAAACTAATATATAATTTTTAACTGTCTATTTCACTTTTGCCATGTAGAGACAGCATAAAACTACTATAACTTCTTTTAAAAAAATGTAAAATTTGGAAGTTTGGGATTTTATTTTTACCATAAATATATGTGAATACATTGGAACATAAAAAAATGTGCCAAAAAACAAAAAAACACACAATTTACTGTCTCCTCTCAATATATCAGACACAATGCTAAATACTTCACATGCATTAACTCATTATCTTCAATAACTTTGAAGTATCTGGCATCTGTATTAGTCCATTTTACAAATGAAAAAAGAGAAAAATAAAAAAATTAAGTAATTTGTTAAAGGTCACATAGTTAATAACAGGTAAGTAGAGATTCAAACACCCCAAAACATGAGGTCTTAACTCCTACCCCAATATACAATTTTTCCCTCATTTGACCCTATCATAAGATATAAAAAGGTTGACTCTAATTATCCAATCAGCATTATCATCTAGAGCAATTAAAGCTAAAAACAGAATAACCTCAGACTTTAATATGACCACAACCCACTTTGAAAGAAAAGGTTCATTCAACAACTATTTGCTGAGTATGTACTAAATACCAGACATAATTCTAGGCTGTAGTACAGAGCAGTGAATAAAACAAAATCCCTACTCTCATGAAGTTCACATTATAGGTAGGTGGAAAAATAAACAAATAAATATACATTAAAGGGTGATAACTCTGTGTAGATGAATGAAGCGGCTTTACAAAGTGCAACTGAGCTGTTGCCATTTTATAAAGAGTTGTCAGGGTAGGTAACATTTGAGATGACCTTTTTGATATGAGGAATCCGTGGGGAGAGAAAGTTTGTTGGAGATAAATTAAAGTTTGGTTTTGAATGTGGTAAGATAGTGATTCCTGTTAGACATATAAGCAGAGGTATTAATTAGGCAGTTTGAGTTCAAAGTTCAGGGGAGAGGTAGGAATTACAGATGTAAATCTGAGAACCAATAAAGTAGAAATAGTCTTTAAAGCCAGGAGAGTGAACAAAATTACCTAAAGAGTAAGTATAGACAGACTAAAGAAGAGGTCTAAGGACTGTGCTCTATGTCATTCCAATGTTAAGGGATCAAGAATATAGAAAACCAACAAAGCAGATTGAGAAGAAACAGCTAGCAAAGTAAAATGAAACCAAGACAGAATGGTGTTTCAGAGGAAGCCAAGTGAAGAGTCATAGGAGAAAAGAGGAGCACTGTATCAAATATTAGTGATAGATTAAGATAAGAACTGAGAATTGACCCCTGCACTTAAGAATGTGAGAGTCACTGGGACCTTGATAGTTGTGCACAGAAGTGTCAACTCATTACTGAATGGAGAGGGTTAAAGAGAGAATAGGAATTTAGCAATTTCTCTTCTGGGTATATACCCAAAATAATTGAGAATGAAAACTTGGATAGATATGGTGTATTAATGTTCACAGCAGCATTATTCACAACCACCAAACGGTGGAAGCAACCCAGTGTCCATCAATGGTTCAATGGATAAATAAAATGGGGAAAATATGTACAATGGAATAAAATTCACACTTAAAAAAGGAAATTCTAATACATGCTACAACATGGATAAACTTTGAAAACATTATGCTAAGTGAAATAAGTGAAATAAGGACAATACCATATAATGACAACAAAACAAATACTCTTTATTTCCACTTATATGAGACATCTAGAGTTGTTGAATTCAGAGACAGAAAGTAGAATGGTGGTTGTCAAGGGCTAGCACGGGAAGGAGTGGGATTTATTGTTTATCGAGGACAGAATTTCAGTTCTACGAGTTGAAAGAGTTCTGTAGATGGATGGTGATGATGGTAGCCCAACAGCATGAATGGTACTTAATGACACTGAACCTTGCACTTAAAATGACTAAAATAGAAACTTAAACTGGTATGTTTCACCATAATTTTTTTGAAGTTCATGAAATTGGCACCTATGAAAAGTTAGAGAGTTGTTAGAAAGCATTATTTTTTGTAGCTTTTTTAAAATCTCACTTCATAACTTTTAAGAAAAAATAAACATCATTTGGTGGGGAGAGTTGAACACAAATATCGACAAGAGTCTTAAACATAATAGGAAAAAACTGAAACAACTGAATGTCACTCAATGTGTGAATGAATAAACAAATTTTAGTGTGTCTCAACAATGGAATACTACTCAGTAAAACAAACTATTGATAAATGTAACATGAATGAATGTCCACATGGAACAAAAGAAACCTTCCACAATAAAAAATATGTACCATATCGTTCCATTGCCATAAATTTCAAGAGCAGGGATCACTACATGTATGGTGCTAAAAACCAGAACAGTGGTTGTCTTTGTGGTGGGGACTAATTGGAAAGGCACAAGGGAACTTTTGGGGGTATTTTATTATCTTGACGGGGGTGTATAAACACTTGTCAAAAGGCATCTAATTGTACATTTAAGATCTGTCCACTTCACAGTAAGTAAACTATTCCTCAATAAAAAGAGAGAAAAGAAAACTTCTTGACAGCAAGTATAGCCAACTCTACAGCAGTGTTACCAAAAGAGATACAGAAGGAAGGAAATGTGGGGGTCAAAGGAGAGTGTTTGCGGTGGATTTGCTTTGGTTTTAGATGGGAGACACCGCAGCATGTCCGTGTGCCGACAGGCACGATCCAATGCAGAGGATGAGAGTTACTGTGCTACCATAAACAGGAATGAGATGAGATTCACTGTGTTGGTGGCCTTCCCTAGAAGCATGCACACTTCACCCTTATTAACAGTCACAGAGAAGTATATGGCTACTAAAGCAGGTTAAGTTGGGAGGGGTGCCTGAGATCATGTGAAGGTTCTTTGCCAATATCTTATTATACTGTACGTACTAGCAGAGCAGCTTTGTTCTCACACTGTCCACAGACCTTCCCTTTTATCTTGGGTTTTTCACTTTCAAAAGATTTTGCCATTTTATAATTAAGTGGTTGTTTCACTGTCCCTAGAAGGAAAAATCAGATTAATAACTTTAAAATACGATGTTTAGTTTTCTGATTGATAAAGTAGTGAAATTATGTAATTTCTAAATTCTCAAATAATATTTAAATATTAGTTGCCCAGTAAAAATGGCATGTAGCCAAGTCTAATCCTCCCTGTAGGTTGGAGATCCCACAGTCCCCCTCCTGTCGCCTGTGACCGCAGGGCTGCACACATCTACCTATAGCCACTCCACTTAAAACTCATTTCATCTGGACATGTAAAATTACAGAATGTAATAGGTAAAAACTACACTCTTGATAGAATTCTTATGGCATCCTGTCCCATCTCTGGATCAAACTGAAGCCCACAAAGACCATCTTCTATAATAAATGTTATATATATTCTAGAACTTGTTCTACCAAATTCCTGGTTAAGAGTTTATCAACAAACACTAAGGACCAGTGCTATGAAAGTCCTCACCTTTGAAAAATACTACATTATAATCATATTTTAAATGGACATTTTTTGACATGAAATAAGCCTCCTCACACAAAAATACATAAATAAAATGCATTTTGAATATCAAAGATAAAGAGTCATCATTTGGGGGGTTTAGAAACGTTATATTGCATGAATGATTCTAGCACTTTAATTTTCTATGTCATTCAAATGCAAAAGAAACTGTATCTATAGAAGCTAATAATACAGTGGTAAACTGTTTACCTTGAAGCTGCTCTTTCAGTAATTTCAATTTCACTTTTCCAGCAGAAGGCTGTATTAATGAAATAGATAATATTTGTCAGGTATGCATTCTCTTAATCAAAGGAAGTTTAAGTTATTAACAAAAATATTTAGAAAGTTGTAACATTTTGGTGTACCTTGAACAAAACAAACATTTTGAAAGAATAATGTAAAATTAATAGATCATCACTAAAGCATATAGAGCCTTTAAGAGAAAAGTTCTGTAAAGAAAACATTTAAAATATATAAAAAAGTTTTTTAAATATGCCATAAATTATTTTTAAACAAAAATCATTATATATTATTATAAAATAATTTTAAGAAAGCACTACTATTCATATATTGTAAAGGCTTTTCTATTTCTGATCTTTCTGAAAGACACAAAATCTAAATTTGTGTAGACTGAATCTAAACTGAATTCTGATTAACCTTCTCTGCTTACATAACTACAGAAGCCAATATTATTCTTATTTGCCCAATTTAGAGAACCAAATGTTTAAGCATCATAGACTTACCCTTCAAATATGTTATTTGTGATCCCCAACTTTCCCACGTTGTAGACAAAAAAAAGAATTGTGCATATAAGACTCATTGCTAGGTATTTCAGACAAATAATCAATTAAAACACTTAGATCTTAAGATTAAAAAAAAATTAAAACAGACTCGCAATTGCACATAACTGGCTTGGTCTTATTAAAACCAACATTCAAAGTATACAAACAAGCATGGAGGATGGTACACATTTAGGCAGAAACTGTCAATTCATGCCTAGTTTTAAATTTGCAATTCACATGCTCAATCGCCCAATTTGTACATGAGAATATGAGGACAATGATTGCCTCTATGTCTACAGCTGTACTAACTGCAGTCATCTGAAAAGTTAGGCTTAATTATTCTCAGTGAACCTAGTGGTTTCACTTCAAAAGGGCATTTTTTGTTCACATTCTTTTAAGTAGCCATTTAGATGCTATGTACCAAACAGCAGAAAAGAAAATAGCACTGAAGAAATCAAATCTTGGTGAATCACACTTTTGTTTTTAAACTGGCAATGTCATACAAGTTATAGATAATTTAATCTCATTTTTCATATCCAAATTATCCAGTATTATTACCTTAATAATACGCCTGAATTGCAACAAGATCTATGTGGTTATAGGTGATCTGGGCAAAATAGATTTTCCAAAGCAGATGGAACCCATTATTTGGGAAATTTTATAATTTGTTTTTATTATTATGTGGAGCATTTTTCTGCTAAATATAGTCATATTTACTTAAAATGATTAAAAGTGCATCTAATAGCTAGCTGCTATTTTTAGGCAAATAGAATTACCTTCTAAGTCTAATTTTTATCTGTTTGGAAAAGAGTTGAGGGTGAAATGAGGCTGGACCAGGGACACACACACACACATATACATACATATGCAGATACATATACTAAATTACTATGTGAATTCAGTATACTAAAGCCTATGCCTTATTACCCACTTATGCCTACACCAGCAGAAGCTGAAGGGGTGCCATCAGGGGCCAAGGCAGCTTAGTGGCTCTACCACACAGACATATCATCTGGGCCACTGGGGTCAGACTATGCTGTCATCATGAGTCTCCCTGGCATTCACAGATGCCTCCAAATTCCCACCATTACCCTCATCTGCCATGCAGGGCCCACACTCCTCCCATAAGCCACCACTTCAAATAGTCTCATTCTAAATCCAATTAGCTACTTAACCTTCTCCATTCTCTACTGCTTATCCTACCATCCAGGCTCCCCTGCTATTCCATGGAGCCGTTATTAAATAGTCATTTTAACTATCTTATGCCTTAAATCTCTCCTAAAAATATGTCTTCCAAAAGTTCACGTTAACTGAACCCACCTTTCCTCAAACACAACCTCCTCCACAGAACACTCCAGAGGAACTAGCTCCATTTCTACTCTTTCACTCACCAGGAGAGAAGAAAATTTTTCTCTCTGTCTGTTCCTCAGTGCTGCTTCCCGAAAATTGTTCTGTTCTCATCATGCAGCAAAATTGCCTCTACTGAAAGACCTCACCGTCCACTTACTGCTTTTATCAGTACCTGGGATCCTCTTCCACCCGAACTTCAGCAATCTGCCCAGTATTTCTCTCTATCATATTTCTGGGTGTGATCGTGGGGACTTCAATATCCATGTTCACCTGACATCCTGATGCTGAAAAACCCTCCAACATACTGACTGCTATGAATACCTGAGTACCTCTTCAGCCACTTGACCATTATGACAAAACCTTGAACCTAAACAGCAATCTAAATGGCCACACCTTCAAAATCCCAAACTCAAAGACTTTCTCATCACCTTACCTCCTTCCTCTTAGACCTCCCATATCTATACCTACCATTGTGATGAAATAATATTAACTGAGTCCCCTACAAATAAATGCTGAACAACTCCAGTGGGCTCAGATGGCTCTTCAGCAACCTATTTACTTGTTTGCTGCTAAACCTCAATCATGGTTTCCACAGCAGCTGCTCCAAACCTTTTCCATTCCAAAGAACTCAAATTTCCCCCATCTTCCTTCCTTAATCTGAGCAAATGATCTTGCCTTTAAATTTACTAAGAAAGTCAAGGTCTTCCCTTTAAAAGTTTTCCACTGCTTCCTGCCTCATCTGTCAAATGAAACCTCTAATTTTCCTTTATCACCACTCGTCCTCTCTTCCACTTTTCTGGTCTCAGAGAAAACAAGCCCTCCTTTTTTTTTTTATTAAGACCTTCTTAATGAGCCCCCGACAACTGACACTTCTTTCATTTGCATATCCAATCTTTCCTCCACTAGTGAGTCTATCTCTCAGCTACAACCTGACTCACATACATTTTCTCCCTGACTCTAAAAAATAAAAAATAAAATAAAACAACAACAAAAAAAATCCTTCCTTAATCCTGTTAAATCCTTGAGAGGTCACCTCCTATTCTCACGTTCACTGCATCATCAGTCTACTCATTGCCACCCATCTTCCCTTTTCAATAACTGAAAAATATTTTTACATCTAATAACCCCATCATCAAATCAAATGTAGTATTTCTAGAAATCCTCACTCTCCATAAGTAGACATTCTAATGTTAATTTTCAGTTAATGTTACAATTGGTTTCACTCCTATTATCTCACACATTGCTGAAAACTGTGAAGTAGTTAAACAAGCATTGCTATCCATGTTTACAAACATGGTAACAGAAACTCAGAAAAGGTTAAATGACTTGCCTAAAATCACAGAGCTAATGGAATGAGTGAGGAATTTAATCTCTACAGTCTAACACAGAGTTTCTTGATCATGGCCAAGATAATTCTTTGTTGTGAGGCTGTCCAGTTCATTGTAGAATGTACAGCAGCGACTCTGACCTGTAGCCATTACATACCATTAGCAAAAAAAAAAAAAAAAAAAAAAAAAAAAAAGCCTTTCAGTGCTAATAACTAAAAATGCCTAGGGGGAAATTGCCCCCTGTGGAGAAACACTGTACTCAAAAACATTTTCCACTACACAATGTATCAGACAATGATGACTTCATTTTTTCTAAAAACACCCTTCTTTACTTCTTCTATGAAATTACCTTACTTTGATTCTACTCTTACCATTCTTTCTCTCTCAGGCTTCTTTTACCTTAGAGCTGGCAAATTACCTTAGAACCGCTTGAAAAGCTTTTCTTCCAAATCTTGGCCCTGACACTTGACCTTGAGCAAGTTATTTAACTCATTTGATATAAAATTACTTCATCTGTAGAACTGGAATACTAAAAGGTGCCTTTAAAAGTGTTTGTAAATACTTAATGAAATAAAATAAGAAAAGCAGGTTATATTGTTGACTAGTATAAAACAGATAGTGAATAAATATTAAAGTTCTATGTGCCTCCATATTCCTTGAGTTTTATCCTTCACAGCTGCCTTTCCTGAACTTTTTTCTTTATACCTTTCTTCTCCTTTTTATAAATTCTTAGCAAGCACATTTACTCTCTCAGCTTCAACTAACACGAGAATTCAAATAAAACTCTCCTTGGAATTTGCTAAGAGGGTAGAACTTATATGTTCTCACACACACAACAGAAATATGTGAGGTAATGAATGTGCTGATTAACTCCATGTGGGGGGATCGTTTCACAATGTATACATATATCAAATCATTTTGTACACTCTCTTACAATTTTGTCATTATACCTCAATAAAGCTGGGAAGAAGGAAAAAAAAGGAAAAGAAAGAGAATGGAAGGAAGGGAGGGAGGCAGAGAGGAAGAGAGGGAGGAAGGAGAGAGGTCTAAAACTATACCCCAGAACTTTTTTTCTAACTTTCTTCTTTATTCTATCTCTTAGCCAATCTGGCCTGAAATATTATATATTTGACTTCCTTCTTTTGTTTCTGATTTTCAGTTCCATATTTTCCATTATATTTCTTCTGCTACATTTTAATTCGAACTCTTCTCATCTGACTTCTAGACTATTTTAATAGTCTTCTAAATAGTCCCCCTGTTTCTATATCAGTGGCCTCCAAAGCAGAATGTATGCATGCTCTGAGGGAGTTCAAGAAAAGGCCAGAAAGTGCAAAAGAAATAACTATTAATGTTTATAGTATTCTTGATTAATTTCCATATTTTGTTTTATGATGCATGTGATAGATTAGAAAACAAGTATATATATAAATTCTATTTGTAAATAAATAGTGTTCATGGGTAGAAAAACCATGCTCAAAATAAATTATCACTATTTATTATATGACAGTTTGGATAGTATTTGCTCTATATTCATTAACTCCAAATGTACCAGATATTTGAACAAAATCAAACATCATAAATCATCATCTTAGTCTTGCTATGCTCCTGCTCCAAAGCTGTCAGGGAATTCCATTCACCCAATGAAAAAGTCAAGACTCCTGAATCTGGTATTTGGGCCTTCCTTCCAGACCTAGTTTACCTTCTACATCACCTTCCACAGCTCCCCAAGCCCCCAAATTTTCATACTCCTTTCAATTATGAGGTTTGTAAGGACTGACATTATAATTTTTCATTAATTTTTCCTTACAAATACTTCTAGTAGACTCTCAAATATTTGTAGAACTAAAGCATTATTTCCCAAGCACAGATGGTTTATCCACTAAATAGTTATGAAAAAATTGCATACTGACTTTTTTATAAATCTTCTCATATATGCATAACTTTTCACATTAGATTAGGATCTTCTTAAGAATAAGGATAATTCACTATATGACAAAGAAGACACTTAAATGCTATTGAATAAATAACTCAACAATCACAAGTCAGCATTTTTAATATATTTACAATAACATCTGAAACATGAAACACTATCTCAGAAAATAATAAAAAATAGAAAATGGTCTAAAAAACTTTTAATCCAATAAATTAAAGAAACATATTTCAGTAAGAGAATGACATTTAAAGAATAAAATGCTTTTTCAAAGCCAGAAAGTTTAGAAGCACCAAGTAAGATGTTTATAGATACCAACTACCCATTGAAAGTTTAATGATAGGTATTTAAAATGAAAAAGCTATATAAGTTAAAACTTACAAGGTCACAGATCTTGTACTAAAGAATCCAGAAGCAAAACAGTTTTCTTTAAAGAAAGATGCTTATTTGGTTTCAATTGCAAATATAATGTAATATTATATTTCACAACACATAGTAAAGATAAAGCAATTCTTTAGCTGGGAAATCAGTAAGTTGATATCTCACACATAGAATCAACAATATATGAATAATAATTATTATTTAAGCAGAATATAAACACATTAAACAAATGTGATATAATAAAAATGCAGAATTAAAATCTGTCCTTTGTTATGTCAAATAACAGCTTTCACCTTAACACAGAACTACATAGTTCTATCTCACATACTTGAAACTAGAACTGAACTGAACGGAAAAAATTGGCTTAAGAAAATTGAGCTTAAGATGAATTTATAAAAATCAACTTGCAGATAAAAAACAAAAATATACCTGAATAATGAAAGTTGTATATAATCTATAAAATTTAATCAAAATCCAATAACATGCAAAATTGTTAAAATAAGAGTAATAAGTTCTTAAGTATGGAAGGGAATGAAAGATCTGAGAAAATAATTTATATCTTCTTGCTTAGCAAATCGCCTAAGAATCAAATAGTATTATCTTACCTTAATAATATTTCTTTTATTTTGTGACATTATATGTGATTGATTATCCAATTTGCCCACTTTTCCAGATTTCCAATGATATCCACTTGACCTTCAATACATATAAACAGAAGACAAAATGTAATTACTAAATACATATCTCCTTTTAATAAAAACAAATGTATTTTTCCTGTTTCGGGAAATGGAAATTCAGTTGTTAACATGCAACAGACACAAAATGAAAATGAAATACCAATAATGCCACAATATCCTCAGTAATTCTAAAATACAGCTCTACCATATTTGGAACTGAATAAAAGTGAAATGTCCAAACAGATGAAGAATGCCACTGTTCAGATATTTATAATGACAACAGTTTTACTGATTTATAGGAAAATTTAACAGATTGTCATACAGTTTTTAAAGCTAAGGTTCTGTAAATCTAAAGAGAAAAAGGAAGCAAAACAATAGCCAAAAATATTCAGCAGATCTAAGTGATCAATTCCTTATTAAGACTTCCAGTGAGCCTCCACATTGAAAGGTAACAGAGATTACAAGGAAGGCAAACTGTTTAGTTTCATAGTTTAGTTTTCAAAGCACTTTTATTTGAGCCGCATAAATTTTTTTAAGTCAACAGGGCAGGGAGTCCAATTCCTATTTAAAAAATAATGAGACAAAAACTTGCACAAGGTCACAGATAATATATAACAAAGCCAAGATGAGAACACTGCATTTCTAACTTCCTAACCAGTGAGTGGCAGGTTTTCACCTGGCCATGACATTTACTGTCTACGTGACCTTCGAACAGCATTTAACTATTCTGGAAATTCAATCAAGCTTTAGAACATTTTTTAAAATTATATGGAAAAGGTTCTTCGGCTAAAAAAAATGCATTCGTGGGGGCTGATTTCAGAAACTCTGATTCACAGACATATTCGTCATCTGCTGAGAAGTCCAAAGCAGTGAAGGTTAAAAAGTAGAACTGACCATTGGATCATTAAGAGAAGAACAGCAAAATATATAATAAACTTTGTCATCTTGTATGTCATAACATACAACACTGAGGTGCCATAATTAAACCAATGCTCTGGTTATTGAAGAGGATGTGTGTATGTGTCATGAATATTTTCAAAAAGTTAGATTCTAAAGATAAATACTACTAAAACTGTAATAAATATTTGTATTTTCTTTAATAGTTCATAAGGTACTTCATAGATATTTGATGATCACCACCTTGAGCACCAAACAAAAGCAAATTTAATATACAAAGAAGCTGGTAATATTTAGTACCAGCAGGAGCACGTAAAACATTCATTCTACAAGAGAAAGTTACACAATTTTGAAGCCTGTTTGAAAAACAATTTCTCCAATGTCTACCAAAATGTAAACCATTTATATACTTTGACCTAAAATTATATAGGTAAAACTTTATCCCATAGATGCTCTTGTATATATAAGCAAAAAATATATACAGAAACATTTCATAGCAGCATATATTATCACAAAATACTGAAAACTTCATAAATATCCAAAAAATAAATGCTATTATGTCCACACAAAGAAATATTATTTAACCATTAAAAGAATGAGATCAATGGGTGCTGATGTGGCAATAGCACTAAAATAATATTAAGTAAAAAAGTAGAGTGTGAATCAATTCACATATTTCATTGATAACCTCATTTATAAAAACATAAAAGACATGTCAGATACACACACACATTCACACACATATATACATAGGCTTGAACAAAAATAAGACATTTAGGGGACGGAATATTTAATTGTTAAAAGTGGTGCTGGGAGTCAGCCTACAGCTAAAAAGAGATAACTATCATTATATAACTATCAGTTCTATTTGACTTTTTTTATCATATATATTTAAAAATTCTATAACAAATCCAAATTCTCAGTAAAATTAGCACAGATATGCAAGCATAATATTAGAGTATTCTCATTAATACAATTTCAGATAAAGCTCATTTGCTAAAAATATTTCAAACATACTTGAGGGTCTGAATGATTCTTATATATGTATATGTAAACTCCTGACCACAAAAAGTCTTTTAATAAATAAAAATGACTCTAAACATAAACAGGCAATCTCCTGTTGATAGCAATTTTATGAGAGCAAAGGGCAAATTCTGAATTGCTGTTCTAAGCATTCAGACTATAAATAGTTCAGAATAACGTAAAAAGAGAAATAAGAAAATATAAGAGCAAATAAAGTTTAGAGGAAACAAAAGTAATAGTAATTTTTAAAAAACAGCATGCCTTATATAAGAAGTAGAAAAGACAGGGGAAATTTAATATTACTAGTTCTTCAGGAAAAGACAGATTATCCATTCAGGACAGATCTTTATAGGAATGACAGCATATAAAATAGTTCTTTATATAATTCTATTTATTCCTCTGAAATTCTCTAAAAATGTCACCTACACTCTTTCTTCCTTTTCTTTGCTCCTTGTTGACTGGAATTCTTGTAGTTTCTTTTCCATCTCTTGGTTCTCCAACTCTAATTGTACTTTCTCCATTCTTAGTTCTTGAACATTTCTGAGTAAGATTTAAATGCAGAATGGTCATTTGGGGTAAACAAACAAACAAAAACAAGGCAAAATAATTTTATATCATCTTTTTTTCTTAAGTAAAATTATGAATAATAAATAGCAATGAAGTATTTTAACTACTTCCTTTGTATTTCTTTGATCTATGGTTTCTAAAGTTAGTATCTGCCTTCCTTTAATATTCTTAAGAAATGTATCTTCATATCTTAAACTTTTGTTTTTTCCTATTATATTGCTAGAGGTTTCAAATTATAATTCATTTTATATATGAGCAATGTCTTTAATATATGTGCAAATATCTATAATAAAAGAAAAATTTTCTAATTGTCATACTTTCTTTCCTCTAAGGATTCAAGTAGTTTGAAGCATAATATCTAAAATGACTTTTTTTTCTGTATAGGTAGAATATACATTTTTGCTAACCAGTTTGGAAATGCTCAATAAATTTCTACCTTTATAGCCAAAGGTAGAATCCAAAAAATACACACACAAAAAAGAGCAGGGCTTGTCTGAGGCTTACTAGGGAGAAAGCACCTATTAAGGGTTTTGGTGTGGAAACCATTAAAAGAATTAAATGAGAACTGAGCCAAGCCTTACCTATCATTTCCTCTGAAGGAAAGCCCAAAGAAGAGATCTTTTTGAGGACAGAGCACAGTCCCCTTATAGATTCTTTTGTAAGAGATTTTGCTCATAATATCTGAAGCTCATCAAACTTTTGATACAAGCCATTTTCCTCATTTTACAATTCTAGTCTCCAGTCAGCATTAGTGCTGATCTGACTGGATAAAGACATTGGAAAGGAAACTGGAAGCATTTGAGAAATATAGGAAATAGAATTAATTGGACTAAGACTCATCAGAAGTAGGTGACTCACTAGGGCAGGAACAAGGCAGAAATCTGAGATAATTCCAAGTTTCTTACTTGAGTGACCAGGAGGCCAGTGATGCTTTTCCTGAACTAGATCATTCTGGGATGGGATGGGGACACAGAATTAGTGCCTGAGCTGGTCTCCCTGCCCAAGTTCTCACCACCTTCCATGTTGCTTCCATAGGAAGCAAAAGGACAGAAGTGACTGTGTCACTCATTTGCTTCGAAAACTTTTAATATTTTTGATGTCCCCACTGTGGTAGACGAAAGGGATGAGACTGGTTAAAAGAACTGGACTAGTGACCAAGTGGTCAAGTTTATGGTGGGAGTTTGTGGGTCTGGAACAAGACAAAGGATTCCTCTTAGGGACAGCCTTGGACACAGAGCCAGAATGGCAGGCAAGGCCACTATGGTTAATCCTGCAGAGATCATGTCAACACGACAAATCCAAGGGCCAGGAAAAATCTATTGAAATGGGTTGCGGGTTGGGAAAAAGATAGTGAGGAATTGGAAAACAACATAATGTCAGACAATGAAAAGACAATTGTTAAAACAATGTCAAATAAAAATAGGCTGGAAACAAGGCAAGACTGAGAAAAAGAACTCCAGAGCAGTTACCATAGGATGGGTGTTACTGCTCTAGTTTTTATGGGTAGTAGATCAGGTAGATATACAGGACAGGAAAAAGTGATTCCCCCTCAACCTCAAGATAAATTCCAAACTCTTTAATGTAGCATATAAATTAATTTATTACCTATACAGCCCTGCCCTCCTCTCTAACTTCGTTCTATAAAGCATAGCCAATTGGATATGTCTGACAGTCCCCAAACTATATGGTCTCTGTGCCTTTTGTGCGTCCCCAAATTTCATCCAGTAACTACCCTACTAACTGTATCTTTCAGGCAAAGCTTAGAGACCTCCCAATCATATCCCAGAAGTTTGGGCCATGTTTTCATAGCTCCCTGTGCCTTCACATCACATCATGTTTCACACTACATTATAAAGGTAATTTTACTTATTTACATCCTTTGTAAGCTATCTGAGGGTAAAGATTGTAATTTCCTATTTTTATATCCACCATTCCCCACCACAGTATGTAGAACATGTATGTATTTAACAAATGTTTGTTGGATGCATTCTTCTAAGTATATACACACAGACTTGAAACATATTACCAAAATCAAATAACACATGTCCCCTTCTCTTACTGCATTAAAAAAAAAAAAAAGAAAAATTGGTAATAATAGCAATTGGATAGCTCACCTCCTCACCAAAAAATGGTAAACCTTATCATGATAATGCCATAAATTTGTTTAACATTTCCAGTTTACACAATGCTTTTATACACAGTATATCAAACATAAAAGGAGAATTAGGAAAGCTCTGTAGACATTGAATAACCACAGGACTCTTGATGTGGATCAGGGAACTCAGAAACTAAAATTAAAAATCAACCGTCTGTCCCCAACCTATGCTGGCTGGCTCTCAGTGATATTTGAGAGGAAAGCCTTGGGAATTGCCAGTGACTCTGTATGACCTCAAAAGTAAACTGTAAATTGAACGTTCTGGTACCTCTGCCATGTCATGAAATTCCCAGGATACCCAGAACTGCTTGGCTTTGACTGAATGCATCTACCAGGCAACCTAAGACAGAAGGTACTCTTCCTGGGAAAGGTAAATTTAACATAACATCTTTTACTCTGTAAGTGTGAGGGCAGTCAATATTTTCTATTCCCAGTATAAAGGTCACTTACCCTAACAGTTCCCCTAAAATTCAGTTTCTTCAGGGTAATTCTGTTGTAATTTTGTCACAAAAGTATTTGTAACTTTCTGTTATATTGTTTTAATAGTTAGAATGCTCAACCTTCATTTATAACTTTTTACTTCAATTCTTATGACATAAATAATTTTAGTCCTTATATTTTAATATCTTAAACCTACTTTCTTACAGATCAAAATGCAGCTGTGAAGAAAATGAATATAAGAATTCACAAAATTTGAGTTCAACTCTAAACAGTCACATGTAAAACGAATCCTTTAAATTACAATATACAGAATAATGATTTCTATTTAAGTAATAAAGAGGTATGCACTTACTTATATTTTAACTTCACAGAATGTCCAGGTTTTCCCCATGGAAGAACTACAAAATCTTTGGTGTTCATGATTATTGTCTTAATATTGTCTAAGAATTATTGTAATTTGTGGAAACTTCTAAAAAAGTAACAAAGACAAAAGAATTATGCCAGAAGTAAAGGAGTTAACTTAAAATTTTGAAACTACATATAACTCAAGAATATTTTAAAAAGAGAAATCATTATGAGGGAAAAGGCTAAATCAAAAGTTAGACAACAAAAAATTATTATATATGCTTAATTATAAGTTATGTATCAACATACTAAGAGAGTTATAAATATAATATATCTGATGAAAATAAAATTTTACCAATAATTATGTGGCATAAAAACTGGAAATATTCAACTGATAGTAAAGAATGCATTCATAAGGCAAAACACAGTCTGGCTCTTTCTATGTTAAGGTTATAAAAATATATATCAGGTATTTGTTCCCATCCAAAAATAACATCCAAGGCTAAACATAGTGAAAAGAAACTGCGAGATACAATCCAAACTTAAAAACCTCTTTTTTTACATATATGGTAATGTAAAATGAGAATTAAGGTATGTGATAATTACCCAAAGGCATTCTAATATCCTCATTTATCAAAGAAAATTTTAATGGTGCTCTTTGCCTAAGATTGGAAATTAGCATATTTAGAAAGAATTTTTTAACAAGAAATGAAACAAAAAAGATTTTCTGCTTAACTCCAAGTTAACCAGAAAATTAAATTATTCAGAACACCCTATTTCCTGAATATCCCAATTATTCAGGGTTCTATAATAATTTATTCTGTAATGCTGAATTACTGAATCACATGCAAAACTATTAGATTGTATATGAATAAAAATTTCCAAATTCCAAATACCCTTAAAGAAATATGAGGCAATAACATAGTCTTTAGTTTTAAATGCCCAAACCATTTGATACTATTTATTTATATATGTGTTCCTACATGTTCATAACCCTTATAAATATTCATTAAGGCTCTGCTATATGCAAAGCACTGCACTGAGAAGCATGAAGGAGTCAAGGCCCAAGGATATTTGTTTTCTGAGTTCACATGGCATAGAGTCAATAGGATATATAAGATCTATATATAAAAGCTATAAAACAAGGTAGGAATTATAAGGGCCATAAACCTTACAGATGTAATAATAGAAGAAGTAAGAAAAGAGAATTTAAGCTGGCTAACATTTAAAATAGGACTTTAAGGAGAAGCTGGGCTTACATATGACAATATGGATTGGATGAACATTGCACACTGTAAGAAAAACCAGCTCTTGAATGAGGACCGATGAGTGGTTCCATCTGATGTATAAGTTATATGGAGGGGAAAAAGTAGGCATTAAGTTTGGAATTGTAGGCTGAAGCTCAATAATGAGTAGTTTTAAATGCCAACTTAAGGATTTTGGAATTTATTCTATTGCTAATGAGAGTCACTGAAAGTTTTAGAGGAAAGAACAGAAAATAAGTCTAGAACCTTTGCTCGAAGATATAAGGAGAGAAGGTATCAGAATAGAAATAACCTAATGAAAGCCTGTTGTGACATTAAAGTCTACACAATCAAATGACTATTCTATCTCAAAATTTCAATGATGCAACCACTGATCAAAACATTTTTGGGATGTCTCTTTCAGAACTGTCTGCAGAGTCCATCATACCCCTCAATAAATACACAAATCTACTTTGGTGTGCTTCATTTAAAACTAAAACTGATATTGTCCAACAGAATGGATTATTTTGTTCATTCATATCTAGTTCCAAATTATTATACCTCCAAAAATCAAACCTAGAATGAAAGATTAGGTTTTTACTATCTTGGAGGAAACTGTGAAGGAATTCATTCTCTGATAATAACTCCAAAATGGAATTTCATAAAATAATTTTCTATTGTAAGCAATGTAATGTTTGCATCATAGGACGAAGTGTATTTGTGCCTTCAATCAACAGACATAAATATAGCTGCTCCTTTGTGACCCTCGTTACAGGTACTGAAGTCATAATGGCAAATAAGTCATAGTGTCTTCTCTCAATTCACAATCAAAGGGAAAGTCACACCAACAACGGCAATACCTTGTGATATTCCAACAAAAGTACATAGTGGGGACATCCAACTCAGACTCATTTCTCAACTACCAAGTCCTATCTGTCAAAGCTAAACTCGGTGTCAAAGAAAACTAAAGGTACCCCAGGAACAGAAAACTAGAATTGTTTGCTTTTGGGGAGGGAGGATGCATCTATTCCTTCTCTGTAGGTAAAACCTGTGTCTCATTTTTATCAAACAGAGGCAACAAAAGCTACCTTTAAAAAATCTCTAAGATAATCTTGCTTCTATAACATAGAGTCTATGATCTTTTTTTTATCATAATCAGGAAATCCAACTGTTGAACCTTAGTCTACCATTGATAAGTTATTCATGAAAAGTTATATAATGTTGTCAGTACCGTTATCATTAAAAAAATTAAAAACCACCAAATTTAATGTGACCAATCAATTAAAATAATTTAAATTGCCTTAATTTTCCTTACACATTGAAGTATACAATTTTGCATGTGTATATACATATGCATAAAGCTGATCTGACACACAAAGACTGAAATGAAAGAAAAGTCTATGAATTTCATTAGGTTGAGATGATTCAGATTTATAGCTCTGTTGATAATGTGATTTAACCAATAAATGGCCTATTCAGGGGGCATTTCACTTCACTGAATGCAATTAGCAAGGCTTCTTCTCAATTAAATGTTTTATCAAGTCACACACATAAGCCAATTTTCTTGTATGAAGAAAAAAGGAACATTATAATTGTGAGTCAAGCTGTTCTGCCTGTTTCTTTTTGTAAAACCAACAGAGAATTAATCACCTTTCTTGCTACAGCTATATATAACAATGTCAGCAGAAAGAATAGCAAAGCACAAAACTTTAGTCACCTAATGAAACCAGGGAAATACAGATAAAATCCCTATTATGCAAATCTCATATCTCCACCCATCGTTTGGTCACCCAACTTTTTTCTTACAATTAAATACCAACAGTTTAGTTGTTACTTGGAAAAAATTCTAGTTGCTTGATTTATTAGGCTGTATCATTTTTCTGTCTTCATCCTTGTTCCTCTCCACATACACACACACAATGTGACCCAAAATTGTCTACGATGGTTTGATGACCTTTCTACAACTTCTCAGTCTAGGAATGCAACCCAAGTACCAAGGCCTGCTGCCACAGAATAGAAACAAGGAAATTACAATGAGCTACAAATCTAGAAACTCAGAAAATTCATCAAGAGTTGCCCTGGTGTCTTAAGAGTATTTACCAACACACCATGAGAAGAATGAGAGGTATGGAGAAACCACTGTCTTCAAAACAGGCCACTTTTTATAACTGAAAACTTATCTAAGGTTAGTTGATTCTTCTAATGACCTAGACCATCTTAGATCTGAAAACTTAAAAGTCAATAAATAAAGATTTTTCTTTACTTTAGGACATATTTTAAGAGTCTAATAAATAAGCTCTTTTGGATGAATTAGAATATCTAACATAGTATCTAAAAATCAGAAACCCAAACAAGAAATGTTAAATGAAAATAAATCTAAATAAAAATAGTAGTTTTAAACTTTTAAAAGAATTGTACTTTTAATATTTTATCTATCTGATATTATCCTATTCTAAGTAAACATATTTAAAGTCTTTTTTAAAAATCTAAGGACTGATAAAACATAATCCCTAGCACAATATCTTGTGTTTGAGTAGTCCTGTAAATAAATGTATGCTATCTTTTCCTAGCACAAGACCTGAAAGGAAGTCAGGTATTGATTTCCAAATTGCACTCAATCTCTCAGTCAACCCACCTATCTGATAATTAAACAATGCTTCAGGGCACCAAGTCACCCATTTTTTACATTTTATGTGCAGGTTCCCTTGAGAACAACTGAGAAAGTTGCCTTCAGATATCAAGAAAGAGGGCAGTCTTAGAAACTACCTTGAGAAGGGAACAAGGGAAGCATCAAAGGCTCTTTTTTACCCACAGCTGCTCGATTTCATCTATTTTACATAATGAGCCTCTGGGTCAGATTTAATATCAAGAAATTCTTCTGTAGCTTAAAAAAAAGTTTGAAAGGCACTACAGGAAAACAATACACAATTATTAAATTTGTATCAACTAAAAATTTTAGATGATTATAAATAGCAATGAAAGTATTAAATTTAGAAATTATACCTTTCAGAAACTTAAGTCTTTTCATATATTTAATCTATCCCACCTATTCTCATATAATCCACTATTATTCTAGGTGCTAATTTGTGAATACCTTAAGAATGTGGAAATTATGGCATCTATCCAAGACTGATGACAAAGCCAGAAATTAGGATTTTATTCTCAGTCCTGTTCAAGTTCTTAAAACTTGAAATCTAAATGTGGTTTCTTCTAGATATTTAAAATAATTAATTCATATCACTTAGATTCTTTCCCCTTTCATACTCTTAACCGGATATATAAAAAAAAAAGAAATTTAGAAAAAGAACTGTTGACTGACATCAAATGTTTTCTAAATTTTATGGCAATACACTTAAACACCAATAATAACCTCTTGGGTGTCAGATTACTCCCATGTAATATGAGGTCACAAGTTCATGTCCCTAAACAGTTCCCCATATCCACAGGAAATAAATACCCAGCTGCTCTGCTTGGTACAGAAAATTCTCCATTATGCATCCCAAGCTTCCTGAGCCTTATGCTTTATTTTTCACGTTGCTCATCATGTTTTATTCTATCCAATGCCCATGAAGATTTTTTCCATCAAAAGCGAACTTCTCCTCCTATAGGAACATTCTGTGTATTACACACATTTGCTATTATATGCTGCTTTGTGTTATTTTTGTTGCTTTGCTTATATAGGTGTAGTGTCCCCAAGTATCTCAAATATTTGAGGCCAATCCTATCATTGATCTTTGAATTCCCAGCTATAATAAAGGGGCCTAGACATAATGTGCGGCCAATAATAATGTGTTAGATTTAAGCATTTAATTTTTTTCTACTGCTTTGAATTTATTGCACAATAAAAAAAATTTTTAAACAAACGCACTACCCTCTTTCCCATTTCAACAAATCTTGTCTTCTTTTTTTCCATATATCCTACCAGACTTTCAATGAATGTACATAGATCACTTCTTCTGTGCCAGGTATTAGGTTAAGCACTGAGGAACAAGGTACAACTCACAGATATAGTACCAAATCCTCAGTGAACTTACACTTTGCTGAAGAAAGTAGGAACAAATTAAAAAGCAAATAATTGTAGAAAGTATTAAGTGTTTTGAAAGATATAAAGGACAGAGTTACTTTCAAGTAATTAATTTGTAATACAACTGGCAATATTATGGTAGTTCCAAGCAGGCCTCTATGTAGCCTTCAAGATAAGGTGCTAGAGGGAGGTGAAGGATTTCATTTTTGCTTTCCCCCCCCCTTTTTTATAGCATAAAGTTGGCATAGTTTTAATCCTGTGAAGCTTCAACTTTATGACTTTTTTTGAGACTTGATTTGAGATTTGATTCAAACTCTCGATTTGAAAGGTCAAGGTACAAAAAAGAAAAAAAAAAACATAACGACCTGTGTATCTGAGCACCTCTAATGCTGATTTGGGAAAGAAGGAAAAAGTTCCAGAGTTTCAGATTTCTCAGAAATCTGACACTCCTCTCTGCGACCTTTGCTTGGGAGGAGTGCACTTACTTCTAGAATGAAGTGGGTGCATGTGGCCGCCCAGGCTTAAAGAAGGATACAAAAGGAAACGTGATAATGTTTTCTCAGGGCACCAAATTTTTCATAAGGCGCAAATAACTTCAGAGAATAAAAGAGGCTGGCATTTGTAAAGGTCAGGTTGTAGAAGCGGTACAATTGCTGCAGGCTCGATTTCCGCTGTCTGAGGTTCACCCTCGGTTCAGGCCTCCATTAACACTATGGGCCAGGAAGTCTTCTGTTTACAGAAAAGACTTTCAATTCCTTAGGTCGAGGCCGCATCTTGCAGCCCGCGGGCCCGGCACGGTGTCGAGCACAGGGCAGGGGCTCGGCAAACACCAGCGAACCCGGCGCCCCCTCTCTTTTCCCGCCAACACACCCCGCTTCTCTCACCGCCCAGACCCGGTTCTCTGCCTCGGTTGGCCGACTCCGCGGTCTCCCTTCTGCCGCCGCCATCCGCAACCAGCCGACCTACCTGGGGACCCCAGCCGGCCGCATCACCGCCGCGGGCCGCAAGTAGCGCCCAGAGCTTCCGCCTTGGCTCCTTGGTTACCGCGTTACCTCGGTGCCCATGGCAACCAGAACTCTTGGCCCTGGCGCTGTCAGCCCGCAGAGGGAGCAAGGGAGCCTTACCAAGAGATGGGGCGGAGGAGGGAGGGAAAGGTCTGGGAAAGTCAGCAGGCCATGGAAGCTTTCTGCTGAAGCGAGTAACGCTTGAATAACACTGAGCCCCTACTTTATTCCTAGCACTATTCTAGGGGTTTTATTTGTAATATTTAATTCATTTTCATAACAGCCCAATTTATTTCTAAGAATATAAATATAAATTTATATTTTGCAGTCAGTCGGTCAAAAACTTGTGTTTATCCACATTGAATCTCTTGTTACTGGACTTATCATCTCATTGTTATAGTTAAGATACTAACCTTTGAACCACTGCTTTCCACACTAATGTGCCTACCAATACATTCAAGAACACATTTAATGTTTTTCCTTGGCAGATTCAATTAGACAAGATTATAACCAGCATTGATAAGAAAATACAATAATAGTCTGTGACCATAACTCTGGACTTCGAAATTAAGGCAGACCTGAGTTAGAGTCATAGTTTTGCCATAATTCACTGGCTGTGTGACCTGGAGCAAGTTATAAAACCCAGTTTAATTGGTAACAGTACACTTAGTCCATACAAGATGTAACATGGAAGAGTAAATGAAACAATGTATGTTAAGTCTTCAGCACAAAACCAGGCCCATAGTAGATACTTAATAAATGGTGGTGGTATGGCTACAGTGGTTGTTTTCTTAGTG